>CM046457.1:39508618-39922832 GCA_025506515.1 Flaveria trinervia
TAGCATAGGAGATGATTGGGGTTCTATGCTGTCCCTTTCAACCACATGAAGGGATGAACCCATTTGATTGTTAGAGTTGCCAGATGAACCTTGTAAGTTCATCTCCATCTGGTATCCACTGAGAATCCCATATAACTCTGTCAGAGTAAGAGTTTTAAGGTCTCAGTCCTCTTGATTACCACACAATAGTGTGTCCATTGCCTAGGAAGTGAGGACATGAACTTCCTTACAATGTCTCTGTTCTCAAGAGGAACTCCTCCATCCACAAGGGTATCCACAATCTCAACATAGCTGAAGTATTGTTGGGTCATGGTTTCACCTGTTTTAAAGGTGAAATTTTCAAACTACTGCTTCAGAAGATCTTTCTTGTTCTCCTTGGCTTCAGAGGAGCCTTCATACATCAGCTTCAGTGCATCCCACAGCTGTTTAGCTGTTTTGCACTTCTTAAAACCTCTGTATACAGAGTTTGGGATAGCAGTCTGAAGAGCAGTCATGGCCTTCCTGTCAATCTCTACTCTTTTCCTATCTTCATCTGAGTAGTTGGCCACATCTTAGGAATCATACCAGCACCGGTAGCAGAGGGGGTGCTAGGTATGAAAGGTCCATATTCAACAGATTCCCACATTCTTGAGTCAAGAGACCTGATGAAGCCTTCCATCCTCATGCACCAGTGTCGAAGTCATCAAGAGTGATCAATGGGGATTTATTCATGGTTCCAGTCTCCATATCAGTCTTTGAGATGGAAGCCATTTGAAAAAGTTTAGTTTTTGTGTGTGTGAGGGATCTTAAGATGGTTAGATCTTATATCACGAGCCTGAAAGCTCTGATACCAATTGCAGGATGGTTCAAGGGCTTGAAACAATTACAACACAACAACACAATGAGAAGATTAACTAAACGTTAATCAAACAGTGAACTAGGTAACCAAAGGTGATGCAGAGAACACAAGTAAAGCAAGAGACAGAACAAGAGAGTATAGTTTTCAAGGGAGCAGTATATTGCTTTCTCAAGTTCTTTTACAAGTGTTACAAAGCATTTTTAGAAAGATACAAGAACTTGGAATACTTATACTACAACCTACAGCCGGCTATACTATGAAAGCCAGCTGGATACAATTGACTAGACACTAACAAAATCAATTGTAGGATCAAAAGGCATATCTGCCTTTTGACTTTGTGATTATGACATGCCATAGCTCACATCCTTATACATTATAAAAAGGATAAAGTACATAAAGTGGAAAGTTTCAGACTCAAGACCTCAATGTACAGTTACCAAAAGCATGGACCTTTTCACCAACTCTTGTAAGTTGGTGACTTATCAGAGACGCAGCGGAAAAGGTGCTTTATGGAACAGTACATCAGATAAAGCATGTGTACTAAAAGTCTTCGGAAGAAATCTGTCTTCATAGGTTGAAGCTTGGAAGACTTTGTCTCTTCAAGCTTCGGAAGACTTCATGTTAGGCTTCGGAAGATATTGGTCTTGGCTTCGGAAGATATTACACTTAGAGTATTTTCTAATGCTTTGTGTAATTCTTCCGAAGCATTCTTCACTTCAGTACTTAGTGCATGTTGCTGAAACACTTAGGCAGTTTTGGGTTGCATCAGACTTCAGGAATCCTTACAATCTGCCCTGAAGGTGTCTCATGAAAAGGTTGTAAAATGAATTTTTCAGTATCTTAAAGGCTCTTCTCCCTTAGGGCTCTGGTATCCTTATGGTGGGAATTTTGACTTACATGCTCATTCTGATAGTGATTCAAATGGTTGTAGTTTAAACATAAAATTGGTTACCGGAGGATGTCAGTACCTAGGAAATTGGCTGGTATCATGGCAGAGTAAGAAACAGACTATTGTTTGTCTTTCCACAAGGGAGGCAATGTACATTGTTGCATCCTGCTGCTGCTCCCAAGTGCTTTGGATACAACATCAGATGATTGACTATGACATCAACTTTCTCATACACTGTTGTGGTCGGTGACAATGAAGCAGCCATTGACATAGCAAAGAATCCTATTCATCATTCCCGAACCAAGCATATCGGACACAGATTCATGCTATCCGTGATGCTCAGGAGAGGGTTTTATTGATATATTCCTATTGATACTAAATATAAAAAAAAGATTTTTCACTAAAACATTTAATAAACCTTGATTTTATGAATTGATCTCTATGCTAGGATTAATGTGATTTTAAAACCTATTTCCTTTAAAAATAAAAATTATGTCTTGAGAATATTGTTTATATTTCTTTGTTGCTCTTTTTCTATCTTTTTCATATTTTTGATTTGCTCCTCTATCCTTCGTTATCTCACATAAAATAATAATACTAATAATAATAATAATAATAATAATAATAATAAATTACTTTGAAATTTGTCCAATCTTGCTGATATATATGAAATTTTAGGGGAGAATATCATTTTTTCTCTTGATTTCTTTTGTAGAATTCTTTTAAACTCCTCAATAAAAATTGTTGTCTGGATGATGTGAAGGAAGTCAATAGTATTGTGTTGGTATATGCTTGATTGGTTCATCGAGAAACCTAGGTAGACAGTAATCTCGTGGCTAAACTAACAGAATAAGAAACTTAATGGCTCGGACAATCCTCTTGAAGTTTTTGGCCCTCATAAAGTTATAAGTCCTTGTTCAAAGAGGGTTGAGAAGATGATATTTCTTCGTTGATTTATTTTTTAAACTAAAGTATCATTGTTTCTCTTTGCCATCTTGTCTCAAAAAGATATTTGTTTGCTCTTCACTGTTCCTAAGAAGCCCCCTACTGTATTCTCCATTGTGCTTACCTCATCTGCTATGTGTGAATATTGAGATGATCTCCTTTGTTGTACGATAGTATTGACCTGGAGCTCTTATCGGTACAATTTGATGAACCTCTCTATTATACAAGACTCAATTCATTAACTCCTCTATTTTACATGAGTATAGACCTATAGCTCTCATTATTTGACGTCTATTAGGAATGTGCTTCTTTTGAAAAAGAATATTTGTTGTTTCTAAAAGAAATAGTCAACCAGAGCGTGTCATTTGTTCAATATATCATAAGGACATGATAAGTTTCTTTGTCAAATGTCTGTGGGGACTTAGTCATTCAACTGTTCTAAAAATGAACCAAAACATGATAACTGTAGCTATGTTTACCTGTTGAAAAAGAAGCATGCATGGACTTAAAAGGACAAGTATATCAATAATTCCATCGAACTATGACTCTCCACAAGATCTCTTCAGCTTCTCGTTCCTCTCTATCCTTATGTTTTCTTCTTTTGTTATGTGAAAAATATGCGAAGTTCAGTGAGGTCTTATGAGGCAAATCTTTATTACTACTTTTATTTTATTTTGTTTTTATTTTAATTCTTTTCTAAATATTTTATTTTAATTTTTTAAAAAGAAAATAAAATTTCTAATTTTTTAAGGTTTAAGTTGCCAGTGAAACTATTTCGCTGATAGTTTCGCAAGGTGAAATTGTAGATTCCCGGATCTTTCGCTCAATCAGAGTGATTTCTGACCAAAGCTTATACGGGCGAAACTATAGTTTCGATGCCAATGAAACTATAATCTATATAGCATCTTCCGAAACTGAGACTTCATTTTGGCACAATCAAGGTTTTAAATTTTGAGAGTATACTAGGACTATTTCGGACGATTCTGATTTTCTAAGTGTTTGTTACTGTTTGATAGTGTTTTTAAGCATCTAATATGAGTTTTGAACCTTGGAAAATAGTTTAATCTAGGTTTAATCAACTCCTTTTAGACTGATTAGGCTGAGACTCTTCGGTACCTACGCATTTCTTACTGCGAAAGTATCGATAATCTAGCAAAAGTGAATGAAAGTTCAATGATTTTTCAGCGAAACTGTGAAGTCATGTTGTTCGAGAGAACTTAAGAGTTTCGCCAGTCATGTTTCAGTTACACTATGCCGAATTTATAGTTTCAGCGTGTCGAATCTAGTGTTCTTACATGCCGAAACTACCTCTTGCTTGTTGCCGAAATTACATTTTCGCTTGCCGAAACAACTGTTTCGGCTAGTGAAACTATACTTTCGCCTTGCGAATTTAAATGGATTTTCCTTCATTTTTATTCTTTTTAATTATTGTTCACTATTATTCATTTCAATATATCTTTCTAATGCGTTTCATCTGCTTTGCAGATTAAATGGCTAATCTAATGTTTGACGAGAGGAATAACATCACGACCGTTTTGGATGATACACATCCCAAAAGCTATGAGATCCAGAGACTGTATCCGATGGCTTTAGAGATCACCTATTGCATATGTGATCTCTCATTCTACCACCATCAATGATCTATGGATCGGACACTTTTGGCGTACCCCCGGTAAGACACTAGAGCCAATCCTCAGAGCATTGTTGCGAGAGTGCTGGAAAACGACTTGGTTATTACTGTAAATATCATATCACGGGTGTTAAGACATGAGGAGGATCATGGAGAGGAGGTGGTGCTTATTGTTCATGAAGTTTTTGAGGCCTTCAGGACCATGGGATATGAGGGTCCTCCTTTTCGCATAAGAAAGGAAATCAAGAAATCCTTTCTTTTTGAGGAGTGGAGATATATTGCCCACATATTCATCATGCGCTTAGATCACTGAAAAGGTGGATTAGATGGGCTAAATCTTGATTGGGCAAAAAGTTATGGTTGTATGTTGTAGAAGGTAGAAGGCCAATATAGCCAAAGTTATATTCGACTGCATGGGAGAGAAGGTCATGGCTCTGAAGAAAGATAAATGGTTATTGTACTCATGATTTTGTAGATGATCTTATTCCTAATATACCGAGGCATAGGGAGATTAAGAGGTCAGTGCAGATGAACACACACATATTTGCCGACTGCTATGCGATTAGGCATGACTTCAGTGGGAAGATTACCCATTATGGGGGAATATGTACCCTGCTAACGGATGGAATTATATTAGGAGGGTGAATGAGTCAGAGGATAAGAGGGCTAAGGAGACAATAATTAAGCAAGCTGAGTTGATGAAGAAAAGAAAGAGGTATGCTAAAAAGATGGATTATGATTTTGAAGATGATATTCAAGAGACTAGAGGTGCGGAGGCTGGAGGTTCAGGAGATGATGTTGAGGGACTGAATGAGACAGGAAGGAATGTAAATGCTAAAAATAAGGATGAGGTGATTGAGGATGGGTTTATGAATTTGGACTTTGACATATTGAAGGATTTGGTGGGAGAAAAGGTTATGAGAGATAATCCAGTGGAAGGTGCTGACAGGAGATTAATAGATAAGGAGAAGGAGGAAGAACAGTTAGTTGATAATGATTCTATGCCTGAATACGATGGGGTGAGAGACTATCAACGTATGTAGTAAAGAAGGGATATGATGAAAACTGTAACATCTGTCATTTTCCAAGTTAAAACCCTACCCCGAACTCATTTGAACTTCAATTATTAAATTAATTAGTAAATTAATGGATCAAATGAATTAAATGTGAAATTTATATCATGAAATATTCATTTAGTAATCATCTAAACAACTTGTAATAATTTATGAATTTATAAATAAATTTTTATATAAAGTTATACAAATTTATAAATCATTTTATAATAAATAACTAAATGGAAAAGACTTATTAAAACTAATAAAGTTATAAAATGAATTTTAATAAACTTATAAAGTTTATTAGTAATTATGAATTTTAATTATTGGAAATAAATAATCAAATTATAAAGTTACAAGTTTTATAAAAGTTATAAAGATTTTATAAGAAAATAAATTGATTAAATTAAAATTAAGGTTTTAATAAATTAAAAGTTAAAGTAACTATTCTCTTATCTTTATTTTATTTAATCTTATATTTATTTCAAAATCATAACCCCCTTTTAAAAGACTTGTAACTCACCATTAACACCATTCATAACCTCCTCCTAACTTCAACTATAAAAGCAAAGCTTAGGCCTCACTTTTCATTTGCTCATTCTCTAAAAATCTCACTAACAAATCTTTCTTTCATTCTTGGTTTTAATCAATTTCTAGAATTTTCTTTTACAATTAATTTCAAGAAGTTTCAAATATTAAGGTGACCTTATATTGCTTTTATATTATGCATTTATATATTGTTTAATCATCCTAACATCCAATTAATCTCATAACTTTATGTTCTTACTTTTATTCTTTCTTCTACTAAAGCTCTTTTAATTTTAATCATTATCATTTTGTCATTAACCTTCTAACATTCACTAAACTTATTAAAATCACTAACATTTCTAATCAAGTTAACAACACACTAACGTAAACAAAGAACCTTGTTTGCATATGGACGCCTATGCTGCCACATTTGGTTATTCAACAAAATTATGTCTCTAAATGATGACTATGCGAAACTCTTGGAATATTATTATATAACTCAAATGAAGTCTAATATATCATATATCGACATAATAAGTTTATTCTAACTCGTTTCATGCTTTAACAATTTTAAAAGGGTACATAACTGTCTTACTCTAAATTTTGGCAGAATATAATCTGACTTCAACCGATCATAATTTGACTATAGCAAACTAAATATGAGTATAATCAGACTCTAATATTAAGTTCATTGAATTACCTTTTCAAAAAAAGTTTATATGTCTCCCAACTCAATCGGGCGACTCAACAATAGCCTTCACAAACTAAGTGCACATTTCAGCACCTTCTATCTTGTGCTAGTGTTTTGACATAATAATAGGTCTTTTCATAAAAATGTTTCTAAACGAAATTTGTCTAGAAGACTCTGAGCTAGTCAACTATAAATTTTTATAATTTTATGAAACCGTTTTCTATTTTTTAAAACCTATTCAAACACATACCAAACTGTTGGATCAAGAAGAAGGATAATGCAACCAAAACGAAGTCACTTAGATAAATTTTGGTGCTGCATGCAAAGGCTTCCAAAGCTTAGCATGGAACTTCAGAAGGTTGTAGAGTTCTTCCGAAGACAAAGTGAAAGATCAACTTCCAAAGACAGAACTCCACTTCCGAACTCAAGTATATACTTCCGAAGTTCAAGCCTGAGAAGAATAAACTGAAGACCACTTCCTAAGTATGATGAAAAGAAGAAGTCTCCAAGCCTTGGAAGAAGCAACCTCTTTCGAGGTATAAGTGGCTTCGGAAGTACTTACTCTTCCGAAACCATTTAACCATTGGAAGACACTGCTATGAACCAGTGGACACAAAGTGTGGTCTCTGACACTCTGCTGTAGACCTCTGATACTGTATGGCTTCTTCCTAAAGAGCCATGCAGCTGACCATACTTTATTCTACTATTCACCTTTTCATGACTGTACAAATTACCAACTTTAGTTGGTGACAAAAGGTAAGTCAGGGAGATGTCCTGACTACCAAATCCCAGACAGGACTTTATCCAAGATACCTTAAACTTTAGTCTTGTAGTATAGACTTTAGCTATAGGATCCCAGCTGGTATCAAAGTATATCCGGTTGTGGGTAGTATTATATATAGGTTCTCTTTGTAACTCATTCCACACAGCTTGTAAGAGTCTTGTAATATTGAGTTGAGAAGCAATATATAAAAGTACATTGAAAATTACTTCCTGTGTTCTTTATTACTTTTTATATCATGATCAACTCTTACTGATTCTATCTTACCCGAGTGTTGTTCTAGGTGAGTTTGAGAGAAAAACATATGTGTTTAGTGACAGCCATCGATCTTGCAATTGGTATCAGAGCTTGCAGGCTCTTGATTGCATGATCTAACCATCCAAATCAACCTGTTTTTCGCTCTTCCCTACAACCCACTCACTCTAATGGCCCTTAACAAGTTCGAGGTAGAAATGGGAACCATGACAAAGGCTCACATCATTACTCCTGAAAATTTCAGGTCTTGGAGCAGTAGAATGGAAGGCTTCATCAGATATCAAGACAACAAAATATGGAACTCCATCGTCAATGTCCCGTATAAACCAAAGATGGCATCACCTGTGGAAACAGTGCCATGATAGAAAAGGATGTGGAGGATTACCCTGATGAAGACAGAAAGAAGATGGACATCGACAGCAATTCCATGACCATTCTCATCACTGCAATACCGAAATCCATTGTGGTGGGATTCGAGCATTGCACGAATGCCAAAGAATTGTTTGATGCGCTTGCTCAGATGTACTCAAACTCTAATGACTCAAAGAAGGACTCGCTGAAGTAGCAGTTTGAGAACTTCAGTCATATTGCTGGAGAGTCTCTCAGCCAGCAGTACTTCAGGTACATGGATCTTATCTCTTCTCTTCAGTCTGTGAAGATCCCTCCTGAACTCAGAGATCTTACTAGAAAGTTCATGAGTGCTCTTCCAAACAAGTGGATATTCTACTGTGTCTCAATCAAGAGGATGGAGAACTTGAACACTCTCACCATAACTGAACTCTATGGCATCCTTGATGGATATTGCCTAGAAATGGAGAGTAAGAAGGGCCACCGCAGACCCATGAGTCTTCCTGCTAGCAACGCTTTAATGGTTGCTAAAGGCTCATTACCCCCACAACCTTAGCATTACCTCACTTATTAGCAGCCATCCTTCTCTTCTGGACCTTACATCACATTTCCTGAGACTCCAATGTCTCAACAGGCTCAATACAACTCCTTTGAGGAAAGTTGTGCCTTTGTCTCAGGAAGTGGACACTCTGGTGATTTTCAATACTGCTTTGATGATCTTGAGTGTTTCAGTCCACATGATGTAGAGTATGTGGGCATTGTCCAACAGATAGCTCTTTTAACTTACAGGCGAAGAAGTTCTTTAAGGAAACTTGAAGGCACTTCCCTCAAAACCCAACTACCAGCAAGTTCAGGTTTGACAAGACCAAGGCAACGTGTTACAATTCTAACCAACTGGGTCACTTTGCAAGGGAATGCAAGGCTCCCAAGACCAATCCGGGAACCCCATAGGCCTCCACACATCCCTCAACCTCAAAGCCCCTGAGAAGTCAACTGAAACAGCTGCAATAGCTCAAGAAGTTGACTGGAGCTTCATGGTACAGGATGTGACTCCTGCTCAAGCTCTCATGGCCGGAACACATGATGCCAAGGTATATGAACATCTCTGCACTCCAGCCTGTATAGCTAAAGTTAAACTCTATCAGGATTACAATATGGAAATCAGATCTGATATTGAGTCTTTAAATATCTTAAAATCTGATTTTAAAAGAGCTGAATCTAACTATCAAATGAAAATTGAGGAGTTAGAGAAAACTGTTCTCTTTTAAAACATGAACACACCAACTACAAGACTTAAATCAAAGATCTGATATACAAATTGTCTGAGGCTCAAGCCCAGCTTGTGACTACTGAGGCTCAGGCCACGAAGTATGCTATCTATGAGTAAAACTTCCAAGCTATTCTTGCATCATCCTCCCACTCCAAACTCTGTTATCAAAACAAAGAAGGGTTGGAAACCAATAAAATTGCTCCACCGCACTGCATGAGTCTATTAGATAGCCTAGATATGGTACTAAGGAGCAAGAAGTTCAAACTGCTAACCCTTCCTCACCAGAGTCGAAGGATGAAGTAACATAGTGGTCAACACAGGGAAGGAACAGGTAGATATACCCATCTCCTCCTGTGAAGAACATATCCTAACCACTAAGGCCAGAAGAAACAGACCTAAAGCTTCTAGGAGAACTACCAAGAATGTGGCTGAGTCCAAGCTGAAGATTGACCCCAAGCAGAAGGGTGTCTTTATCTCAGCTGGATTCCAAGTGTTACGTACTTCTGATTTGGGAAAGGAGTGCAATACCGGCACTTCTGTCCTGCCAAAGGATCAGAAGTTAAAGGGAAAAGTTGTTGATAAAGAAAACAAGCCCAAAAAATAGCAACCCTCACATTCCCAAAGAACTAACATTGCATGCATAATGTGTGGTCTGCAAAAACACATGGCAAAAGATTGTTACTACAATCCTGCAAGCAAAGATTATGCAAATAATGTAAGAAGAGAAGGAGTCAAGGAGGGTTTTACATTTGAAGCTTTTCAAAAGATTCAAGTAATGAAAAAGGGAAAGCTAGTTTTGGAAGCCAGGTTGCTTTCAGAAGAACCTTTTCTTCTGAAGGGAAAATGGCTTCGGAAGCAAAAGCTACTAAAGTTCGGAAGAACAAGAAAGTTCCCTTGAAACCTCCCTAGAAGAAGACTGCTTTGGAAGAAAAGGTGATGAAGACTTCTTCCAAAAAGAAAGAAGCTTCGGAAGATAGCCATGCTGCTAAAGCTTCAACAAGCTCATCCTCCAAGATCAACCAAATGATGGACTGGAAGATCAAGGAAGATGCTGCAGCCCAAACCTCTTCTTCAAAGTCCTCTATTGAACCCCCATGCATAACATTTGGTTCAATTATCTCATTATCTTTGGAAGAACCCAAGACCAGCAAGGCTTGGGCTTCCAAAAAAAACTAAGAATCTCATCTTATATGCAGGGACATCCATATGACAAGAACAACAATGTCTGGATTGTAGACAGTGGATGATCCAGGCACATGACAGGGAACAGATCTCTCCTTCAACAGTTTCAGAACTATGATGGAGGTCCAGTTCAATTTGCACGTGAGGTGGGAGGATATATTTCTGGCAGAGGGAGTATATCCAATAGTAAATTAAAGGTTGACAAAGTTCACTTTGTCAAATAGCTTGAACACAATCTGTTAAGTGTTTCTCAATTCTATGATCAAAAGCACCAAATGCTTTACACAGAACATGAGTGCATTATCCTCAAACCTGGGATGAAAATTCCTTCGGAATTGGTGCTTCTTAGATCTCTGAGAAAAGGAGATATGTACAAGCTTAATATGAACAATGCTTCCCCAATGGGTGAAGTATCATGCTTTCTTTCCAAAGCTGATGGTGATGAGTCAACACTATGGCATAAACGTTTATGTCATGTAAATTTTAAGACAATGAATAAATTGGCAAAAAATAACTTGGTACATGGTTTGCCTAAAAATGAGTTTTTATGCAAAGATAACTGTGTTGCATGACTGAAAGAGAAACAACAAAGGTCATCACATAAATCCAAATGTGTTAACTCTATCACTAATCCATTACACTTATTGCACATGGATCTTTTTGGTCCCACAAGTATAACGAGCATTGGAAGGAAATCATCTTGCCTTGTGATAGTTAATGCTTTTACAAGATTCACATGGTTATTTTTTTAAGAACTAAAGATGAAACTGCTGAAACACTAAAATCTTTTATTCTTAAAATAGAAAATCAATTTGATCACAAGGTAAAATCATTAGAAGTGATCAAGGGACTGAGTTTAAGAACTTCATTCTTGACTCATTCTATAACTCAAAAGGGATTGCCAGACAATATAGTGCTCCCAGAACTCCTCAACAAAATGGTGTTGCTGAGAGGAGGAACATGACACTTATCGAGGCTGCTCGAACTATGTTAGCTGATTCAAAACTACCTCTAACATTCTGGGCAGAGGTAGACAACACTTCATGCTATGTGCAGAACAGAGTTCTTGTAGTTAAGCCGCATAGAAAAACCCCTTATGAGCTATGGAACATGAGACCACCGTTCATTGGCTTCATAAGGTCCTTTCGCGGCAGGTGTACCATACTTAACAAAAAAGACAATTTAGCAAAGTTTGCTGAAAAGTCAGATGATGCTATCTTTGTTGGGTACTCTTCTAGCTCCAAAGCTTATAGAGTATACAACATTAAGAATCAACAATTTGAGGAGTCATCCAACATAGTTGTTAATGAGCACACTCCTTGTGTTAGGGGAATGGCCCTGATCATACTTTAATTTAGAATTGTTTCCAAATTATTCTAAACCTTCTTGTGAGAATGTTTGAGTTGGAACAGGAGTTCAAAATGATGTTGATGCTACTGCTGATTATCAACTGTTTGAGCTGCCCAGACCTAGTGTAAATTCTACAAGAGCTGCAACAAACGAAGTTTCCACCATTCACAGATCTGATAGCTTGACTATATCAAGGAATTGTGAAGCTTCTACAAGTGAATCACTTACTGAGCCTCAAAACTCATCAGGTGATCCACCACAACACCAGGCACAAGGAAGTAGTGTTTTTATGGAACCAGAAACTGTTAATACACCTTCACTGCCATCATTGATGATGTTTCTCACTAATTCAATCAGTCCTCATTAAATGATTTTGAAACAACAGCAGGACAGAGTGTTCCAGTTCCTGACGAGAATATGTCCAACCTGTATCTATCTCTGCAACTGGAAGTGATTCCTCGCCTTAGGATTCATAACACTCATCCTACTGAGAACATCATAGGGGATGTCACTGAGGGTGTGAGAATAAGAGGACAGGCTCATCATGGGAATATCTACTTGTATTCATGCTTTCTATCCTAGATGGAACCCAAGAAGGTAAAAGATGCCTTAAAATATAGTAGCTGGATTGAATTGATGCAGGAGGAGCTGCTTCAATTCAAGAGACAGAAGGTATGGAACCTATGTCCGCTACCATCTGGTCAAGTACCTATAGGCACTAAATGGGTTTTAATAAAAAAGAGAGATGATAGAGGCTTGAACATCAAGAACAAAGCAAGACTTGTAGTTCAAGGATACACATAAGAGGAAGGAATTGATTATACTAATGTCTTTGCACCAGTTGCAAAACTTGAGGCAGTTAGGATCTTCCTTGCTTATGCTGCATCGAAGGACTTCACTGTCTATCAACATGATGTCAAGTGTGCATTTCTATATAGGGATATAGATAGGGAAGTCTATGTTTGCCAACCTCCAGGATTTGAAGATCCACAGCACCCCAACTATGTGTGCAAATTGGATAAAGCTTTATATAGGCTACACCAAGCACCTAGGCTATGGTATGAAACTCTATCTCAGCTTCTTCTGAAGAATGGCTATACTAAAGGTACCATTGACAAGACTCTCTTCATCAGAAAGTCTAGAAAGGACATCTTGCTCGTTCAAGTCTATGTTGATCACATCATATTTGGTTCTTCGAATGACCAAATGTGTAAGGATTTTGAGAGCATGATGAAGAAGAAGTTTGAAATGAGTTCCATGGGAAAAATGGACTTTTTCCTTGGAATTCAGGTGAAGCAAATGAAGGAAGGGTTCTTCATTAATCAATCTAAGTATGTCTCTGACATCTTAGAAAAATTTGAAATGAAGGATTGCAAGCCTGCCAAGACACCCATACGCAGAAAACATAACCTTTGTCCTGACCTTGAGGGGGAGGATACTGATCAAAATCAGTATAGGGCAATTATTGGTTCTCTGATGTATCTTACTGCTAGTAGACCTGATATCATGTTTGCTACTTGCATTTGTGCAAGATATCAAGCTACTCCAAAGGTGTCTCACTTAGCTGCTATTAAGAGAATCCTCAGATACCTCAAAGGAGCACCTAAACTAGGTCTCTCATATCCCAGAAACAAGGATTTTCATATCTATGGATACTCTGATAGTGACTAGGGTGGCTGCAATATTGACAAGTAATCAACATCAAGGGGATGTCAATTTCTTGGTGGAAGGATCATCTCATGGCAATGCAAGAAACAATATATGTGTATCTACATCAATTGTTGAAGCTGAATACATTGCCGCTGCTAGCTGATGTGCTCAACTGCTATGAATTCAAAATCAGATGTTAGACTACGGATCAACTTAATGAGTACTCCTATCCATATTGACAAGAAAAGTGCTATCTCCATTACTGAAAATCCGGTGAAGCACTCAAAGACAAAGCATATTGACATCAGGTACAATTTCATTAGAGATATTCATGAGGAAAATCTTATTAAGCTAATCAAAGTTGACTCAAATGAACAATATGCTGATTTTTTCACCAAAGCTTTTGATGAGCAAAGATTTAAGTATCTCATAACAACTATTAGGATGATAAACATTGATTAGATCACCTCTTTTGAAAACCTTTTAATATGTAATGTATTTTGTCAATACAATTTAAACCTTTTTACAAAAGATCTTTCTAAAAATTTTGTAAGTGTAAATTTCCTCCGAAGAGAAATAACCCTCTGAAGTTCTTTTTATATCTTCCGAAGCATAATTTCTCATAGGATAATTTTTCTTCTCGAAAGAACTTTTTGGTTTCGGAAGAAGCGATTGATTACATATCAAATCTACTTCCGAGGTTTACAAACTCTCTATTCGAAAAGCAACTCTAACCTTCGGAAGCAAAGTTTTTGCTTCGGAAGTAAGAATTGCCTTCGGAAGACAAATTACCGTCGGAAATGTTTTACATTCGGAAGAAAGATTCTACTATGTAACCTAAATCTCTTGGGCGCCACACTGTATAAAGCAAAGATTTTGTTAATGATGTCAGATTATTTAACTGATTTTAACCTTACCGCCACTGTCATTTGATCCACTAAACCATAACATCACCTTATCCTAACCCCCATTACCGCCTTCCCACCCTCTTTTAAATAATCTCCACTATTCAGTCTCATCTTCTTACTTGCAATTTTTACTGCCCAATTTCTCTCTTCAACTTTACCCAAGCTCAAAACCATCCACATTCACCTTTCTCCAAATGGCACTTAACCCTCAGCACAACCAAGTCGCACTTCTTGATTCTTCAAGGTATGCCGACTTCTCTGAAATCATCTCCTTTCTCACCTAATCACCTTATTACACTGCTCTTACCGTTAACCCCACTGTTTACTCAAATCACATGGCCAAATTTTGGGGAGTCGAGTATTGAGGTCCAACATTTGTGGACAGGAGTTCATCATTACTAAACAACTCATGAGGGAGCATCTAGAGCTTCATGATGAAGGAGCTCTTACTGAATTCCCAATGGTAGATTTGGACAACACCTACATCCCTGTTCACCCCACACGTGATGAACCCACACCAGCAACCACCACCATAATGCCAACACTGCCTTCTCCACCCATCACCATCACATATCAAAGACGCCCCAAACGAACCTTGGTTCAATCTACTCTCATTATACAAGCCCCTCCTGTTCAATTGCAAAAGACTAGAGTGGAAACATGGGCTCCCACTCAGTCTGAGGTTTCTCCATCCTTCTCTTTTGACCTCAATATGGGTTTTGAGTCTCCTCAGTCTCTAATCCAGGAGCCCGACACCCAAACCTACAGCCTTCAGAATGAGTATCTACACTCTTCTGAACAGCCAACTAGGGACAGCCCACCAAAGGTCCCGGGTCAGTAGGCTTAACCTCCCAATCTTTTACTGACCTTCTCTTCAAAACTGATGAAGAGATAACATCCCTCCATGGCAATGAAGTTGATCTACAACACCCTCTTCAAGATCAACAGAGCCTGGAGAAATCCCTTATCTCTAGCCCCCATCAGCAACCTATAACTGAGGTGAGTCCCACTGATGTGGAGGGGACTCATGTAGATTTAGCTTTCACTACAGAAGGTGCCTTAATGGACCTTGTGGACAATGGTAACATATCTCAGACTGAATCTTTGGCAACCGAGACCTTTGATGACTCTGAAAAAGACATCACTAAGCACAGGAAACCAGGGTGCCAAGAAACCACATCTGGTGGTGAACCTAAACATACCACGTATGTTACCTCATCTTCCGATGATTCTTCAAAAGAAGATGAGGGAAGAATGCAACTCCTCATTCACAACCATCTATCTAAAGTCTTAAACCTTGAATCTTTGGTTAGGACTTTAGAAGAAAGGTTCGCCACTCAGCAACTTGAGATTGACAATCTCAAGGCCAAACTAGCTGTGAAACAGACAGAGAGGTCTGTTAGGCATGTACCTATTCAGGTCTCATTGACTTCTTCCTCTAGCTCATCTAGCTCTCAAGATGATGCTACCAAAAAGGGGGAGAATGTTCAGAGACAAACTCTTAAGGACCCACAACAGAGCCACACTTCAACTTCAACTTCATCTACTCCTATCATTACTATGTTTGAGCCATCTCAAGTCATTCTTCAAATTGACTCAAAGATGCTCAGCGATCTCTACCAACTCTTCACCAAGTTTCTGTTGAGATCCTCCACTGATCAGCCAAGCCCAGATACTGCAATGCTCTACATTGGAGCTGAAGAGCTTTAGAGGTTGACTACACCTTGTACCACTGTGGAAGAAGTTGGTCAACCTAAGGTCCACATGGAACCTAAGACTCGTTTCGAATGGGAAATAGGAACTGATGGCCCAGCAACTGAAACAGTTGGGACAGAATCTGCATCTCCTCCAACTTCCGAAGCTGAAGTTAAAGCCTTGAAAGAACACACTGAATCTTCCGAAGCTAAAATGGAAGTTGCTAACTGCCAGCACAAAAGCAGCTGCAGCCAATCAGGTGCCAACACAAAAGCAGCTGCAGCGAATCAGGAGGCTATCAACAACAAGAAAAGGGAAGAGATCATCGACCAGCTTATCCAAATGTGAGCTACCAATGAAAAGACAATCCTGATACCACTAGAGGAGTTGGTAAATCTGGAGAAGGCAACCCGGCTAAAACTCAAGAAGAAGCCAGGTGGCCTTGGAGAAAGAAGAAGAAAAACAGAAGGAAGTTGAGTTGTAGCAGAGGAGAGACAAGATAACTTTCCTACTCTCCAGAGGCTTTAATCTTCAAGAACTCTCTCCACACAATGATGAAACGATCCTCTGGCTCTAAAACAATGAGCAGGATCAAATGGAGAAAGAAAGAAAGAAGGCTGCCAGAGAGAAGGCAAAGGAGAGGAAGAAGAACGAAGAAAAGGCTAGGGACACTGCAACCAGGAAGCTCAATAAAAAGGCCTGGATGAAAGACTATCTTTGGGCCCATGGCCTCTTTGGCAGGCAGGTGGGTCCCATGTCTGAGAAGACACTTCAACGAATTGTGAGTGAAGTCAAGGCTAACATCCGGATGGGGAAGAGAAAAGAGATGTACAGAAGGGTAAAGGGGATGACCTTCACTGCAACCACTCCACCTCAACCCTCACCCTCACCCTCAGCCTTCACCATTAAAACTGAGCCTTTCACCCCTGAACCCACACCATTACCCACAACTTCTCCTCACCTCAACCACCCAAACTTCCAATCCTTCAACCCAAAACACTTGCCAAAACTTCTGAACCTCAGCCTACCCAACAATTATCCACACCATCCCCTCAGCATTCTCAACATCTCTCTCTTGAGGAGTTCAAGGTAATCAAGACCAAGCTCATCAACTGCACAACTCTGAGCAAAGTCTCATGTGATGAAGATTCTGTCAACATTACGTATGTTGATGGATCCTCTTGTTCCCTCACAAGAGATCAATTCTTGATTTACCTAGAGGAACACTGGACCAGGCAGTTAGACTTCTAGGCCACAACTCAGACTCATTAAATGATGAAGATAAGAAACTTAGAAGGAAACTGGTGACTCTGCTAGACACCAAGAAAGAGGACAAGATTCTTAGTCAGTCTCTTGTGCCTATAGAGAAAATAGTCTAGGGGAGGTTCGATGAAACTTCTCACAACTTTGTTGTGGAAATGGAAAATGGCAAATTCAATAGAGTTAATGCAACCTCTCTGCTACACTCCAGCAGATTTGATATTGTTGAGTTAGCAGAGAAGCCATTCTCCAACACCTCCAACTCTGAAGCTCCTGCACTTATCAGAAATCATATCAACAGCCTTCACCTAGCCGAGCTAACTGCAAAGGCGAAGATTGAAGAAAAGTTGAGATTGAGAAGATAGGAAGACAAGGAAAGACCTCCCACCAAAGACACTGCCTTTCTACAGATGGTGGAGGGTCCAGAATGGGAACCTATAGTCAGATGGGAATATGATTAAAGTTCCATCAACTAACTCTTTTCAGAGGGCAAAAACAGAGGGTACATGTTATCCAAGGTGATTGACTGGATTTCCTGTTTACCAAGGATCTGTACAAACTTCTCAGCACCACATTAGGGAAGAACAAGGTGACAATCAAATATTTACTCTCTTTGGTGCTGAAAGTTTTGAGAAGCAGAAACAAGTGAAGTTTTGGTAGCATTAGCCTAGGGGGAGTTTGTTGGATCAAGAAGAAGGATAATGCAACCAAAACGAAATCACTTAGATAAATTTTGGTGCTGCATGCAAAGGCTTCCAAGCTTAGCATGGAACTTCAGAAGGTTGTAGAGTTCTTCCGAAGACAAAGTGAAAGATCAACTTCCAAAGACAGAACTCTACTTCCGAACTCAAGTATATACTTCCGAAGTTCAAGCCTGAGAAGAATAAACTGAAGACCACTTCCTAAGTATGATGAAAAGAAGAAGTCTCCAAGCCTTGGAAGAAGCAACCTCTTTCGAGGTATAAGTGGCTTCGGAAGTACTTACTCTTCCGAAACCATTTAACCATTGGAAGACACTGCTATGAACCAGTGGACACAAGTGTGGTCTCTGACACTCTGCTGTAGACCTCTGATACTGTATGGCTTCTTCCTAAAGAGCCATGCAGCTGACCATACTTTATTCTACTATTCACCTTTTCATGATTGTACAAATTACCAACTTTAGTTGGTGACAAAAGGTAAGTCAGGGACATGTCCTGACTACCAAATCTCAGATAAGACTTTATCTGAGATACCTTAAACTTTAGTCATGTAGTATAGACTTTAGCTATAGGATCCCAGCTGGTATCAAAGTATATCCGGCTATAGGTAGTATTATATATAGGTTCTCTTTGTAACTCATTCCACACAGCTTGTAAGAGTCTTGTAATATTGAGTTGAGAAGCAATATATAAAAGTACCTTGAAAATTACTTCCTCTGTTCTTTATTACTTTCTATATTTTGATCAACTCTTACTTATTCTATCTTACCTGAGTGTTGTTCTAGGTGAGTTTCAGAGAAAAACATAATTGTTTAGTGACAAACATCGATCCTGCATAAACATTCTGTCCAGAATCTAAAATTGGTGCAATAATCCTTTTTCAATCTACCTTTTACTTTTTGGCATTCTCTAATAGGCCTAAATTCTTGTAATGAATTCCGACCTCAAGTTAGTGTTTCTTCTTATCCTTTAAGATATCACCTTTGACTCTTGGACATCCAAGCTTCCTTATGTACTCTACAACCATCATTATACAATATGAGTTTCCCATGTGAGTTTTCCATTTGAGTTTTCCATGTGAGTTTTAATGCCCTTTTTATATTATTTCACACCTTTTAGGGTGAGACATATTAACCTTATCAACTTACACTTTTAACCTTTTGATACTTGTAAATGCACATGCAATTCATCTTTAACTTTTTATCATGGTTATTGGAGTTATTATGAGTGTCATATGAGACACATTATATGTTGACAATCATTAACTATTACTAGCATGGTGACGTCAGAGATCTATGGGCTTGACAAGCCTATTTGGTGCTAAAGCCAATGTATTGCCGGCTCCTGATGACGTATGACTTGTTCATCATGGGAACCAAGTACACTTAGCTAATGGTTATAAATGTGTAAACTTATCCTTGGTCAAGGTTTGATTGTAGCTATATGTGTTCTATAAACATGCATAATTCATAACCACTGACATGAATTGCTACTTGTAAATCTTATATATATATGTATATATATATATATGTATGTATGTTTACCCATGGAATCTCACCAACTTCCAAAGTTGACCCTTTGTTTGTACATGTTTTAGGCTTGCTACTTAAGGAATTCTCCTTGCTCATCTAGGACTTGGACTTAGTTTTATTAAATATCATATGTTGTTGTTTATTCTTTGTTGTATTGTAGTGACTTATTTGTCTAGTTTTATTCACTGAAAAATGGCATTTAATATTATTTTAACTTATTAAATTCAATGAGCTATGAACAATTGTTTAACATTCGTCCACCTCGATGATTCCTTCGTCGGTCGGGGTGTGACAAAAACGATGTGATTGAGTTGTTGAAGGAAGAATGTTTTTGAGGAAGAAGGAGCGTGAAGACATAACTCCCCTATTTCAAAACATACAAGGGTGAGTAAGAAGGAGGCATATAAGAAAATCATAAGTTGGAAATATAATTCTGGGATCAAGATGTTTATGATTAAGAGAAGAGGGGGAGGGATTACATATCTACACAAGAGGAAAGCATTTAAGACTTTGCCCAAGTGGGACTTAAGGAGGTTGGCCGTGTTACCATTGATTGATGATAATCTTAGTAAGAGAGCCATGATGCTGCAGAGAAGATTAAGGATGGAATGAATGATAACTTTGAGTCATTCAATTTTATGAAGGTGGAAAGAAGGAGGTCAAAGAAGGAAAAGGATTTGGAAATAGGAAAAGGGAGGATCATGCTGAGGGTGAAACCCCCAAAGACTATGAACAGGGTTAGATTGTCGGATCCCCTCCCTCAATAACTACAAAGTTTTGAGAAATGGTTCTACGAAAACAATATGGGGGAGGCGGTGATCAGGGTAATGAATAGGGTTGAGTATAGGTTGTTTGACCCAATGGAGCTATTTATCTTCTATGATGAAGACCTGCTGGTACTTTGTGAGAATCATATTAAAGCAGTGGCAGGATGGGAGGAGAGTGAGGGCTGAGGTGAAAGAGTTGG
The DNA here is from genome assembly GCA_025506515.1 of Flaveria trinervia. Taxonomy (NCBI): domain Eukaryota; kingdom Viridiplantae; phylum Streptophyta; class Magnoliopsida; order Asterales; family Asteraceae; genus Flaveria; species Flaveria trinervia. The sequence continues at coordinate 39,529,094 of CM046457.1, forward strand.
CTGCCAAGGTTAGAGCAGAAGATGAGCTGAGGATGGACGTGCAGGACCTTACAAGGAAATTTTCTGAGGCAAGTGCACGTGATGAGGATGTTACTGCAGGAGCTACTGAAGAAATAGCAAAGGCAACTATAAAGACTAAAGCTAATCAGACAAATCAAGAGTGGTGAAGATGGTGAGGTCTAACCTAGGAGGAGTATTGAAGATTATGTATAGGTTGGACTCACCTTAGATTAGATTATGTTTATATTTCATTGTAGTAGTCTTAATGTAAGTTTACTTTTGTATTTGGTTAATTAGTTTAGTTTTGATGCCCCAACGAAACTATGAGCGAAATTGTAGTTTCGCCAACTGGCAAAACTGTGAGTTTCAACCGAGCGAAACTATGAATTTGGTAGGATAGTTTCGCTGACAGCGAAACTATCAACAAAACTATCATTAGTATCTATAATTTTGATCTTGCTCATTGTTGAGCATCCTTGCAAAAACCCTAATCGTTTAATCTTGTTGCAAGAGACTATTGTAAGCTTTTTTATCACTGAAATATACTATCCTTTGTTACCTTTTAATGTATTGGATCGTAATATCTTTATATTGAATAAATTTCAGTTATTCTTCTTCATTATAGTGTTTGTTATTTGGTGTTGTTACTGATATTGAGTGAATCAACCTCACAAGTGTACTGAAATTCAATCAAATGGACCAACAAAGAATATTGTTCTTCAAACACATACAAGTACTCAAGAGGAATTTACGCTTTGGAAGATATTTCAAAATTTTCTTCCATAGGTAAATTTTCTAAAGTAGTTATTCGTTTTTGAAGAAATAAATTTCTTCCGAAGGGAAATACACATCTTACGAAGAATAAAATGATCAAAAAATTTTCAAAAATCTAAGAAATCTCTTTTAAAAAGATTTTTCTTCTAGAGGAAACAAGGGCTTATGAAGGTGATAATATATATAACTTAGGACACAGGTTTTACAAATAATATGATTTAGTTTTAAGAAAAAGATAGTCAAAGTTAATCATCCCAATAGCTGATACAAGATACTTAAATCTTTGCTCATCAAAATCTTTGGTGAATAGATCAACATATTGTTCATATGTGTTAACTTTGACTAGTTTGATTAATCCCTTTTCAAATTATCTCTAATAAAATAATACCTGATATTGTTGTGTTTCGTCCTTGAGTGCTACATTGAGTTCTCTGTAATAGAGATAGCACTATTATTGTCTATGTGGATGGGAGTCTCGTTGAAGCTAAATCTATAGTCTAGCATCTGATTCAAAATCCAAAGCACTTGAGCACGCCAGCTTGCGGCATCAATGTATTCAGCAGTTGATGCAGACGAACAAGATTATTTCTAGCATTGCCAAGAGACTATTCTTCCACTAAGGAATTGACACCCCCTGATGTAGACTGTGAAGTCATGTTGCAACCACCATAGTCACTATATGGATATGCATACAGATTGAAGTTAGAATTCTCTGGATACCAAAGGCCAAGTGTTTAAGCACTTTTGAGATATCTTAGAATCCTTTTGACAGTAACTAGGTGTGACATCTTGGGGTTGACTTGATATCTTGCACAAATACATGTGGCAAGCATGATATCAGGCCTGCTAGTAGTGAGGTACATTAGAGACTCAATCATAGCCTTGTAAAGATGTTTATCTACATAGTCCCCCTCAAGATCAAGCCCAAGGAGTGATTTCTGGCTATAGGTGTCTTAGCAACTTCAATCATTCATGTTGAATCATGTAAGTATATCTTGTACATACTTTGACTGACTTATGAAGATGCCACTGTCAACTTGCTTCACTTGAATTCCTAGAAAGAAATTTAGTTCCCGCATGGCATCATTCCAAATCTATTCTTCATCAGCTTCTCAAAATCTTTGTAGAGCTTTGGATTAGTTGACCCAAAGATAATGTTACCTACATATACTTGAACTAGCATTAAGTCATTTCCTATTCTTTGATCAAGAGAGTTCCGTCTATAGTACCCCTTTTGTAGCCATGTTGACAAAGAAATTGAGATAGAGTCTCATACCACTTTCTTGGAGCTTGGTGAACCCCATATAGAGCTTTATAAAGCCTGCAAACATAATCAAGATGATCAAGGTCTGCAAAGCCAGGTGGTTGTTTGACATACACCTCTTCATCAATCACCCCATAGAGAAAAGCACACTTGACATCTGCTAAATTAATATTTCAGATTCATTGAGCTTGGATCTTAGGATTCATCTAGTTCACATCTAGAAATCAAAATTAGGATGGTGGACGTGTGTGAATCAAAGAACAAAGAGATGGATAACAATAATGTTATGATTTCATTGATGTTGATAAACAAGTTACAATGAGAATATTGATGGCTGGTGAAATCAAACCCACACAAAGGAGAGGATTTCTCCTTTGATGGTGATTTACACCATGAGAAACACACACACAAAAGCCACACCTGCATAAATGCACTAGTGGGTCTATTTATACTAATATTACAACATGACCTAATTTTGACTTTCTAATTGTCTTGATGTTGACATTGTTATGTTGAATTGTCTTGTTTTGTTGTAATCAACTTGGCCACTAAACTTGTACAATGAGATCTTCAGTTGGATGTAATTATGATTTGGTAAGCTTCAGTTTATTCTATTGTTGAATCCCAACAACATCAAGTTGGTAGACCTTGAAATCCTTGGATGCAACAAAAGATAAGAATGTTCTGACCTAACTTCCATCCAATAAAGCCTTATCAACTTTCTTTGGCGCTATCTTCGATAAGAAACAAGAGTGAAGAGAAATATTTGTATCATGGGTTTGTCCTCTTGTTCTCATCCCTGTGTCAACATCTGTAATGATGTTTGTGGTGGGATGAGACTTGTGGATCCTTATTTAAGGGATCATAGCAAGTTGCTTGGGGAGATCTAAATTAGACTGATTTAGATCTCGCAATTACAATTCACCTATCACATAAACAAACTTATCAAGACAAACTTGATTCAATGAGTTTGTGACATCATTTATGTTGTCTTCTATGGAGTGTTGTCAACATCAGAAATTCTTGATCACTTTCACCACCACCACGATCTCCTACATTTGAAGCTCCTTCATTTAAGATTTATGCCTTTGAGCAGTAAGGCACCTCTGATGTATCAACTGGATTTGTTATTGTTGTGCTAATAGGAACTCCATTTGTAGGGTTAGTTACAACTGGAGCTAATGTAGTGTAACTTGATGGTCTTCTTAGCTCAAATCTTGGGTTAGGATCACCTGCTGATAGTATATCTATAGACCTTAAAACATGCTCACAAGATTTGTTGAAACAGTTTGTAACTAAATTAAGATCAAATAGCCAATCAGGACCAAAATCTTTCACAGTGTGATAGTGCTCATTGAAAGTCATATTGCATGACTCCTCAACTACTCTAATTCTAGGATTGTATAATCTATAAGCCTTGGATTGAGAAGAGTATCCAACAAACTGTCCATCATCTGATTATTCATCAAACATGGAATTTTGATATTTGGTATTCAAGATGGTGCAAGGACCTCCAAATGACCTAAGAAAAACAATGAAAGGTTTCCTCTTGTTTTAAAGTTCATAATGAGTCTTACCATGTGTCTTAACAACTAAAACTTTGATTTGCACATAGCAAGAATGTGTTCATTGCTTCTGCCCAGAAGATGATGCACTGTTTAGTGTCACACAACATACTTCCTGTAACTTCAATTAGTGTCCTTTTTCTCCTCTCAGCAACACCGTTTTGCTTAGGAGTCATGAGAGCACTATATTGTCTTGTAATATTCTTTTCATCATAAAAATGTATCAAGAATTTGGTTCTTAAATTCAGTTCCCTGATCATATCTTATGGTCTTGACCTTGATCACATTGATTCTGAATCTTTAAGATGAAACTTTTCAAGATCTCAAAAGTCGCATCCTTAGTTCTAAGAAAGAAATCCCAAGTGAATCTTGTAATGTTATCTGTGATCACTAAACAATATGAGGTCCTTGCTAGACTCATTACACTAGTCAGGCCAAAGAGATCTATTAGTTCTAGAAAGGCTGATGCAAGCAAAACCAAATACTTAGACTATTTTGGTATAACTAATAAGGACTTCCAAAGCTAACAGTTGAACTTCCGAAGACAAATAAAGTGTCCAGTAAAGTGTCCATCATCTAATTTCTCTGCAAACTTGGCTATTTGATCTTTGGTATTTAAGATTGTGCAAGGACATCCAAATGACCTGAGAAAACCAATGAAAGGTTTCCTCTTGTGCCAAAGTTCATAAGGAGTCTTATAATGAGTCTTAACCACTAAAACTCTATTTTGCACATAGCAGGTAGTGTTGACTGCCTCTGCCCAGAAGGTGATTGGCAGTTTAGAGTCAAACAACATGGTTCTTGCAGCTTTAATAAGTGTCTTGTTTATCCTCTCAGCAACACCATTTTGCTTAGGAGTCTTCGGAGCACTATATTGTCTTGTAAATACCCTTTTCATCACAAAGTGTATCATTGATTTGTTTCTTGAATTCAGTTCCTTGATCACATCTTACGGTTTTAACCTTGTGATCAAATTGATTCTCAATCTTTAAGATGAAATTATTTAGAATTTTTGGGGTCTCATCCTTAGTTAAAAGAAAGAAGAATGAAGTGAACCTTGTAAAATCATCTATGATCTCCATACAGTAAGAGGTCCTTCCTACACTCATTACACTAGTGGGCCAAAGAGATCCATATGTAATAAGTGTAAGGGAGTAGTGATAGAGTTTATTTCCTTCGGCTTGTGAGATATCTTGTGTTGCCTCCCTTTGAGGCATGCAACATAATGGTCATCACTTGTAAACTCTCTCTTTGGCATTCAAGTTACCAAATTGTTCTAATTAATTTATTCATGTTTTAAAAGTTTACATGGCACATTCCTTTATGCTCGAGGAAAGACTCATCTTTATTGGCTTTAGATAGAAAGCATGAAACTTCTCCCGAAGGAGATGTTTCTAGAAAATCTATCTTGTACATGTTTCTTTTCATAGGGGCTCTGAGCAAGTGTAAGGATTCTAATAAGTCTGATGCAACGAAAAAATTCAAAACATATATAGTCTCTCTACATGCATGCACCAAATAACTAAAGTAGAAATGCTTTGGAAGTTTTACACCTTGCACTAGAAATATTCTAAGTGTAAAATCTTCTAAAGCCAAGACCAATATCTTTAGAAGCCGAAAGTAAAGTCTTCCAAAGCTTGAAGACAAAGTCTTTCGAAGCTAAAGAGTAAAGACAGATTTCTTCCAACAGCTTTTACGAACATGCTTTTATCTGATGTACTTTACCATAAAGCTGGACCACCTTTCCACTGCAACTCTATTTAGTCACCAACTTACATGAGTTGGTGAAAAGTTCCATGCTTTTTGGTAACTGTATATTGAGGTCTTTAGTCTGAGCTTTCTACTTTATGTACTTAATGCTTTTTGTAATATATTAAGATGTGAGCTATGGTATTGCATAGTCACTAGTCAAAAGGCAATGTGCCTTTTGACTATACATTTTTTTTGTTGTCTAGTCTTATGTATCTAGCTGGTCTTCAAAGTATAGCCGGCTGTATGATATAGTATATGTATCTTAAGTACTTGTAACTTTACATTATTCTTTGTAACACTTTGTAATAGAACATGAGAAGCAATATACATCATTCTTGAAACCCAAATACTTGTGTTTTGCTACGTCACACCCCAACCTTTATGGCGAAATCGTGGAGATCTGAAGGTTAAGATTGTTCACGACCACATAACGCTATTATTTATTCTAAATATTATAACCATAAGTTTTAAAAGTAAATTACAACCATAAGACTCAAATAATAAGTCAAGATAACATATCATGAAATAATTCAAAACGATTCATTTAGTTAACTAGGTCCACTCCTAGATGCGAATAAGCTTCAAAGATGACAATCAAACTTGTGTGTCTCCTGAAACACGTTAAAAATAAAATGTCAACATAATGTTCGTGAGATTTCGATAGTTCTCATATATAAATATATAAAAGACGGAAATTCATGTCATAAATTAGTGAGCATAGTAACTAGGGATGTATAACAGATGTAACAATCAAACCTTGACAGTTTACAAGATTACACATTTACAAGATTATACGATTAGCTAAGTGTACTTGGATTTACCAAGCAATCTTGTCAGGACCATAGATCTATGACGTCACCAGGCTCGCAATAATTAATGATTTCACATATAATAGTCAATACATGGTAATTAATAAGATCAACTAACCACAACATATGAGTGAATTGCCAAGTGTTTACAAGACTCAAATGAGTTTACAAGTGCAATGCTTAGAAGGTAACATGTTTAACCATAAAGTGTAAACATATACAAAGGGGATATAGAAATACTCACTTGGCAAATAAGTATAGGAATGATTATTAATAAGAAATATTAAATAAAGCTCCAACGCAAAATCCTTCACAATGCACCTAAGAATATAAATATTTTTACAAGGTTTAGGTTTATTTATAACAAGTTTAATGTTTTAACGAGAACTAGGGTTTTAGGTGGAATTTGGTATTAGGGGTTTTATTAATTATATTAAATAAGAATGAAATATACAACTTAAGCATTTTAGTATAAGAAAATGTAGGAAAACCATTTGTAATAAAGTTTAGTTAGAAGGTTCAATAACATTTATAACTTTCAAATAGCCCGCATTTTAGACAATAACGTATACTTAGATATTATTTGAACAAATAATGATTTAGTGAGTTAAAACAATATTTGAAGTCTATTTTATAAGGAGAAATAAACTAAATATATTATTGAACAAATAATGATTTAATAAGTTAAAACAATATATTAAAAGTCTATTTTATAAGAAAAATAACCTAAATATATTATTTGTCTAAAATATTTAATAAGAATATTTAGATTATTTATGAAATAAATTTGTAGAAAATAAAATAATAAAATGTATAAGAAATAGCAGATTTACAAATTGATTTTTTTATATATTAAAAAAACATATTTAAATTGAAGGCTTAAAAGCCTTAAAAACAAAAACATGAGGTTCCCCGGGTTTGAACCGAGGACCTCTTGTTTATAAGCCTTCAATGTTACCACTAAACCAAGGCGCAGCCGCATTCTATCTTGGTTTTAAATACTCTTAAACCAAACTAATAAAGTGCCCCCAAAACCATAAACCCTATATAAATCCAGGATGATCAAACTTGAATCAAATCATGAAGAATTAAATCAAAACAATGATAAACACCATAAAACCCCAAATTGATCTAATATGATTGCATATAATTTGTATAATGTGAAAACCCCAATCAAATGGTCATTCAACCATTCATAACACTAATGACAATTAACCTATTTATAGTGTAGACTAATATTCACTAATTGCACTTAACTCCCTAGACTTAGGCTAATTAATACAAAATTACATATTAAGCATAAAAATGACTAAAAACAAGATAAAATATATTTTTTCACACAAAATATATTTATTAGAATATAACTCCTAGTCATCTAAAACTTCAACGTCTCGTCTCAGTTCCTCATCTCGAACATGTCGGGTTTGACTTTTGTTGACTTTGACCGTGACGTTGACTTTTGTTGACTTTTATTGTGTTCATAATTTAGACTATCTTTTACAGGTCCAAAAATACTCCCCCTTAGTCTGTCATTATCAACGTCTTCAAACGAAATCAGCACCGAGAAGTCAACAGAAAGATCTTAAAATTTAAGCTTTCCGAATATGATTAGAAAGATTATTCATCTCATAAGCTCTCCCTATTTATATGCTCCTCCTTTTCGAGTGCAAGCTCTACAAGGATATTGGAACAACTTTCCCCAATCTCTAATCTTGAGTGCTTCAGAAGATGTAGAGGAGGATTCGTAGCTCAGTATCTTCGGCAAACTTGAGTAACAGGTTCTCTAATCAGGTACACTGCTCAACTGATGATTGACCATCACTTAAAGCAAAAATATGAAACATATTCTCCAACACAGTCTCGATATTTCTAATTAGATCATTTCATTTTAACAAAATAAACCGGTGTTTATCTGTGTGTGAAAAACAAGTGAACCCGTGTTCGTTTGTACCCATTTTCTATAAAATGCATGAAAAAGATAAAATTGTAACAGTATAATATGGAAGAACCAAAAGAAATTAATGAAATTTAGTTATATATATATATATATTTATATAACCGAAAACTTAGTCGATCATGAGATCACATCCTCAAGATATACTTTAGCACAAAGGTGAATTTGATCATCGACAAGCAATGACATCACACTAATAAACAAATCCAATCACAGTCTTTGAATGAATTTTGAAATTCTCAAACAGATAAATAACGATTACTCATATGTTTGTCCACTTAAACCCATACCTTATTTTTTTCAACAAACAACATATAATTTGTTAAGGTTCGATTAAATACTTTAGAATGCTAGGACCCCGCAATCATTTGGCAAAAACCCTCACCCAACCTCAAGATTTCTTCAATTTTGTAACGATCTTTATACAGCAAGGCTTGTGCATTAGTGTGCAAGTGATTATCGACAAAATATTGCACACTGTGATGAATTCATTGTTTAGATGATTTGACACAAATTAGACCAAAATGGTGAGAGCTCCGGGTCTATACTTACGTATAACAAAGGAGATGACCATTTAATCATGTGCCAATGAGAGCTCCAGGTCAGTACTACTATACAACAGAGGAGATCATCACTCCAGGTCAATACTTCCATACAACAAAGCAGATAAGCACAAGTACAAGACACATAAATACACCAGACAGGATTCAAAGATATGGCTTATAAGATTTGTATCATGGTGGGTGAAAGATCAATTCTCAATCCAATTTTTGTCGGGACTCAGTTTTTGTGCAGGCCAAAATATGATATGAATTAGATAACGGCATTAGTTACTATCATTTCTCATTTTAAAAACGCAAGTTATGCAAAAACAAGCATTTCAACAAGATATACAATCATTTCTCAATAATCTCAAATGAAGTTCCCAGTTTTTTTTTCATTTTTATTTACGTATACTCTCCCCCTAAAATTTTATTTTTATGATTTTTTTTTTAATTTTTAAAATTTTTTTGTTTTAATTTTTTTAAATTTTTTTAATAAAACAGTACAAAAATTTAAATTTATCAAATCATGAAGAATATAGATCAAAATATGATAATCACAATCAAAACCCCTTTGATCTTCAATTAGATTGCAAAATATTGTTTACAAGTAAATCCCTCAATCTATTGGTCATTCAACCATTAACAACACTAATGATAATTAACCTATTTGTAGTTTAGACTAATATTCACTAATTGCACTTAACTCCCTAAACTTAGGCTAATTAATGCAAAATTACACATTAAGCATAAAAATGACTAAAATCAAGATAAAATATATTTTGTTCACACAAAATATATTTATTACAATATAACTCCTAGTCTTCTAAATCTTCAACGTGTCGTCTTAGTTCCTCGTCTCGAACATGTCGGGTTTGACTTTTGTTGACTTTGACTATGACGTTGACTTTTGATGACTTTTACTGTGTTGATAATATAGACTATTTTTTACAGCTGCAACAATACTCCCCCTTAGTCTATCATTATTAACATCTTCAAACGAAATCAGCACCGAGAAGTCAACAATAGAAAGATCTTCAAATTGAAGATTTCTAAGTCTGATTAGAATGATTATTCATCTTATAAGCTCTCCTATTTATATGCTCCCCCTTTTCGAGTGCAAGCTTTACAAGGATATTGGAACAACTTTCCCAAATCTCTAATCTTGAGTGCTTCAGAAGATGTAGGAGGAGGATTCCTAGCTCGGTATCTTCTACAAACTTGAGGAACAAGTTTCTAATCAGGTGCACTGCTCAACTGATGATCGGCCATCACATAAAGCAAAAATCTGAACACATTCTCAAACACAATCTCCACATTTCTAATTAGATCATTTCATTTTAACAAATAAACACGTGTTTATCTGTGTGTGAAAAACAAGCGAACCTGTGTTCGTTTGTACGCAATTTCTGTGAAATGCATGAAATATGATAAAATTGAAATAGCATAATATGGAAGACCTAAAAAATTGAAATGAAGTTTTGTTGTAATTTTTTTATTTTTATTTTTTATATGTATAATATAACATCCTTTTTTTAACTGAGAACTAAATCGATCATGAGATCATATCCTCAACATATACTTTAGCACAAAGATGAATTTAAACATCGACAAGCAATGAGATCACACTCATAACTGAATCTAATCATAGTCTTTGAAAAAATCTTGAAATTCAGAAACAAATCAATAACAATTGCTCATATATTGTCCACTTAAACCCTTGCCCTATCTTTTTCAATAAACAACATATGATTTGTTAGGGTTAGATTAAATACTTTAGAATGCTAGAACCCCGCTATCATTTGGCAAAACCCTCACCTAACCTCAATATTTATTGAATTTTGTTACAATCTGTACACAGCAAGGCTTGTGCATTAGTATGTAAGTGATTATGGACATAATATTGCATTCTGTGATGAATTCATTGTTTTGATGATTTGACATAACATAGATCAAGAATGTGAGAGCTCTAGGTCTATTCTCACGTATAACAAAAGAGATGACCATTTGATCAAGTGCAGATGAGAGCTCCAGGTCAGTAGTATCATACAGCAGGGGAGATTATCACTCCAGGTCAGTACTACCATACAAGAGAGGAGATTAGCACAAGTACAAGACATAAATGTAGAGGACAAAAGCCAAAGATCAATTCTCAATCCACTTTTTGTCAGGACTCAATTTTCGTACAGGCCAAAATAATCGTGTAAATCCATATCTTTAAGTAGAGACTTTAATTTAAATCATATTGCTGCTGTCTACTTTATTGTTCAGGCTGAGCCTACCAATCATATCCTTAAAGAATCTATTTGTTTTTTCTATTACTTGCAATTAAACATAAGATGTAAAACAGATAACAACATCAACTACTATCATTTCTGATTTTAAAAACGCAAGTCATGCAAAAACAAGCATTTCAAGAAGATATACAATCATTTCTCAATCATCTCGAATCAAGTTCCCAGTTCTCTTTTTATTTTTATTTACTTATACTCTCCCCCTAAATTTTTATTTTTACAAACTTTTTTTTATTTTTTAAATTTTTTTATAACACTGTACAAAAATAATAATTTATCAAAGAAGGTCTTCCAAACTACAATAATATGAAGATAAGAAATAAATTCTCAAGAAATATGCGGTGATTGTAAAGTGATAACTGTGATTGTGTAGATAAAAATCCAAATTGTGATAAAATACCATGACCTTAACCTGTTTGTTCCCCCTCAATTTGAATTATGAACAATCCCTGTTAGTAAATCGGATTACTAACAGTCCTCCTGAATTTGTTCCTACACTCATTAACAGATTAGTTTGAAAGGGGACCTAGGCCATCGTAGTCCTGGAAGTTCATTTTTCATCAATATAAGAAACCTGCTTCTTCACACAACCGTTCAAACAATCGGGAATATCTGTATCCTTCTTTTCATTTGCCAAATTTGTTTTGGTTTAATTATTTGGATTTGAATGAATTAAATTTGGAAATCATTTTCTGTTTAAGACCGAAAGGAAAAGAATTTGCTTTTAAAGCTTTAGTCATTTTCATCTTTGAATCATGTGAAACCAGTTTCACATGAAAGGTTTAGATGGAGGGTTTTTCATCCAACCCTTCAAAGATGTATTCTTTTTACCTCTTGATCCAGAGAAGTAACCCATGTTGCCTTTACCATCTGGAACAATCTTTGTAGACTTACAATTGGAGAAGCAATTCGTTTTGCCTTTACCACTCGAAGCAAGTCTTTGAGGGCACTTCTTTACCACATGACCTTCTTTTCCACACTCAAAACAAGCCTTGAAAGGCTTTTGATGCTTGACTAAACTGTGTGATGCAGGTGGGGATGAGGATTGCTTTGAGCTTGTAATAGATTCTTGCTTGTTTTCGCATTTCCTATAATGAACAGGGAATGAGATCTTCACTGATTGACTGGGTTGTTTTGCAATTAGAGAAAAGATCCGTATTGGTCTTAATTCAGCTTTTGGAAGCTTTTGATACTTGACAATGTTAGGAGATATCTTGATCTGTGAGGAACCAACATGTTCCTCTGTGTTTGATTCATCATCTGAGCTTATGCAGTCTCGTATACACAGATCTACTTCCAAAGGATCTTGATTGACACCTCCTGTTGTGTCGGCTTCCGTTATAGGATTCTCATTGTCTAATGATTCTACAACTGTTCCTTCTTGGACAAACCTGACTGGAACAAACGAAGGAATGTTACCTGATTTGAATTTGTTGAAGAAAGTTGGAGAAGCAACTAATATTGGTGTTGCAGCTACAGAAATGGAATCGTTATTAATCTTCTTATGAGACCCTTACGTGAGTAATCCCAAACCTACAGGAGAATCCTGCACATCTCTAACCTCTTTAAGTTTAACACTGCTTAAACTTGCATTTGAATGATTAGTTTCTACAGCTTCAATCAAATCATTTGTTGAATGAGGTTTGGGGATTGGTGAATAACATAAATAGAAGGAGTGGAACTGAATTAAATACAATTTCACCATCAGCTTTATATCCAATCCCATATTTTACCCACACCCCTTGTTGTTTAGCATTAAGCTCATCCTTTTTCATGTGTAAAAATGTCCATTTATCAAGCTTTGTTTGAAGCTGAGTTGTTTCAAAATGAGCTAAAACAACCCTTTTTCTCAAATATTAATTTCAACGTTACGCTCCAAAATGGTTACTCTTAAAAGATCATTTTCAGCCAATGCTTCATTAAGTTTCCTTGAAAAAACAATTTCATTTTTCTTCAATTCCTGATTGAATATTTTAATTCCTTTTCATTTTCTAGTAACAATATGTTGGCCATATAAATCCCAAATAATCTGATTTTGCAAGATGAAGAACACATATCCTAAACAATCTCATAAGGAAGACCCATGATAGTTCATTATGTAGCTAAGCTATTTTCACAGTTGCAAACCGTTGTGATTTTTTGTTGTTCCTCTTCTGTTATCATCTTTTATAGCCTTATCATCATCGGTTCTCACAGACTCCAGTTTACTGTCATTGTCGACTCTTAAAGCTTCACAATTCTCTTCAACAGTTTCTTGGAATTTAGAGTTTAAATCAGAATCAGTTCTCAATAACTTTAACTTTTCAATCATCTCTGTTTTGTAATCAAGTATGCTTGTTACAGAAGAAACAAGATCAATATTAAGCGTGTGGGTTTGAAGTGGAAACACGGCTTGCTGAAATTCTTTTCTTTGAATATCGAGCTTGAGAGATTTTAGTTTGCTGATCATATCCATAAGTTTTGTATGGACATAACCTCTTTCTTGCTTCAGCATTTTAACTTGATGATTCCAAGCAGATGGATGAGAATCGAGAAGCTTTTGAATTTGTTCATGACTACTAAGATCAGGCACATGCTTCTTTAGATTATTTGCTACTTTCAAAATCGATCAATAAAATTTGACAATTTTTCTTTCTTTGTACCTGCAAAAGAGTCAAACTGTGCCGTTGTGAGATTATCTGACCTAAAGTCTTCCGAAGATGACGTTATTTTAATGAATTTTGAACAATTAAACATCCTAAAATTTATTTTTTAAAAAATTGTAAAATAATTCTCCCCCGGAGAAATATATTCTTAAATGTCACGGTAGACAATCGATTTCGCTGAAGAAATGATAGTTTCGCCGAAATTATAGTTTCGCAGAGCTAGTTTTGCTGTGAACTCTAGTTTCGCTGAGTGGACAGTAGTTTCGCTAGAAATTTCGGCAGCGTTTCGCTAGCCAAATGCCTAAAACAGCTTAGTTTCGCCGACAAGTTCGCACGAAACAAGCTTGAACCTTCGTTCAATGATACTTTCGGTAGCAATTTCGCTTTTAAATCACCCACAAGCACTGTTGAACTTTCGTTCAATGAAACTAGTTTCGCAGAGATGCTGAAATTAACTACAAAGTCTAAAACACTTGTAGTTTCACTGAAAGAACATACAGTTTCGTTGGATAAATCTGTAATTTTCCTGGACGAAGCTGAAAAGCTTTTTCAACACGAAATCAATATGAAATCATCAAAAACTTAATGGATTTGAGATCTGATGATTAACATAGCTTCCCCAACCAAAAACAAACAAAATTCAAGCAAATTCCATATCAAATACACTCGAATTTGATCTAAAATTGATGAAAACTTGATATTGAACGAAAACACCCAAAACCTCAACTTCGCTCTCTAAAAATCTTCCAATCTTCTGTGAATTTGATCCAAAATGGATCTGATACCAAATTGTAACTCCAGGATGAAAACACTTGAATCAATCATGAAGATTATATATCAAAATCTGATAATCACAATCAAAACCCCTTGATCTTCAATTAGATTGCAAAATATTGTTTACAAGTAAATCCCTCAATCTATTGGTCATTCAACCATTAACAACACCAATGATAATTAACCTATTTATATTCTAGAGTAATATTCACTAATTGCAGTTACTCCCTAGACTTAGGTTAATAAATGCAAAATTACATATTAAGCATAAAAATGACTAAAATCAAGATAAAATATTTTGTTCACGCAAAATATATTTATTACAATATAACTCCTAGTCTTCTAAATCTTCAACGTCTCATCTCGGTTCTTCATCTCGAACATGTTGGGTTTGACTTTTGTTGACTTTGACCATGACGTTGACTTTTGATGACTTTCACTGTGTTGATAATACAGACTAGTTTTTACAACTCCAACATCCTAGATTCGGTTTGAGCCAAAGTTGAAGGTAAAATCGTTGTTGTTAATGCCAAATATCATGGGGCTTTGTTCCCTATGTAAAGTTGAGCAAGTATATGATTTCAATTACCCGGTATTGATGTGTAAACACAAGAACATGTGATGAATAGGTCACGACCACATAGGGTTTGATTGAGGTTCAAATGATGACGATAATCAAATTCGTTGTAGAGGTAGCTTCGAATGGTCTAAAAGATGAAAAGCCATTTTTTTGTTTTGAAGCCTTGATAATAGTGTTCGAATAGTTGTAGGGTGCGATGGAAGTGGGTAGTCGAATTCGGTGTTGACTTTTGTTTTAGGTGGAATTGTAAGTTGTATTCGATTAAGGGTTGATAGACGACCATTTATGTTGAGTTAATTATATTATTATTGAGGTTTAATGATTGAGTGACTCTAGGATTAAAGGTTTCGGTTATGAACTCGTTTGAACATAGTAACCAGTGTTCTAAACCCAATTTAAGTGGTTAAATCATGCGAAAACGCATTTAAGGTTTGGAATCATGGAGACAAAAGGTTTGGAATGGTTTGGGGATCGATTTGTGCATTTAAATCATGCGAAAACGCATTGTCGGCGTCTGGCTGAAGGTGGCCGGGCCGGCTACTGGACTTGCGGGCTCAAAAATGGCAGGGGTTGAGATGTAACTTTTAATGTCACATTAAGGCCCTGTTCCCAGGACACTCACACCTGGTCAATCATCGCACATAAAAATATATTTGTATTAAATTACTAAAAACATGCAGCTGAAACATTTAAACATCCATTTCATTTCATTATAATAGCTTTTTCAAATAATACAGCGTTATCAAATAACAAAATACTTGTTGCATTACGCCACAAAAACATTATAAAAATGGATGCCATCCAATACAAGCCAAGTAGGCGCCCCATGCCATCCTCAGCAACTATTACTTGCCAACTACAAACACATAAAATCAGGGTTACTGAGTGAGTTCTAGTTTTACAAAAACATTATATTACCTTCCATTCGTTAAAACATTTTCTTTACTATCGCTCGTGATCACACATCATACATACATCATGGTAATAATTATTATATTCTTCATCGTTCGTTTCGTACATTTCACACGTTTCGCACATTTCGTACTTATCGCACTTTTCGTACATTTATTATCTTTCACTTCTAACTAGGCCCTGTACTTAACCCGCCCCCCTCTTGAGCACAAAGCTATATCGTTTAGGGTTAAGCAACAGGACCCCATATCGCATATATCATACGTATCACACGTATGGACTAGTCATATAGACTAACTCCCCCTGTGTGTGAACCCTTAAGGTTAGCCAAGATCGCACGCTGTAAACACATAGTTGAGCTGTTAGGATCAGTGATCTACGTTTGATTGATTAGAGAGTATTGCAGCGGAAATCAAATAAAGAATTAGACAATTCACAAGAATACAGTTGATATTCAAAGTAAGAACAAACGATTATAGAAAGAATTCCGTGAATCAAATGTTTCATTCAATACGTGCTTTCGTGGTGGCAAAATGTCACACATACAATGAGGTCAATCATCCCTTATATAGGAATGTCGTGGTGGAACATTCCTTCTATAGGAGATGTGACGTCTGCTGATGTCATTTGATAGTGACATCTAACAGAATTATTCAAACTACTGAAAGTTAACACAACTACTGAAGATGTCAAAACAGCTGACATCTTCTTACAAAAATACTAAGTGTTAACTGTCACTACAACTACTGAAAAGAAACTACTGAAACTACAACGATTGAAGAACATGCTCTTCAATCGTTTTACAAATACTAAAACAAAAAGAAAACTACCGAAAGGAAACCATCACAACAACTGAAAAATGCTTCTTCAGCTGTTGTAACAAACTCTGAAGGCTTCAGTACTTTGTACTTGAACTTCAGCTGTTGTCATCAGCTGATGTCTTCAGTCTTTGTACTTCAGCAGTTGATCTTCAGTACTTTGTTCTTTAGCTGTTGATCTTCAGACTTTGGTCTTCAGCTGTTGAAGTCTTCAGTACTTTAGTCTTCAGCTGTTGAAGTCTTCAGTACTTTACTCTTCAGCTGTTGATCTTCAGACTTTGGTCTTCAGCTGTTGAAGTCTTTAGTACTTTAGTCTTTAGCTGTTGAAGTCTTCAAACTTTGTCAAATAGCTGATCAAGTCTTCAGCAGTTGTTGTGATGTCTGTGGGACTTAGAGGTTTTTCTGATCAGGCTCATTGGTTCTTTTGGTCCAACAAACTCCCCCTGAACCAATGCAGCCAAAACCTTTAAACTTATTGAAGATGTCCCACTTATTATGGCAGAAAGATTTGGTCTTTCTGTCTTCTAGATCAACTCAGAAGTGACCCATATAAGCACAGGCGTAGGAAGAAGTCTTAATGATCTGTTTGGCAAAGGATGAATGGGAACTCTATCTTGGGGAACTAGACACAGAGCTGTTACCCCATCCATGAGATCTACTTCCTAACAATGAGTGTGTATGACTCCCTTGTATAGGCCTCAAGAAAGGTTATCTGTTCCTCCATGGTAAGTTCTTCAGCTCCTCCTTCAAAAAGTGATTGTGGCCCATAATATTCACATAGGTATTTGACCTGTTTCCCATTTTTGAGTTCCACAGTTGTTATTACTCTATAAGCAAATTCATCAGGGTGATTACCCTCTAAGAACAACTGGAGCTCATTCTTTCTAACTTCCTGAAGCCTGTTATATACTAACCCCTTTTTCACTATTTTGTTTTCCAGCATCTTTTGTGGGGTCAGGTTGGCTTTATAGGCTTTCTTGAAGTCATCTACGATTTCCCAGGGTGATACTACAAAGACCAGTGAGATCACTTCATCTACAATCTTCTTCACTTGGCCAATGTATCTCTGTGGAATATTTTTCTTATGAATCCTATGAGACACCCTGGGATCAGGCCAAATCCTCACTCTCTCCTTTTGATCTTGAAATGTATGTTTAAGAGTGTATAACCTGAGAGCATGCTTCTTCATGTTGATAATTGAAGATGTGGCAGCATATGCTTTGTCACCCTCCTCAACAATTCCTGATCATGTTGTTTATGAAGCTCTTCTTCTTCTAGCTTCACTTTCACAATTTGTCTTTGAGTTTCAGGAGTAATTGTTGGAGGTGACTTGTGGCCTTAGGAAACTGTATAACAGCTGAGAGTGGCAGCCTATCTTCATCTTCATCATTATCTTCGTCATCTTCTTCTAGCCTCAGTACCATTCTCTTCCTCTTCTGGGGTACTTCATCAGGTACTGGTTTTATGGGTAAGGGAATTGGTTTAGTGGGTTGTGGTTGTGGTGGTTTTGGTGTGGGAATGTTGACAGGCTGTTCTAGCATTCTGGATGTGAGGTCGGCTTTAGATTGCTTGAGTAGTTCAGTCCTGCTCCCAGCACCAGCTTCATTTAGGCTTCAATAACCAATCCTTTGGTGTATACTTTAGACGAATAGATCTTGGTGGTTATTGCCAAGTTGCTGTCCCTGGACCATGCCTTGATCTCAATCAATGATCTACCCAGATATTTCGCTATGAACCTCATCATGATTTCTAGCCTTTCCCTTTCCAACAAATCATTACTTGCCCATCTGGCTTGGATTTCTTCAATCTCTAGTCTTCTGATTTATGAGTCAAGTTTTTCAGTGTCGTGACCTTGCCTAAACAACTGATCAATGATGTTATCCATTGATCGATTGTGTTCGGCATTAGCCTCCTTTACCATTGTCTCTAAGTCAGTCTCCTTTTCATTCTTCCTTTTCTTGTATGTGACATGAAAGTCTTTACTACTTTCAGTCACTTTCTCCATGTCAGCATCCTTCACCTGCTCCTTCTCAGTTTCTTTCCTATCTGCAATCCTCTTTCTTTTTGCTTTCACTGACTGAATCTCCCCCTTTTTGGTTGCATTGGTTGCAAGGGGTTGATTGTCAGAAAGCCTTTTGCTGACAGCATCCTCTATCAAGGGTTGTATCACTGAGGGAAGCCTCTCATCAAGGGTTTTAAGCACCATATCAGTGATAGTTGGGGTGATGAGAGGTAAGAAATGTTGAAAGATAGCAGCTATTTGCTTAGGGGGGTTCTATCCGTGAGAAATAGTGCCAGAAGCAGAGGCAGGTGGCTGAGTGTTTTGTAGTGGCTTAGTGTGTGGGAGACCTTCAGAGGAAGGTGCCATCTATGTGTTTTGAGGGGTAGATGGTCTTTGATCCTGAGAAATTTTGGCAAGCAGCTCGTTGAGTCTGCTCACCTCATCCTCGAGGATGGTGTTTTGGGCTAAAACATCATAAAAGAAGCCCAGGTCATCATCAGTGTTTACTGAATCACCGGACCTCCTGATAGAATCAGGATGAACATGCTCTGAGTGTAGATCAGTAGTAGCATATGCCCCTTGGTCATAGTACTGGGGACTTCCTGCCTCAGGACCATGTCCTTCATCAGCAGTTGCCTCTGGTGAGGTCTTATGAATGTTACCAACTTCAGCCTGATCATATGCTGAAGTAGGAGAAGTGGCAGCCTCACCAGAAATTCGAATCTCCGTTTCTACACCTGGAGATTGAATATGGTAATCCCTGTGCTGTGGGGTGTTAGAAGCACTTTGGTCCTCCCCCTCAATGGTTGGGGCTATCCCAGTTGTGATTGGTATCTCGGGAGGAGATGAGGAGTGCAACTGAGTCAGCACTTTGGCAATTATGATGGTAGGACTTTGGGGGGCGGTTGCAGTGGGAGAGGGTGTGAAGGCAGTATGCACCCGGGGAGAGTGGTGCGACTCAATGGCAACCTCCTCAAGTGAGGAAGGTTCCACATGTATAGGTGCCCCAGAGATGGTTGCTACAGGCTCCTGTTGAGAGGAAACCTGAGCGTTGAGGGTGAGTGAGTCTGTGTATCTACTGGGGGTTATGACCAGTAGATATAACCTGCGTTTGTGTTGCAGGGGCATCCTCAGGGGACTCATTTCCCTCAGTATCCTTTTTGGATTTCTTGTGTTTGGGTTTGGTGGGGACAATGGATTTGGAGGTGGTGGCTGTAGGTTCGAGCTGCGTGGGTTTTCACAGTTTGGCAGCCAGTTTGAGTGACTGGTATGAGTTGTGCTTGGAGTATACTTGAGGCAATACAGTCGTGGCAGGGACTCCAAGGCCAACAAGTCCCTCAGCTTTCAGCTGGTTTACTATAATTGCCATTAGGAACCGAGGATATAATATCCATCGGTTAGCTATAGGCTTGGAGGCCATATCCTTGAGTTCAAGAAATAATATTTTAGAAAAATTTAAGTTTTGTTGGTCAAGGATAGAAAATAATACTTGCTGCCACCTCGTCGACATTTGATCCCAAGAAGAAGTCTTAGGAGCTAAGCATACATTCACCATGTGAAAAATTAGTCATTCCGCATCATGGAAATGCTTCTTCAGGATGGTAGAAGCACTAAGGTTACCCTGGTATCCATGTTGGGCAAATGATAGATCAGTGCTGCCCTTTGGATACCCAGTGGGGAAAGTGGCATCATCCAGTTGTAGGGTTTGGCGAAGGATTTCTGGAGTGATGACCACCTGACGATTGTTGACGAACGACTAGAGAGAGTCGGTGTCATTCTCCCCAGTGATGAGGGTGACGTTCGTCCAGAACTGCTGGAGGGATTCGGCATGAATGGTAGGATTTAGAAGGAAAGCTGTTTTGTATGGAGAGTTGATCATTAGATCAATGGCATTATCAAACTTTGTCCAGAAGGATGATTTGGTAAGGTAAGCAACACAGTTATGTCGTGGTTTAAGCTTCAAGTTCGCCATTGATGTGAGAGAATGTTCTGAGTTTTTGAACGTTAGGTTTGAGATGATGAAGCTCTGTAAGACAAAGTATTTATAGGGTATGGGTTATAAAGCAACTGAAGGGTTTGGTATGAGTCATCAGTAGTTTTAAGCGACTGATGACGTGGTATTAACCCTCAGATGTTGAAACAACTGAATTCTTGGTTGTAGGCATCAGTAGTTATAAAACTACTGAAGACCATGGTTTTAGCTTCAGATGTTGGAAACAGCTCACGACGTGGTGTTAGTCATCAGTAGTTGTGAAACTACTGAAGACATGGTTTTGTCATCAGTTGTTGTAAACAGCTGACGACATGGTGTTAGTCATCAGTAGTTATGAAACTTCTGAAGACTTTGTCATCAGTTGTTGTAAACAGCTGACGACATGGTGTTAGTCATCAGTAGTTGTGAAACTACTGAAGACGTGGTTTTGTCATTAGTTGTTTAAGATGAAGCAGCAGTTTTAGAAACAACTGAAGAGAAAATTCTCATAAGTAGTTTTCGTCAATTCATAGCTTTTCAGCTGTTTCATACTATCCTCAACACTTACTCATCAGTCTTTTTGGCTGTTCTTCAGTTGTTTCATAGGACGTCAGTACTTATCTGTTTGTACTTATATCAGTAGTTATGACTGTATTAGTTGTTGTAACAGAATCGGTACTTATTTGTGATATGGTTACAAATGATCATCAATACTTATTTACTGAGATCATCAGTAGTTATCACTTATTCTAGCTGCAACATACCAAGCCTTAAGACTAGGTTTTGGAAAGTCGAACTATCCAAAGGCTTAGTAAAAGTGTCTGCAAGCTCATCAGCACTAGGCACAAACTTTGGATCAATCAGACCTTTTTCAAAATAGTCCCTAATAAAATGATGTCTGATCTCTATATGTTTGGTCCTAGAGTGCTGGATAGGATTCTTGACAATGCAAAGAGTTGAAGCACTGTCCATTAATAATGGAGTCTTAGTCTCTGTAATGCCATAATCCAGAAGTTGGTTCTGAAGCCAGAGTACTTGAGAAGTATAGCTTGCAGCAACAATGTACTCTGCTTCAGCAGTGGATGTAGCAACATATGTTTGTTTCTTACTCTGCCAATAAATGAAACAGTTGCCTAGGAATTGACATCCACCAGAAGTTGACTTTCTCGTTAACTTACACCCTGCATAGTCACTATCAAAAAAAGCAACCATTTGCAAGAGTGTCCGGTGGAATACCATAAACCTAGAGATTGTGTACCTTGCAGATATCTAAAGATCCTTTCGACTGCAATCAAGTGAGACTCTTTAGGAGCAGCCTGAAATCTAGCACAAACACACGTTGCAAACATGATATCTTGTCTAGAAGCTGTTAAGTACATCAAGGACCCAATCATACATCTGTAAAGGGTTTCATCAACAGCTTTACCTTTCTGATCTGCATCCAGTTGTGTGGTGTTGCACATGGGAGTAGAACAAGTCTTACAATTTTGTATATCAAACTTATTCAAAAGATCTTTTGTATATTTAGACTGATGATGAAAGTCCCATCAGCCTTTTGTTTGATTTGCAATCCTAGAAAGAACTGTAATTCTCCCATTGCACTCATTTCAAACTTCTTATGCATTAAATTGGTAAGTCATCACATAACTGGGGATCATAGGATGCAAAAATAATATCATCAACAAAAATTTGAACAAGTAGCTTATGCTGATCCACCTTCTTAATGAATAAAGTTTTATCTATGGAGCCTCTAGTGAAATTATTTTGAAGAAGAAAATTTGATAATGTCTCATACCACGCTCTAGGAGCTTGTTTCAACCCCTAAAGAGCCTTATCAAGCTTGTATACCCAATCTGAATGTTTATTATCCTCAAAACCCGGTGGTTGACACACATAAACCTCTTCTTTTATTTTACCATATAAAATGCACTTTTAACATCCATTTGAAAAACTTTAAAATGTGAAATGCAGCATAGGCTAAGAACAATGTAATTGCCTCCAGTCTGGCTACAGGGGCAAAGGTCTCATCATAATCAATACCTTCTTCTTGTGAAAACCCCTGAACAACCAGTCTGGCCTTGTTCTTAACAATAAGCCCATTTAGTGCCTATTGCACACTTACCTGGAGGTAGAGGAACCAGTTCCCACACTTGCTGTTTCTTGAACTGAAGTAGCTCAAGCTGCATGGCTTCCACCAATCCATTGTCTCTCAAAGCAACATGATAGTTCTTTGGCTCTTGCTGACTGATGAAGAGAGCATAGAAGCACAAGTTAGACAATTGACTTCTAGTTGAGACGCCAACATTGATACCACCAATGATTTGAGACATGGGGTGTTTCTTCAGCTCTTGGTGCACAATAAGATCAGTGCAAGTGTTTGTAGCCGGTTCAGCATCAGCAGATGTTGATTCAAATTCTTGAAACCAAGTATTAGATGGCAAATGAAATGATGTAGAGGAATCAGAAATCTCATCAGCATTTGTTGTGGATGGAGCTGCTGAAGGTACAGGAACATCAAGTTTAGCAGACTTAGGTAGTTGGTCACTGAACTTGAAAAGGTGAGTACTGATACCATCATCATCTTCAGTACCACCAGGTGGAAGACTTGCTGCAGAAGATGATTTATCCACATGATCTGCAACAGCTGGAGTTTGATAAGGAGCATATTGCAGTATGTCCAGATCAACAACTCCACAGGGTTTTGTGGAATTTTATCCTTAGGAGATTCCTTGAATTTCACATGCAAGGTTTCTTCAACTATCTTTGTTCTGCAGTTGAAGACTCTGTAAGCCTTGCAAGTGGATGAATAACCTACAAAATACCCTGCATCCACCTTAGGATCAAATTTGTGGAGTTGACCCTTTGTGTTGAGAATGAAACAAGGACATCCAAAGGCTCTGAAGAATGAAATCAAAGGAGCCAAATGATGTAGAGCTTCATATGGAGTCTTCATCAACCTCTGATTTACTAACACTCTATTCTACACATAGCAAGTTGTATTGATAGCTTCAGCCCAAAAGGTCAAAGGCAAACCAGAGTCAGCCAACATGGACCTTGCACCTTCAATTAAAGTCCTGTTCTTTCTCTCCACAACTCCATTTTGTTCTGGAGTCCTTGGGATGCTAAACTGCCTTTTGATTCCTTTTGAACGATAAAAATCATCAAGTGTATGGTTTCTAAATTCAGTACCATTGTCACTCCTTATACACTTGACTGATAGGGAATACTGCTTCTCAAGATACAGCACAAAGTTTGTAATCTTCTGAGCAACCCCATCCTTTGAATGTAGAAAGAAAGTCCATACGAATCTGGAGTAATCATCCCCAATTACCTGACAGTATTTCTTCTTTGCCATGCTCATCACTCTCACAGGACCAAATAGATCCATGTGCAGTAATTGCAAGCAGGCAGTGGACTTAGGTTCTTCAATGGGAGGGAATGAGACTTTGTGTTGTTTTCCTTTCAAACAAGCAGTGCAGGCTTCATCACAGTGGAACTCCTTGATTGATAAACCTCTCACTAAACGATTGTGGATGAGCTGATTCATGTTTCTGAGATTGACATGACCCAACCTTCTATGCCATAGTTTGGATTCCTGAAGAGAGGCTTGGAGAACAGGCATGGATGACCCTTCAAATCATTTTCTTTGACAAATACAAGGCATACACTCTTCCAATCCTGTTGGCCTTCAGGAGAGTATGTTCATCCATTACCTTGTCAATCAGCCTCAGAACTTGGGACGACAGAATCCTGCAGTTCTTGTGAAAAGTGCAACATGCCCTTTATCACACATCTGACTGACACTCAGCAGATTATACTTGAGATTCTCCACATGGTTGACTTGTTAGGATTAGTGATCTACGTTTGATTGATTAGAGAGTAAAGCAGCAGAAATCTAACAATGAATTAGCCAATTCACAAGAACAAAAGGATATTCGATGTAAGAACAAAAACAGTTATAGATAGAGAGAATTCTGCAGATAACTTTCATTCAAATTCGCTTTCGTGGTAACGGAATGTCACTCTTACAATTAGGTCGACACCTCTTATATAAGAGATGTGACGTCTGCTGATGTCACTTGATAGTAACATCTAACAGAATTTATCACAACTACTGATAGTTAACACAACTACTGAAGATGTCAAACAGCTGACATCTTCTTACAAAATGCTAAGTGTTAACTATTATTACAACTACTGAAAAGAAACTACTGAAACAATAACAACTGAGAACATACTCTTCAGTTGTTTTACAAATACTGAAACAAGAAACTACTCAAAGGTAAACCATCACAACTACTGAAGAAGACCTCTTCAGCTGTTGTGACAATGTCTGATACTTTGGTCTTCAGCACTTGTGTCTTCAGACTTTGTATTGGGGTTCAAAGCATCGGAATACGAACAGGAATTAGACAATTGTAGCAAGAGATTGATACTTGTATACATTAAGATCACATACGGTTATAGTGAGAGAATATATATTTCTGATTCAAGGAATGTTTATAGATATAGAATATTTCTAATCAAATCATTCATATCATTCCCATCATTCACTCATTATTACAATAGGTTGAAACTCCTTATATAGAGTGCAATCGCTGCTGTTATCACGGGAAGTGACAACTGGCAGATCTAATACAAAAATAACTAACTCTTAACAAACTACTGAAATGTTCACAACTACTGAGAACATATCAGAGTGTTAAGTACAGAATATAAAACTACTGAAACTACAACGACTGAAGAACAAGCTCTTCAGTCGTTTTACAAAACTACTGAAACATAACTACTGAAACTAGAAATATAAAACTACTGATATCACAACTACTGAAAAAGTACTCTTCAGCAGTTGTGACAAACTACTGAGGCTTCAGTACTTGATCTTCAGACTTTGACCTTCAGATGTTTCATTAGCTGATGACTTCAGTAGATATCATCAGCTGATGTCTTCAGTCTTTGTCTTCAGACTTTGTACATCAGTTGTTGATCTTCAGCACTTGTAAACTCTTCAGCTGTTGCACTTCATTACTTTGGTCTTTCAGCTTCAGCACTTGTGTTCTTCAGCTGTTGTACTTCAGTACTTTGGTCTTTCAGGTTCAGCACTTGTGTTCTTCAGCTGTTGTACTTCAGCACTTTAGTCTTTCAGCTTCAGCACTTGTGTTCTTCAGCTGTTGTACTTCAGCACTTTAGTTCTTCAGCAGTTGAAGTCTTCAGCACTTGATCTTCAGCTGTTGAAGTCTTCAGCACTTGTCAAACTGCTGATGAGGCTTTCAGCAGTTGTTGTGATACCATGTGGGACTTAGAGGTTTCTGATCTTGGCTCATTGGTTCTTTTGGTCCAACAAACACCCCCAGAACCAATGCAGCCAAAACCTCTAAATTATTCATTATCCCACTTATTGTTGGCAAAGTGTTGTCTTTTTCCTTCTTGATCAGTAGAGAAGATGACCCATGTAAGCTCCGGCCTGGGATGAAATCTCAGATATTTTTTTGGCAGGGTATGAATGGGAACTCTGTTTTGGGGAACTGGACACAGAGTTGTTATCCCATTCATGAGATTTACTTCCCCATAATGAGTCTGTATGACTCTCGACCATAGGCTCAAGGAGAACAACTTGTTCCTCCTGAGAGAGTTCTTCTACTCCTCCTTCGAAGAAGAACTCTGGACCATAGTACTCTGATAAGTACTCATGGTCCTGCCATTTTTCAGCTCCACCGTAGTTACCTCCCTATATACAAATTCATCAGGATGGTTGCCTTCAAGGAGTAACTGGAGCTCATTCTTCTGGATGTTTTCAAGCTTTTTATATAACAACCCCTTCTTAATCATCTTGTTTTCTAGCAAAGCTTGAGGGGTCTTCTTTGCTTGGTGATCTTTCTTGAACTCATCAATGATTTCCCAAGGTGAGACTACAATGGCCAACATGATGGTAGAATCTATTGTTTTTCGTACCTGGCCATTGTATCTGTGTGGAATAGTTCTTTTATGGATTCTCGAACTCACCCTGGGTCTGGCCATACTCTCACTCTCTTCTTCTGATACTGAAAAGTGTGCCTGAGAGTGTACAGCCTTTGAGCATGCCCTTTCATGGCTTGAATATATGATGACTGAGGAAATTCCTTGTCAACCATCTTCAACAGTTGCTCATCGTGCTGTTTCTACTGTTCTTCTTCTTCTATCTTGACTCTGACCATTTCCCTTTGAGAGTCAGGTGTGATCATGAGTTGACTTCGGGTTTTGGTAGCTTTAGAACAACAGAGAGTGGCAGACTATCATCTTCATCCTCCTCTTCTTCTTCTTCTTCCATCCTCAGCACCCTTCTCCTCCTTCTAGGTGCATCACTGGATGATGGTTGGGTTGGTGAAGGAATTGGTTTTGGAGAATGAAGATGTTTGGATTTTGGCTTAGAGATTGGTTGGGAGATTTGAGGGATAGGCTCTGTTTGCGTGGGTGGAAGGGAAGGTTGATCCAGCATCTTTGTAGTTAGTTTCGCCTTTGTGAGTTTAGCCATCTCTAACCTTTTACCGGCCCCAGCCTCATCAAGGGCTTCCACAATAATCCCTTTGTTGAATTGCTCAGACAGACAGATTCTGGTGGCTATAGCCAGAATGCTGTCCCTGGTCCACGCGCGAATCTCCATTAACACTCTTCCTAAGTATTTTGCAATGAAGCGGATCATTATTTCCAATCTCTCTTTTTCAAGAGCATCATACCCTGTCCATCGGGTTTGTATCTCTTGCACTTCCAACCTTCTGATCTCACTATCCAGTGTGGCTGTGTCAAACCCCTGCCTGAAGAGTTGTTCAATTATTTTATCCATGGATTGGCTGTGTGTAGTGTCAGCTTCTTTTACCAGCTCCTCTAAGGATTTGTCTTCAGCAGTATGATCATCAGCACTTTTCTTTCGCTTGTAAGTGAGCAGAGGTTGCTTTTCTTTCTCCTCCTCTTGGGCTTGCTTCTCTTCCTTCTTTTCCTCTTCTTTTCTTTCACTGCAGTACTCTCCCCCTTTTTGGATGCATTGGAGGAAGGGGTTTGTACCGCAGAAAGAGTCTTTTGTACGGCAGCATCAATCAAGGGCTGTAAAGTTGAGGAAAGCCTCTCATCAATGGCTTTAGTCACAATATCAGTGATTATGGGTGTGATGAGAGGGAGGGAATTTTGAAGTACAGCACCTATTAGCTCAGGAGGGTTCTGTTCCTGAGAAATAGGGCCTGAAGCAGAGGCAGGTGGTTGAGTTTGGAGTGGCTCAGTGTTTGGGGAACCTTTAAGTGAAGGTGCCATCTGTGGGTGCGTAGAGGCAAATGGTCTTTCCCCTTGTGAGAGTTGATCAAGTAGGTTTTGCAGCCTACTGACTTTCTCTTCAAGGATTGTGTTCTGGGCAAGAACATCGTAGAAAAAGCCCACGTCATCATCAGCCGAAGCTGAATCATCTGACCTCCTGCTTAGAGCAGGATTTACATGCACTGGGTGTAGACCAGTTGGTGCATGTGCCCCTTGTGCTTGGTACTGGGGACTTCCAGCCTCAGGACAGTGTCCATCATCAGTGTTGCCTCTAGTGAGGTCTTAGCAATGTTACCAGCCTCATTATGATCATGTGCTGAGTCAGACGAGGTGGCAGCCTCACTAGATATTCTAAGCTCCTTGTCTACACCAGGAGATAAAAGTGGTAAACCCCTGTGCTGTGGGTTCTCAAGTGCACTGTGTTCCTCCCCCTCAATTGTAGAGGTGTTCCCAGTAGTGAGTGGTTTCTGGGGAGGGGGTGAGGAGTGCAATTGAGTCAGCACTTGTGCAACTATTAAAGTTGGGCTGTGAGGGGCGGTTGTTTGGGGTGAAGGGATAGAAGCAGTGTGCACCTGGGGAGGTTGGTGCTCTTCAATGGCAATCCCCTCAAGTGAGGAAGATCCCAGATATGTAGGTACCCCTTGTGTGGTTGCTGCAGGCTCCTGTTGAGAGGAAGCCTGAGCAGCTATGGCTGGAAGAGTCATTGTATCCACTAGGGGGTTTGGACTAGTGGATATATCCTGCGTTTGTGTTGCAGGGGCATCCTCAGGGGACTCAGTTCCCTGAGTAGCCGTTTTGGGTTTCTTTTTGGTGGGTTTGGTGGGGACTTTTGATTTGGAGGTGGTGGCTGTGGGTTCCAGCTGCGTGAGTTTTCGCAGCTTGGCAGCCAGTTTTAGTGTCTGGTCAGAGTTGTGCCGAGAGTATACTTCCGGCAGAACAGCCGTAGCAGGGACTCCCAAGCCAACAAGTCCCTCAGCATTAAGTTGGTTTGTAATGATGGCCATTATGAACCGTGGATATAGTATCCAACGGTTGGCAGTTAGTTTTTGAGCCATGTCCTTGAGCTCCGAAAATATTATTTCTGAAAAGTTTAGCGTTGTTGCTCAAGAATAGAATACATTACCTGCTGCCATTTTGTCGACATTTGATCCCAAGACGACGTCTTAGGAGCCAAACATACATTCACCATTTGAAAAATTAGGCGCTCAGCGTCGTTAAAGTGTTTCTTCAGGATAGTGAGGCACTGAGATTGCCTTGATATCCATGTTGGGCAAAGGATAGATCTGTGGTGCCCTTCGGATATCCAGCAGGAGAATAGCATCATCCAGATGAAGAATTTGGCGGATAACTGCAGGAGTGATGACTACTTCTTTGTTATTGATGACCGACCGGAGAGATGGTGTGTTGTTCTCCCCAGTGGTAGTAGTAACGTTC
Organism: Flaveria trinervia; assembly: GCA_025506515.1. Lineage (NCBI taxonomy): Eukaryota > Viridiplantae > Streptophyta > Magnoliopsida > Asterales > Asteraceae > Flaveria > Flaveria trinervia. Next base: position 39,558,466 of record CM046457.1, read on the forward strand.
ACCCAAAATTGTTGAAGGGATTCGGCATGTAGTATGGGATTCAGAAGAAATGCCGTATTGTATTGGGACTGAACCATAAGATCGATAGCAGTATCGAACTTAGTCCAGATAGGCGATTTAGTAAGGTAGGCAACACAGTTGTGTCGCGGTTAATTTGCATGGACGCCATTGAGAAGAGGGAAGTTTTGGAGGGGAACGTTAGGTTTGAAGAAGATGAAGCATTGAGGACTTAGGTCAGGGGTATTTATAGGGTGCGGGAAATAAAACGACTGAAGGATGTGGTGTAGTCATCAGTAGTTTAAACGACCGTTGACATGGTATTATCCTTTCAGACGTTGAAACAGCTGAAGTCGTGGTGTTAGGCATCAGAAGTTAGAAAACTACTGAAGACCGTGGTTTTGACTTCAGATGATTGAAACAACTGAGGACTTGGTGTTTGTCATCAGTAGTTATGAAACTACTGAGGACAGTGGTTTGTCATCAGCTGTTGTAAACAACTGAAGACTTGGTATTAGTCATCAGTAGTTATAAAACTACTGAAGACATGGTTTTGCTTCAGTTGTTTAGAATGAAACAGCAGTTGTAGAAACAACTGAAGAGAAGTTCTCTTCAGCTGTTTTCGTCAATTCTTAGCTTGTCAGCTGTTTCATACTGTCCTCAACACATTCATCAGCCTTTTTGGCTGATTTCAGTTGTTTCATAGGACATCAGTACTTATCTGTTTTTTACTGATTGCAGTAGTTGTAGCTGCATCAGTAGTTGTAACTACATCAGTAGTTTAGAACAGATGAAGTACTTCGGTACTTGTGAGGCATTTAGCCTTCAGTAGTTATAAAAACTGCTGAGGGTAAAAGAGCTCATCAGTACTTATATGTGACATAGTTACTAATGATCATCAGTACTTATTACTAAGATCATCAGTAGTTGTCACTTATTCTAGCTGCAGCATACCTAGCCTTAACACGAGGTTTTGAAAAGTTGAACTATCCAAAGGCTTAGTAAAAATGTCTGCAAGCTCATCAGCACTAGGCACAAACTTAGGATCAATCAGACCTTTTTCAAAACAATCCCTTATAAAATGATGTCTGATCTCTATATGTTTGGTCCTAGAGTGCTGGACTGTATTTTTGACAATGCAAAGAGCTCAAGCACTATCCATTAACAATGGAGTCTTAGTCTCTGTAATGCCATAATCCAAAAGTTGGTTTTGAAGCCAGAGTACCTGAGATGTACAACTTGCAGCTGCAATGTACTCTGCTTAGCAGTTGATGTAGCAACTGAGGTCTGTTTCTTGCTCTGCCAAGAAATCAAGCAGTTGCCTAGGAATTGACATCCACCAGAAGTTGATTTCCTGGTCAAATTACACCCTGCATAGTCACTGTCAGAAAAAGCAACTAATTTACCAGAATGTCCAGTAGAATACCATAAACCTAGAGATGAGTGCTTGCAGATATCTAAAGATCCTCTTGACTGCAATCAGATGAGACTCTTTAGGTGCAGCCTGAAATCTAGCACAACACATGTAGCAAACATAATATGTGGTCTAGAAGCTTTAAATACATCAAGACCCAATCATACATCTGTAAAGTATTTCATCAACCACTTTACCTTTCTGATCTGTATCCAGTTGTGTGGTGCTGCACATGGGGGTAGAACAGGGCTTATAGTTTTGTAAATCAAACTTTTGCAAAAGATCTTTTGTGTATTTGGACTGATGATGAAATTCCATCAGCCTTTTGTTTGATTTGCAACCCCAGAAAGAACTGTAATTCTCCCATGGCACTCATTTCAAACTTCTGTTGCATCAACTTTGTAAAGGCATCACACACAACTTTTGATCAAGGATGCAAAAATGATATCATCTACATAAATTTGAACAAGTAGATTATGCTGCCCAGCTTTCTTAATGAATAAAGTCTTATCTATGGAGCCCCTAGTGAAATTATTTTCCAGAAGAAAGTTTGATAATGTCTCATACCAGGCTCTAGGAGCTTGTTTTAACCCATAAAGAGCCTTATCAAGCTTATACACCAAATTAGGATGTTTATTGTCCTTAAAGCCTGGAGGTTGACATACATAAACCTCTCTTTAATTTTTCCATACAAAAATGCACTTTGACATCCATTTGAAAAACTTAAGGTTTTGATAAGCGCATAAGCTAAAACAATCGAATTGCTTCCAGTCTGGCTACAGGGCCAAGGTTTCATCATAATCAATACCTTCTTCTTGTGCAAACCCCTAAACAACCAGTCTGCCTTGTTCTTAACAATAAGCCCATTTTCATCAGTTTGTTTCCTAAACACCCATTTAGTGCCTATTGCACACTTACCCTGAGGTAGAGGAACCAGTTCCCACACTTGCTGTTTCTTGAACTGAAGAAGCTCAAGCTGCATGGCATCAACCATCCATTGTCCTTTAAAGCAATGTGATAATTCTTTGGCTCTTGCTGACTGATGAAGAGAGCATAGAAGCAGAAATTTGACAATTGACTTCTTGTTGATACTCCAGCAGTGATATCACCAATGATTTGAGACATAGGGTGATTCTTCAGATCTTGATACACAATGAGATCTGTGCAAGTGTTTGTAGCAGGCTCAGCCAGTAACAGATGGTGATGGTGAATCATTTCCTTGAAACCAATCAGTGGATGGTAATTCAAAGGAAGTTGAATTCGAAGAGATCTCATCAGCATTTGTTGTGGATGGTGCTACTAGAGCTACAGAACATCAGTCTAGCTGAATCAGGCAGCTGATCACTAAACCTGAAGAGGTGAGTACTGCATCATTATCATCATCAGCAGTACCACTAGGTGGTGAACTGTGACACAGGAGCAACAATAGGAGTTTGATAAGGAACATATGCAGTATGTCCAAATCAAATAACTCCACAGGGCTTTTGTGGAATCTTGTCCTTTGGAGATTCATTGAACTTAACATGTAGATTTTCTTCAACCATCTTGTTCTGCAGTTGAATACTCTGTATGCCTTGCAAGTAGATGAAACCCAACAAAATACCCTGCATCCACCTTAGGATCAAATTTATGGAGTTGATCCTTTGTGTGGAGAATAAAACAGGGACACCCAAATGCTTTGAAAATGAAATCAAAGGAGCCAAATGATGGAGGACTTCATATGGAGTCTTCATCACCTCTGATTTACTAAAACCTCTATTTTGCACATAGCAAGCTGTGTTAACAGCTTCAGGCCAAAAGGTTAGTGGCAACCCTGAGTCAGCCAGCATGGACCTTGCAGCTTCAATGAGGGTCCTGTTCTTTCTCTCCACTACTCCATTTTGTTCTGGAGTCCTTGGAATGCTAAACTGCCTTTTGATTCCCTTTGAAGATAGAAGTCATCAAGTGTATGATTTCTGAATTCAGTTCCATTGTCTCCCTAATACACTTGACTGGAAGGGAATACTGCTTCTCAATATACAACACCAAGTGAATAATCTTCTGAGCAACCTCATCCTTTGAATGTAGAAAGAAAGTCCCCACAAATCTGGAGTATCATCCACAATTACCAGATAGTATTTCTTCTTTGCCATGCTCATTACTCTCACAGGACCAAATAGATCCATACGCAGTAATTGCAAGCAGGCAGTGGACTTAGGCACTTCAATAGGATGGAACGAGACTTTGTGCTATTTTCCTTTTAAACAAGCAGTGCAGGTTTCATCACAGTGAAACTCCTTTATTGGTAAGCCTCTGACTAAACTATTGTGGGTAAGCTGATTCATGTTTTTGAGATTAACATGACCAAGCCTTCTGTGCCACAGTTTAGATTCTTGAGAAGAGGCTTTGGAAAATAGGCAAGGATTGCCTTTGAGATCTATTTTCTTAGAAAGATCTAAGGCATACACTCTTCCTGTCATGTTGGCTCTCAGGAGAGTGTGATCATCCAACACCTTGTCAATCAAGTGCAAAACTTTGGATGACAGAATCCTACAGTTTTGAGTGGTGAAAAGAGCAACATGGCCTTTATCACACATTTGACTGACACTCAAGAGATTGTACTTTAGATTTTCCACATGATTAACATCATCAAATTTGATTTCTCCATTGGAGACAAAGCCCTTACCATGATGTAACCCCTAGCATCATTGCTAAAAGAACAAATCCCTTCTTTTCTTGAGAGTAGTCATGAAGAAGAGAGTTGTTCCCATCATGTGCATAGATCCCCCACTGTCTACATACCAGATGCTACTTTGGCATGTTGAAGAACCCTGCAATAATAAAGAATCAGTTAGTTTTAGAGACCCAAACCTTTTTGGTTTTGGGCCTGGTCTCATCAATAGATGGTAAACTAACAGGTTTATCTGAAACAACAGCCTGAGAGGAAGAAGATGGTGTAGAAGAGGAGTCCTTTGGCTTGGACCTCCTTTTCTGTGGTTTCAACATAGGAGCATCTAGTTGGTTAACTCTACCCAACAGATGTTGAACCATCATACCAGCTGTGTCTGATTTTGTGATAAAGCTTTCAGCTCATCAGACACATTGCCAGTGGAGTTTGATAAGTTCCTATGTTGCCCCTTCTTCTTCTGAGCATTCTCAGCTGTCACCTGTTTAACCCTTCCTTTTTGGATTTCTTTGAGGACTAAGGGTTACAGGATTTGATGTTGCTGATACAAATTTGGTCTCAAACTTAGTTTTCATTTTTACCATTTTCTCATTAATTTCTTCTTTTGTTTGAGTTTGGAACCTCTTTTGTACCAACAATCATCTGTAAGATGATTGAACAAACCACATACTTCACATGGTTCTTCTTCATCTTAGGTTGATCATCAACTAAAGAGGGTGAAGCAACTGAAGACTTGTTCTTCAATGCTTTGAAGCATTGTTTGCTTTCTTGACTGCCTCTCTAGTAGACTTCAAACTCTTTCTACTGGCAGTTTTTTCTCTTCAGTACTGACAACAGTTGAAGTTTGAACTTCAGGTGTTAAATCCTGCTCTCTAGTCCTTTCAGGACCTTCAGAATTAACTCCTGAGTTGATCAACTCATTAATCATGTGAGTGTCAGCATTTGAACCATCAACATCAGCTGATAGGTTCAAAGAGGCTTGATGCTGACTGCTACTTCTGATTGTGCTGTATCAGAAGGTAGATCACATGATGTGATGGATTGGTTATCACTCTCACCTCAGATTCTACTTCTACTCTTTGAGTAAAATCTGTAGGTGGAGCAGTGTGATTGTAACCAATGCCAACTTCACATTGGAAGCAGATTGCTTACTAAGAAGCATTTCAAAACCTTGCATGATTTTACCCATCTATCACACTCTACCTGGGTAACTGCAAGGGTTTCTTTGAGATCTTTGTACTTCTCTAGAAGTACCTCTTCTCTAGCCTTATCATCAATTATTGGCAATTCAGTTTATAAATCTCATCATTTTTATCTTTAAGCACAGACTCAAACTCAGCTTTGTTTTTGGAAATTATTTGTTCTAGCTCAATGTTCTTATTAATTAAAGCTACATTTGCTTCTCTAATGGAAGCAAATGCTGCTATGCATGGTTCAGAACATAATTTGGCTTTTGCCTCAAAAGATACCTGTGATACCTTAGGTGTAGAGGAATTCGAAAGTGAAGTATCAGCAGACTCCAAAGCCATAAGAGCTAGATTCCCAAAAGGACTGTCACCACCATGTTGACCAGCACCTGAGAACTGTTGGTCATGACCAGACATGTCATTTGGTAAACTGCTCCAGTCAACAACTCCTGGGGTGAAAAGCTGTGTTGTTGAGGTTGAGTTTGTTAATGAGATTGGATGGCTGAGGTTTTGGTAGTGCATGAGGTTGTGGTGCCATAGGAACTGAACTTGATTTGACTGTGGCATGAAATAACAAGGGTACGGATATGGCATTTGACCCTGAGAAACAAAATATGCCGGAGATTGTTGTTGAGGATGATGACTATAAGTGACAGGATGTTGCCCTCTGTGTTGTTGACTATTGCCAGGAAAGTCACAAAGGGTGCAGTGGAGTTAGATCCCGTTGATCTACACTCTCTTGCAAAGTGTCCAAGCCTTTGGCATTTGTGACACCTCAACTTGCTCTTGTCAAAACCAACTTTGGTTTTGCCAGAGAGTCCTGGGAATTTTCTTCCAGTTTCTTTTATAGAACTTCTGAGATCTGATATTTATCAGGGCCATTTGGCTCAAAATATCCATCTCTTCTAAGTCGTCATCAGCAATCCCCTTGAGATCATCATAATGAAGCATAATTGTCATTATTACACCCAGTAAACTGACCATCAATACTCATAAATGCTGAATCAGAAGTGCTTGAAGAGAAATTAATATGCTCATCATACTGGCATTCAGATGAAGCATATTGTAACTCATGACCAACCAAGGCAGTGTGCCTGGTACAAAGTCTTCAGTGAGCTTTCCAGATGAAGACAGCTTTCTCTTTTGTTCTATCTCTCTCTCAAACGTTGAGCAGTTTCCCATGGAGTTGGGTGAGAGATAGTTTTCCAAACTTGCACTGGAGCGTAGGACAATAGTATATGTGTCCCATCTCTCAGGCAGTGATCTGAGAAATCTATTATTCATCTAGATATTGTGTACTCAAGTTTGACCATTTTTAATTCAGAGATCAAACAAGAAACCGCTCATATTGTTGAGTCAGTGTCTCACCCTTTCTATGAGAAATGTCTCATATTGTTGGGCGAGGATTTCTCTATTATTTGCCAAGACCTCATCTGTCCCTCCAAATTGTTCTTTCAAGGCATTCCAGAGGTCATGGGCAGTTTCATGATGCATTAGCCCAGAAAGATTTCATTTGGCAGTGCCATGGCCAGAATTCCATGGGCTTTTGCATCATATCAAGCAATTCTTATCCTCATCTGAGTATTGCTCCCTCCTCTTCGGAACCATTTGATTGGTTTCCGGGTTATTCACCATAGGCTTGTGTGGACCATGTACCACTGATGTCCAACACCTGCGCTGTTAACAGACAGGTGATGAAGCATTCGTCTTTGCCATATGTTATACTCATTCCTAACCAGCATTGGTGGCTAGGTTGAGGAACAAGTATTGTGAGGATCATTGGAGGAGTAGTATTTTCAGTTCAAAACAATTAATTCAAGCTTTTAAAAGTTTTACACAGACCACAACAAACTCAATGAAACCAAGAAAAGATCTCAGGATGAATGACCAGAAATACAGAAAATTCAATCTCTATAACCGTTTCTTGCAAAAACAAAAGCTAATTCAATCAAACTTAGATCTTGAATAGCAGTTTCAATGATCAATTATTAGATCGATCATGATTAACCTGGCTCTGATACCATTTGACAGGATCAGCGATCACAAGTTTGATGTATTGGTTCAAAGCAGCGGAATACGAACAGGAATTAGACAATTGTAGCAAGAGATCGATACTTATACATTAAGATCACATACGGTTATAGTGAGAGAATATATTTCTAATTCAAGGAATGTTTATAGATATAGAATATTTCTAATCAAATCATTCATATCATTCCATCATTCCCATCATTCACTCAATTATTACAATAGGTTGACACTCCTTATATAGAGTGCAATCGCTGCTGTTATCACAGGAAAGTGAAAACTGGCAGATCTAATACAAAAATAACTAACTCTTAACAAACTACTGAAATGTTCACAACTACTGAGAACATATCAGAGTGTTAAGTACCGAATATAAAACTACTGAACTACAACGACTGAAGAACAAGCTCTTCAGTCGTTTTACAAAACTACTGAAACAAAAACTACTGAAACTAGAAATATAAAACTACTGATATCACAACTACTGAAGAAGTACTCTTCAGCAGTTGTGACAAACTACTGAGGCTTCAGTACTTGATCTTCAGACTTTGACCTTCAAATGTTTCATCAGCTGATGACTTCAGTAGATATCATCAGCTGATGTCTTCAGTCTTTGTCTTCAGACTTTGTACATTAGTTGTTGATCTTCAGCACTTGTAAACTCTTCAGCTGTTGCACTTCAGTACTTTGGTCTTTCAGCTTCAGCACTTGTGTTCTTCAACTGTTGTACTTTAGTACTTTGGTCTTTCATGTTCAACACTTGTGTTCTTCAGCTATTGTACTTCAGCACTTTAGTCTTTTAGCTTCAGCACTTGTGTTCTTCAGCTGTTTTACTTCAGCACTTTAGTTCTTTAGCATTGAAGTCTTCAGCACTTGATCTTCAGCTGTTGAAGTCTTCACACTTGTCAAACTGCTGATGAGGCTTTCAGCATTTGTGATACCATGTGGGACTTAGAGGTTTTCTGATCTTGGCTCATTGGTTCTTTTGTGCAACACATCACAACTACTGAAGAAGACCTCTTCAGCTGTTTTGACAACGTCTGATACTTTGGTCTTCAGCACTTGTGTCTTCAGACTTTGTCTTCAGCACTTGTGTCTTCAGACTTTGTCTTCAGCACTTGTGTCTTCAGACTTGTCTTCAGCACTTGTGTCTTCAGACTTGTCTTCAGCACTTGTGTCTTCAGACTTTGTCTTCAGCCTTGTGTCTTCAGACTTTGTCTTCACACTTGTGTCTTCAGACTTTGTCTTCAGCCTTTGTGTTTTCAGACTTTGTGATAAGCTGTTGTGGTCTTCAGTTTTGTTGTGATGTCTGTGGACTTAAAGGTTTTTCTGATCCGGCTCATTGGTTCTTTTGGTCCCACAACTCCCCCTGAACCAATGCAGCCAAAACCTTTAACTTTATTGAGGTCCCACTTATTGTTGGCAGAATGGTTAGTCTTTTTTTCTTCTTCATCAGTTGAGAAGATGACCCATATAAGCACTGGCCTGGGAAAAATCTCAGAGATCTGTTTGGCAAGGTATGAATGGAAACTCTGTTTTGGGGAACTGGAACACAGAGTTGTTACCTATTCATGAGATCTACTTCCCCATGATGAGTCTGTACGACTCTCGAACATAGGCCTCAAGGAGAACAACCTGTTCCTCCTTGGAGAGTTCTTCTACTCCTCCTTCAAAGAAGAACTCTGGACCATAGTACTCAGATAAGTACTTTACACCTCCTGCCATTCTTCAACTCCACAGTAGTTATCTCCCTATAGACAAATTCATCAGATGAGTGCCCTCAAAAGTAACTGGAGCTCATTCTTCTTAATGTCTTCAAGCTTCTTATATAATAACCCCTTTTTGATCATCTTGTTTTCCAGTAAGGCTTGAGGGGTCATTTTTGATTGAGGAGCCTTCTTGAATTCATCGATTATTTCCCAGGGTGAGACTACAATGGCCAACATGATTGTAGAGTCTATTGTTTTTCTAAACTGGCCATTGTATCTATGTGGAATGGATCTTTTGTGGATTCTAGAACTCCCCTTGGGGCTGGCCATACTCTCACTCTCTCCTTTGATACTGAAATGTGTGTCTGAGAGTGTACAGCCTCTGAGCATGCCCTTTCATGGCTTGTATAGATGATGACTGAGGAAATTCCTTGTCAACCATCTTCAGTAGTTGCTCATCGTGCTGTTCTACTGTTCTTCATCTTCTATTTTGACTCTAACCGTTTCCCTTTGTGAGTCAGGTGTGATCATGAGTTGACTCCTGGGTTTTGGTAGCCTTAGAACAGCAGAGAGTCGCAGACTATCATCTTCATCCTCTTCTTCTTCATCTTCTTCTATCCTCAGCACCCTTCTCCTCCTTCTAGGTGCATCACTGGATGATGCTTAGGTTGGTTTTTGTGGTAAAGGAATTGGTTTTGAAGGTTGAGGATGTTTGGATTTGGGTTTTGAGATTGGTTTGGAGATTTGAGGGGTAGGCTGTTTTTGAGTGGGTGATTAGGAAGGTTGGTTAAGCATTTTGGTTGTGAGTTTGGCTTTTGTGAGTCTTGCCATTTCAAACCTTTTCCCAGCCCCAGCCTCATCAAGTGCTTCAATGATTATCCCCTTATGAAATTGCTGAGACAAATTGATTCTGGTGGCTATAGCCAGAATGCTGTCTCTGGTCCATGAACGAATCTCCATCAGTGATCTTCCTAAGTATTTGGCTATGAATCGAATCATGATCTCCAATCTCTCTTTCTCCAGCACATTGTACCCAGCCCATCTGTTTTGAATTTCCTCTACTTCCAACCTCCTGATCTCACTGTCTAGTGTGGCTGTATCAAAGCCTTGCTTGAAGAGTTGCTCAATGATTTTGTCCATGGATCGGCTGTGTGTTTCATCTGCATCTTTTACCAGCTCTTCCAAGGATTTTTCTTCAGCATTTGATTGATCACCAGCACTTTTCTTACTTTTGTAAATGATCAGTTGTTGTTCCTTTTCTTTTTCCAACTCCTTGGTTTTCTCTTGTGCCTTCTCATCCTCAGTTCTTTTTCTTTTCTTTTCTTTCACTGTTGTACTCTCCCCCTTTTTGGATGCATTGGTGGTAGGGGTTTGTACCGCAGAAAGTTTCTTGTGCACAACATCATCAATGAGTGGTTGTAGACGTGAGGAGATCCTCTCATCAATGGCTTTATAAACAATGTCATGATGATGGGAGTGATGAGAGGTAGGGATTGTTGGAATACAGCAACCATCTGCTCAGGGGGGTTCTGTCCCGGAGAGATAGTGCCAAAAGCAGAGGCTGAAGGCTCAGTGAAGTGAGAGGGTAAAGTGTTTGGGGGACCTTCAAATGAAGGTGCCATCTGTGGGTTGGTGGGGGCAGATGGACTTACATCCTGAGGCTTCTTGGCAAGCAGTTCTTGTAGTCTGCTTACCTCAGCCTCCAGGATGGTGTTGTGGGCTAGAACGTCATAGAAAAAGCCCAGGTCATCATCAGCCGATGCTGAATCACCTGACCTCCTGCTTGTAGCAGGATGTACATGCACTGGGTGTAGACCAGTTTTAGCATGTGCCCCTTGTTCTTGGAACTGGGGACTTCCAGCCTCAGGACTATGTCCTTCATCAGTTGTTGCCTCCAGTGAGGTCTTAGCTATGTTACCAGCCTCATTCTGATCATGTGCTGATTCAAAAGAGGTGGCGGCCTCACTAGATGTTCTAATCTCCCTATCCACACCAGGAGATAGAACTTGTAAACCCCGATGCTGTGGGTTGTCAGAAGCATGGTGATCCTCTTCCTCAATATCTGTGGTTCTCCCCTTTGTTGGTGGTTGTTGGGGAGGAGGAGAGGCATGCAGCTGAGTCAGCACGTTTGCAATGATTATGGTTGGACTTTGGGGGGCGGTTGCATGCGGAGATGGGGTAAAAGCAGTGTGCACCTGGGGAGGATGGTGCTCTTCAATGGCAATCTCCTCAAGTGAGGGAAGCCCAGATGTGTGGGTACCCCTTCTGTGGTGGCTGCAGGCTCCTTTTGAGAGGAATCCTGAGGGGCTGTGGCTGGTAGAGTCTCTGATACTACTGGGGGGTGTAAGCAGCAATATATCCTGCCTGGTGGTACAGGAGCATCTTCAGGGGACTCATCTCCCTGAATAGCTGTTTTGGGGGTTTTGGTTTTGGTTTAGTGGGGACTTTGGTTCTGGTGGTGGAAGTGTGGGTTCCCTGTGCTTGGGCTTTAGCATTCGAGCAGCTTCTTGAGAGTAAGGTGTGAGTTGTGCCTGGAGTATACCTCAGCCAAAACAGCTGGTGTAGGGACTCCAAGGCCACAAGGCCATCAGATTTTAATTCATCTAAAATAATGGCCATCAGAAACCTGGGATATAATGGCCATCGGTTTGCCGCAGGTTTCTGAGCCAAGTTCTTTATTTCTAGAAACACGATTTCAGAAAAATTTAGCGGTTGGTGTTCTAGAATAGAATACAATACCTGTTGCCATTGGGATGACATTTGATCCCAAGAAGATGTCTTGGAGGCTAAGCAGACATTTACCATGTGAAAAATAAATTTCTCAGCATCATGGAAATGTTTCTTCAGAATGGTTGTAGCCCGAAGATCACCTTCATACCCATGATTGATAAAGGACATATCTGTTGTGCCCTTTGGGTATTCAGTCACAGCGGTGGAGTCGTGTAAGTGTAATGCCTGACGAATGATGTCGGCTGTAACGACCACTGGTTTCTGGTTGACAAGGGACCGAACAGAGATTTGGCAGGTAGACTCATCAGTATGAACAAAAGCATTTGACCAGAATTGACTGAGGGATTCAGGGTAGATGGTCGGATTCAAGAGAAAGGCTGTGTGATATGGGGAATCCACCATTAAGTCAATGGCATTATCATATTTGTTCTAGAAAGCCGACTTGGTAAGGTAAGCAACGCAGTTATGTCGTGGTTTCAGACTCATGGTCGCCATGTTTAAGAGAGAGGAGCTCAGAAAATAACGGCTAATGAAACATTAGAGAAAAGGAAGGTATTTATAGGGTAGGGGTTAGAAAATGACTAAAGGGTTTAGTGTTAGTCATCAGTAGTTTTAAACCGACTTTTGACATGGTATTACCCTTTCAGACGTTGAAACAGTTGAAGTCGTGGTTTTAGGCATGAGCAGTTAGAAAACTACTGAACACCATGGTTTTGACTTCAGATGATGAAACAACTGAGGACTGGTGTTGTCATCAGTAGTTGTGAAACTACTGAAGACAGTGGTTTTGTCATCAGTTGTTGTAAACAGCTGAAGACTTGGTGTTAGTCATCAGTAGTTATAAACTACTGAAGACATGGTTTTGCTTCAGTGTTTAGAATGAAACAGCAGTTGTAGAAACAACTGAAGAGAAAGTTCTCTTCAGTAGTTTTCGTCAATTCATAGCCTTTCAGCTGTTTCATACTGTCCTCAACACTTACTCATCAGACTTTGCATCTGCTTTTCAGGTGTTTCATAGGACGTCAATACTTATTGTTTGTACTGATTTCAGTAGTTGGAACTACATCAGTAGTTGTAACTACATCAGTGGTTTAGAACAGATAAAGTACTTCACTACTTGTGAGGCATTTAGCCATCAGTAGTTATAAAAACTACTGAAGGTGAAAGAACGCATCAATACTTATATGTGACATAATTACCAATGATCACCAGTAATTATTACTGAAATCATCAGTAGTTGTCACTTATTCTAGCTGCAGCATACCAAGCCTTAACACAAGGTTTTGGAAAGTAGAACTATCCAAAGGCTTAGTAAAAATATCTGCAAGCTCATCAGCACTAGGCACAAACTTAGGATCAATCAGACCTTTTTCAAAACAATCCCGAATAAAGTGATGTCTGATCTCTATATGTTTGGTCCTAGAGTGCTGGACTGGATTTTTGACAATACACAGAGCTGAAGCACTATCCATTAATAGTGGAGTCTTAGTCTCTGTAATGCCATAATCCAGAAGTTGGTTCTGAAACCAGAGTACTTGAGAAGTGCAACTTGCAGCAACAATGTACTCGGCTTCAGCAGTTGATGTAGCAACAGATGTTTGTTTCTTACTCTGCCAAGAAATCAAACAGTTGCCTAGGAATTGACAACCACGAGAAGTTGACTTTCTAGTTAACTTGCACCCTGCATAGTCACTATCTGAAAAAGCAACTAATTTGCAAGAGTGTCCAGTGGAATACCATAAACCCAGAGATTGTGTACCTTGCAAATATCTAAAGATTCTCTTGTCTGCAATCAAATGAGACTCTTAGGAGCAGCCTGAAATCTAGCACAAAACCATGTAGCAAACATAATATCTGGTCTAGAAGTTGTTAAATACATCAAGGACCCAATCATACATTTGTAAAGTGTTTCATCAACAGCTTTACCTTTCTGATCATCATCTAGTTGTGTGGTGTTGCACATGGGAGTAGAACAGGGCTTACAGTTTTGTAAATCAAACTTATTCAAAAGATCTTTTGTATATTTTGACTGATGAATAAAGGTTCCATCAGCCTTTTGTTAATTTGCAAGCCTAGAAAGAACTGTAAGTCTCCCATTGCACTCATTTCAAACCTCTTTTTCATTAATGTTGTAAAATCATCACACAACTGGGGATCAGAGGATGCAAAAATGATATCATCAACATAAATCTGAACAAGTAGCTTATGCTGATCCACCTTCTTAAAAACAAAGTTTATCAATGGAGCCTCTAGTGAAATTATTCTTAAGAAGAAAAGTGGAAAGTGTCTCATACCAGGCTCTAGGAGCTTGTTTCAACCCATAAAGAGCCTTATCAGGTTTACAACCCATTCAGGATGTTATTATCCTCAAAACCTGGTGGTTGACACACATAAACTTCTTCCTTTATTTTACCATATAGAAATGCACTTTTGACATCCATTTGAAAAACTTTAAGATTGTGGAATGCAGCATAGGCTAAAAACAATCTGATTGCCTCTAGTCTGGCTACAGGGGCAAAGGTTTCATCATAGTCAATACCTTCTTCTTGTGAAAACCCCTGAACAACCAGTCTAGCGTTGTTCTTAACAATATGCCCATTTTCGTCAGTTTTATTCCTAAACACCCATTTAGTGCCTATTGCACACTTATCTGGGGGAAGAGGAACCAGTTCCCACACTTGCTGTTTCTTGAACTGAAGTAGCTCAAGCTGTATGGCTTCAACCCATCCATTGTCTCTTAAAGCAACATGGTAGTTCTTTGGCTCTAGCTGACTGATGAAGAGAGCATAGAAGCAGAAGTTAGACAATTGACTTCTTGTTGAAACACCAGCATTGATATCACCATAATCTGAGACATTGGGTGATTCTTCAGTTCTTGATAAACAATGAGATCTGTGCAAGTGTTTGTAGGACCTTCAGCAGCAGCAGATGTTGATGCAGACTCTTGAAACCAAGAATTAGATGGTAACTCAAAAGATGTAGAGGAATCAGAGATCTCATTAGCATTTGTTGTGGATGGAACTGCTGAAGCTACAGGAACATCAAATTTAGCAGACACAGGCAGTTGGTCACTAAACTTGAATAGGTGAGTATTGATATTATCATCATCATCATCAATACCACCAGGTGGAAGACATGCTGCAGAAGATGATTTATCCACAGGATCTGCAACAGCTGGAGGTTGATAAGGAACATATTGCAGTATGTCCAAATCAAACAACTCCACAGGGTTTTGTGGAATCTTGTCCATAGGAGATTCATTAAACTTCACATGCAAAGTCTCTTCAACTATCTTTGTTTTGCAGTTGAAGACTCTGTATGCCTTGCAAGTAGATGAATAACCAACAAAATACCCTGCATCCACCTAAGGATCAAATTTTTGGAGTTGATCCTTTCTGTTGAGAATAAAACAGGGACACCCAAATGCTTTGAAAAATGAAATTAGAGGAGCCAAGTGATGGAGAACTTCATATGGAGTCTTCATCAACCTCTGATTTACTAAGACTCTATTCTGCACAAAGCAAGTTGTGTTAACAGCTTCAGCCCAAAAGGTCAGTGGCAAACCAGAGTTAGCCAGCATGGACCTTGCAGCTTCAATTAGGATCCTGTTCTTTCTCTCCACTACTCCATTTTGTTTTGGAGTCCGTGGTATGCTAAACTGCCTTTTGATTCCCTTTGAAAGATAGAGGTCATCAAGTGTATGGTTTCTGAATTCAGTTCCATTGTCACTCCTAATACACTTTATTGGAAGGGAACACAAAGTGAATAATCTTCTGAGCAACCTCATCCTTTGAATGTAGAAAGAAAGTCCATACAAATCTGGAGTAATCATCCACAATTACCAGACAGTGTTTCTTCTTTGCCATGCTCATTACTCTCACAGGACCAAATAGATCCATATGCAGTAATTACAAGCAGGCAGTGGACTTAGGCTCTTCAATAGGAGGGAATGAGACTTTGCGCTGTTTTCCTTTTAAACAAGCAGTGCAGGTTTCATCACAGTGGAACTCCTTTATTGGTAAGCCTCTAACTAAACTATTATGGATTAGCTGATTCATGTTTTTGAAATTAACATGACCCAGCCTTCTGTGCCACAGTTTAGATTCTTGAGAAGAGGCTTTGGAAAATAGGCAAGGATTGCCTCTGAGATCTATTTTCTTGGAAAGATCTAAGGCATACACTCTTCCTGTCCTGTTGGCTCTCAAAAGAGTGTGATCATCCAACACCTTATCAATCAAATGCAGAACTTTGGATGACAGAATCCTACAGTTCTGACTGGTGAAAAGAGCAACATGGCCTTTATCACACATTTGACTGACACTCAAGAGATTGTACTTGAGATTTTCCACATGATTAACATCATCAAACTTTATTCTCCATTGGAGACAAAGCCGTTGCCAATGATGTAACCCCTAGCATCATTACCAAAAGAAACAAACCCCTTCATTCCTTGAGTGTAGTCATGAAGAAGAGAGTTGTTCCCAGTCATGTGCATAGATCCCCCACTGTCTACATACCAGATGCTACTTTGGCATGTTGAAGAACCCTGCAATTATAAACAATCAGTTAGTTTTGGAGACCCAAACCTTTTTGGTTTTGGGCCTAGTCTCATCAACAGATGCAACCATAACTTGTTTCTTATGATTAACAGCTGAAGAAGGAGATGGCGGTGAAATGGATTCCTTAGATTGGGGCTTGGAATGCCTTTTTAGTGATTTGATCACACGTGCATCTAGTTGGTTAACTCTCCTCAAAAAATGCTGAACCATCATAACAAGTTGTCTCTGATTTGTAGCCAAAGCTTTAGCTCTTGTGACATATCAGTACTTGTGTTTGATGAGTTCCTTGATCCACCATTTCCTCCTTAAAATTAATAGACTTAGTCTGATGTTTATCATGAGGAGCACCATCAGCTGTTTTGTGATGAACCTTATCCTTCTTTTGAATTTGGTTGAAGGCTTGGGTTTATCACAATGGAATGATTGCGGTACAAACTTAGTCTCAAACTCAGTTTTCATTTCATCCATCTGGATTTTAATGAGCTTATCTCTGTTGAGTTTGGAACCCTTTTTGTACCAACTTTCATCAGAAAGATGATTGAATTTACCACATATTTCACATGGCTTATTCTTCATCTTGGATTTATCAACTGCTGATGTGGAAACTACTGAAGGTGTGCTCTTCAGTACTTTCCTTCTTTCAATAATTTTGTTCAGTACTGAAGAATCTATAACTATTGAAGAGTTGTTCTTCAGCTGTTCATTGTCAACAGTTGTTAATCCATTTATTTTAGCTGATTTGAAATGCTTTTTAGTTGTTGTAACTTGCCCTTGAGTACTTAAGTTACATTGAGAGACAACATCTGAAATACTCAGCTTCATGTGCTTATCAGTAGTTAACCCATCAGCCAATTGACTTGCTGAGGTATCAACCCTTATTCACCTTGTGATTTTGGGAGATCACTTATGGATGATGCACATGATAATGTGGTTTGGAGATTGCTTTCACTTCCAGATTTTACTATTGGTTTTGGAGTAAAATCTATTGGAGGTGCAATATGGTTATAACCAATTCCAAACTTCACATTTGAAGCAGATTGCTTACTGAGCAGCATTTTAAATCCCTTATAGGATGACACCCAGCTGTCACACTCAACTTGGGTAACTGCAAGTTTTTCTTTGAGTTCTTATGGTTCTCAAGAATGACCTCTAGCTTAGCCTTTTCATCATTTAATTGGCATTTAAGCTTATAAATCTCATCATCTTTGTCCTTAAGGACAGACTCATATTCAGCTTTTCTTTTGGAAATAGTTTGCTCAAGCTCAAGATTTTGATTAATTACAGCTACATTTGCTTCTCTAATAGAGAAAAATGCATCTATGCAAGATTCAGAACAAAGCTTGGCCTTAGCCTCAAAGGATACCTGGGTTACCTGTGAAGAAGATGCATTGGAGCATGAAACCTCAGTAGATTCCAGGGCCATGAGAACTAGATTCCCAAAAGGATACTCACCACCATGTTGACCATCACTAGTAACTAATTGCTCAGTACCAGAGAGATCATCTGGTAAACTGCTCCAGTCAACATTACCAGGGGTGAAAAAGCTATGATGAGGTTGTGATTGAGATGGTAGAGGCTCAGGTAATGGTTGTGGTTGTTGTGCAGTAGGAACTTGAACTGGATTTGGCTGAGGCATGTAGTAGCAGGGATACGGATATGACATTGGACCCTGAGGGACAAAATATGCAGGCGAAGCAGGTTGTGAATGATGACCATAACTAGCAGGATGTTGCCCCCTGTTTTGTGGACTAGTGCTTGGAAAAGTCACAAAGGGTGTAGAGGAGTTAGATCCAGATGATCTACACTCTCTTGCAAGTGTCCAAGCCTTTGGCATTTGTGACACCTCAACTTACTCTTGTCAAAACCAACTTTGGTTTTGCCAGAGAGTCCTGGAAATTTCCTGCCAGTCCTCTTGTAGAACTTTTGAGATCTGATATTAATCAAGGCCATTTGGCTCAGAATATCCATCTCTTCCAGATCATCATCAGCTATTCCTTTCAATCATCCATGATAAAACATAAATTGTCACTATTACAGCCTGAGTGACTATGAACACCAACGAATGCATGATTTGAACTGTTTGAAGAGAAATCTATATGCTCATCATAATTACTTTCAGATGCAGCATATTCTGACTCATGACCAACCAAGGCAGTGTTCCCTGGTACAAAGACATCAGTGAGCTTTCCTCATGATGCCAGTTTCCTTTTCTGCTCTATCTCTCTCTCAAATGTAAGCAGTTTCCCATGAAGTTGGGTGAGAGATAGTTTATCCAGATTTGCACTGGAGCGTAGGACAATAGTGTATGTGTCCCATCTCTCAGGCAGTGATCTAAGGAATCTGTTGTTCATCTGGCTATTGGTATATTCATGTTTGACCGTTTTTAGCTCAGAGATTACACAGGAAAAAATGCTCAAACTGTTGAGTCAGTGTCTCACCCTTCCTATGAGAGAATGTGTCATATTGTTGGGCAAGGATTTCTCTGTTGTTTGCTAAGACCTTATCAGTTCCACCGAATTGTCCTTCAGTGCATTCCAGAGGTCATGAGTAGTTTCATGATGCATAAGCCCTGAATAGATTTCATTCGGCAGTGCCATGGCTAGAATTCCATGAGCTTTATCATTATCTCAAACAGTTTCCGATCTTCATCTGAGTATTGTTCCTTATTCTTCGGAACCATTTGATTGGTTTCTGGATTGTTCACCATAGGCTTATGTGGACCATGTACCACTGATGTCCAACAACCTGAACTATTAATAGATAGGTGATGAAGCATTCTTCGTTGCCATATGTTATAGTCAGTCCTAACCAGCATTAGAGGCTTGGTTGAAGAACCGGTATTGTGAGGGTCATTAGAAGGAGTAGTCATTCTCAGATTCAACCAAAATCAATTTAGTTTTAACAGATTTAGAACAGAACACAACAACCAAATTGAACCAAGAGAAAACAAAAAGCAATAAAACGAAAGTAGTAGAAATTCAATCAACTATAACCACTTCTTGCAAATATGCCAATTCAATAAAATGCAGATATCGATTAGCAGTTTCAATGATCAATTGTTAGATTGATCAATGATTAACCCGCTCTGATACCAATTGTTAGGATCAGTGATCTACGTTTGATTGATTAGAGAGTATTGCAGCGGAAATCAAATAAAGAATTAGACAATTCACAAGAATACAGTTGATATTCAAAGTAAGAACAAACGATTATAGAAAGAATTCTACGAATCAAATGTTTCATTCAATACGCGCTTTCGTGGTGGCAAAATGTCACACATACAATCAGGTCAATCATCCCTTATATAGGAATGTCGTGGTGGAACATTCCTTATATAGGAGATGTGACGTCTGCTGATGTCATTTGATAGTGACATCTAACAGAATTATTCAAACTACTGAAAGTTAACACAACTACTGAAGATGTCAAAACAACTGACGTCTTCTTACAAAAATACTAAGTGTTAACTGTCACTACAACTACTGAAAAGAAACTACTGAAACTACAATGACTGAAGAACATGCTCTTCAGTCGTTTTACAAATACTGAAACAAAAAGAAAACTACTGAAAGGAAACCATCACAACAACTGAAGAATGCTTCTTCAGCTGTTGTAACAAACTCTGAAGGCTTCAGTACTTTGTACTTGAACTTCAATTGTTGTCATCAGCTGATGTCTTTAGTCTTTGTACTTCAGCTATTGATCTTCATTACTTTGTTTTTCAGCTGTTGAGCTGTTGATCTTCAGACTTTGGTCTTCAGCTGTTGAAGTATTCAGTACTTTAGTCTTCAGCTGTTGAAGTCTTCAGTACTTTAGTCTTCAGCTGTTGATCTTCAGACTTTGGTCTTCAGCTGTTGAAGTCTTCAGTACTTTAGTCTTCAGCTGTTGAAGTCTTCAGACTTTGTCAAACAGCTGATCAAGTCTTGAGCAGTTGTTGTGATGTCTGTGGGACTTAGAGGTTTTTCTGATCAGGCTCATTGGTTCTTTTGGTCCAACATGAGCTAGCAACTCTCAAAGAGTTGTGAACCTCCTTTCATTTGTTTGCAAGACTTTTCATTGGTTCATTATGTTTAACTTTCATTATCTTAAATCTTTCACTTTGTTAAGATAATACTTTACGTTCATCATTATGTTCCACTTTAAGTATCTTAAAGCTTCAAAGATGACAATCAAACTTTACATTCATAGGCATCTAAGACTTCAAAAAGTCAACTTACATCATCAATCACACATCATCATGCATAGGCATCAATCATACATCATCATACATCGCCCATTACAATATCTAAGACTTCAAAAAGTCAACTTACATAGCCCCCGGGACCTTCCAAGTCAAAGCTTACTTATCACATTTCCCCCAAAAATCAAAAAATATT
The DNA here is from genome assembly GCA_025506515.1 of Flaveria trinervia. Lineage (NCBI taxonomy): Eukaryota > Viridiplantae > Streptophyta > Magnoliopsida > Asterales > Asteraceae > Flaveria > Flaveria trinervia. The sequence goes on from CM046457.1 coordinate 39,579,131, forward strand.
CTAAGTCTTTAGGCGCATGAGCACTATGTAGGCGCATGGCCTTTCGGGCGCATGGGGAACACTTAGGCGCATGGAGAACTTTTAGGCGCATTGGCACTATTGGGGCGCATGGGCAGCACTTAGTCATTTTTGACAAATTCTAGGCGCATAGGCACTATGCAGCCGCATGGAAATCCTAGGCGTCTCAATACTTAGACAATCTCAGCTTATTTCTAGGTGCATGAGTACTATTCAGGCGCATGAGGTTTTGGGCGCATGGCACACTTAGACAGTTATTTCCAGTTGGGCGCATGAGCCACTATTTAGGTGCATGAGTAGTCTAATTCACACTTAACATCATATTTGGTCCCCAAATCATCACCTATCATGTTCTAAGCTTAAAGTTTACATTCTAAGCCTTAGAAACACAACTATAGCATCATCAAACACATGCATAGCCCAAAATCTAACCCCACCTACAAACACACACATACACACATACGGGTATAAAACCCAACTTTATAAAAACGTACATAATTGCATTTCCAGCCCCAAAGTAGTTTAAAACAATTAAAAAGGGGGTTCTAGAACTCACCTTTGCAGCCTCTTAGGTATGACTCCTTCAAAAACCCATTTGCAATTGAGTTCGACCTCCTAGAAACCCACCAAAATCACGCACAACTGAACACATAATACATATAAGCATACACCCAGGATAAAGCCATTTAAGAAAATCTTTAAACTAAGAATTCTTACCTTGAATTCAAACTTTTTCTTCCTGTTATTCAAAAAACCCGAATGCTTTCTGCTCTCTTTCTTTCTCTCTATAAAAATATCCAAAGATATGTGTAAAAAGAGGGTGATGGGTGGCCATGCCACCTTTATCACCAACTTTTGAAGACTTTTGTTCTTTTTACTCTTTTTGCCCCTTTACTTGGCTAACATATATTTTCCTTCTTTTTGTTCACTTTATTCTTTTGTTTGAGTCTTTTAAAAATAACCGGGTTACATTACACTTTCGGTCATTGTGGTTTAATTTTTTATTATTTTATGCACGAACATTTATATTAAAGTTTCTAAATTGAAAATAAACCCCTTTATACTTATTTCCTTTAAGTTTCAAACATTTATTTATTAACCCTATATATTGTTATGATTATTAATACTAACACTTTTAGTATTATTACTATTATTATTAATTTGTTATATTGTTATTATTACTAGTATTATTATTATACATATGTTTAATTTAATGAATCTATTAACATTCAAATTAAAATTAAATGCAAGAACACATAATCAACCAATGAGTTTCATAAATGACAACAATGATCCTTACAAGAATAAACGATGCTAACTTCCATTTAACAAAAAATATATGATGTTACATGCTATCTTGTCGTGTCTCTCATTTACTGGTGTTCTTAGCATCTTTTATTATAGTTAACCAGTTCCTTTTTTGATTTGTTAAGTGTTCTACAGAACTCTCCTCAATTTTGTTACTGCGTTGTAAAGTGCATTACCCCTTCTAACGGTCCTGCATTGGTATCAGAGCTTTTCGGGCTCTTGATATAAGATTTCACCATCTTAATATCCCGCACACACAAAAACACTTAACAACTCAAATGGTAGCTATCACTAAGGCTGTTGGGTTTCAATAATGGAATAAACTGAAGCTTACCAAATCATAATTACAGCCATTGAAGATCTCATTGTACACGTTCAGAGACCAAGTTGATTACAACAAAAACAACAATATAAGACAATACAACATGACAAAGTCAAGATCAAGACAATTATAAAAGTCAAAATTAGGTCATGTTGTAATAATAATATAAATAAACCCACTAGTTCATTTTTGCAAGTGTGGCTTTTGTGTGTGTATGTTTCTCATGGTGTAAATCACCATCCAACGAGAAATCCTCTCCTTTGGGTGGGTTTGATTTCACCAGCCATCTATGATTCTCATTGTTATTTGTTTATCAACATCAATGAAGTCATAACATTTTTATTATCTATCTCTTTTTTCATTGATTCACACACGTCCACCCATCTTAATTTGGATTTCTATATCTGAATGAGATGAATCCTAAGATCCAAGCTCAATGGATCTGAAATATTGATTTAGCAAAGGCTAATATGGAAACTCGAACTATGACAAAGTCTCCACTGATCACTCTTGAAGACTTTGATACTTTGTCTTAAAGAATGGAAGGCTTCATCAAGTCTAAAAACTCCAGGATGTGGGACCTTGTTTTTCAAGGACCATACATACCAAACACCTCCGCTGCAAGAGAATAGAATACAGATTGATCAAAAGGCCATGATAGCCCTTCAAACTACTCTTACAAACTCCATATATAGAGGCTTCAAGAAGTGCAAGACTGCTAAGTGACCATGGGAAGCACTGAAGCTTATGTATGAGTGATCCAATGAAGCAAAGGAGAACATAAAGGCTCTCCTCAAGTAGTAGTTTAAAAACTTCACCTTCAAGGTAGATGAAACCATGACTCAACAATACTTCAAGTATGTTAAGGTTGTGGATAGTCTAATGGATGTTGGAGTAACTCTTGAGAATAAGGACATTGTGAGGAAGTTTATGTCTTCTATTCCTAGACAATGGACACATTACTATGTTGTTATCAAGAGGACTGAGAACCTTAAGACTCTTACTCTTATAGAGTTGTATGGTTTTCTCAGTGGATACCAGATGGAGATGAACACACAAAACACATTTTGTAACTCTAGCAATCAACTGACTTAACCCTCCATGTGGTTGAAAGGGATAGCATTGAACCACAACATCATCTTATATGCTACCCTGACAACTCACAAAAGGGTCCATTCATCACCTTCCCAGAGACTCTAAGAGAATATGACACTTAATGAAGTCCCTTCCAAGAGAAAAGTTCTTCACAGGCTTTTGTTTCAGCTCATGAATCCACATACAACTTTTTTTCACCCTTGAAGACTTGGACTATATCTATCTTGATGATTTGGAGTATATGGAGATAGTTCAGCAAATGGCTCTTCTCACTCACAGAGCCAAGAAGTTCTACAAGAGGAAAAGGAGGAAGTTTCCTAGCAATGCAGCCAGTGGAAAATTTGGGCCGGATAAAAGCAAGGTAAAGTGTTACAACTCTAACTAGATAGGACACTTTGCTAGGGAATGTAAGGCATCAAGAACAAATGGTGGCCAGACACAAGCCAAGCGTGACCAAACTACACTCAGAGAGCTCCCCAGAATGAGAAGCCAAAGCAGAAAGCTGTAGTTGTTGTAGAAGAAGAAGGCTTTGACTGGAGCTTTCAGGTGGAAGAAGCATCTCAAAACTAAGCACTCATGGCTGACCATGATGAAGCCAAGGTATTGTAACATGTTTGCACTCCTGAATGTATTTCTAAAGTTAATAGATACATGTTCTACAACTTAGAGATGAGATATGATCTTGAGTCTTTGAATATCTTAATATCTGATATCAAAAAGGCTAAAAATGTTTATAAGTTGATCATAGAGGACTTAGAGAAAAGTATTTCAGTTCTTAAACATGAGCACACCAAGTATAGGACTCAGATCAAAGACCTCATAACTATGATAACTGAATGCCAGGCTGAGCTTGTAATTAGCAAAGCCAGGGTATAAAAATGTGTTCTTGAATAAGAGACCTTAAAGAACATGATATCCTCATCCTTTCATGCAAAAGCTTGTTATCAAAATAAGTAGGGACTCGGATCTTGTGAGATACCTTTTCCACACACAATCTTGTTTGTAAGATCTCATAGGTGTGGAACTTGTGAAGATGAGCTTCCCCTCATAGACCCCTTGACTGAATATGATGAAGATGAGATGGTGAATATTGGCTTTGAGAAGTGTGAAGAAGAGCATTCTAAGAAGGGTCACCATCCCTCTGAGGAGAGTAAAGCTGTTGGGATGACAAAGTACAAGAGAAAGAAACTGATGAGAAAGGCCAAAAGAAAGTCTAAGAAGGCCCAAGAGATCAAGGCCACCTTCAACTCTGCATAGAAACAAGTCTTTATTTCTGCAGGATTTGAAGTGGTTAATGCGGAGGAAATAAACTTGAACACCAACAACAAGAATTCTAGTTTATGTCCAAATCATCCCATCATCAAGAAGAAGGCTGATAGGTTGTGCATGGCTACTGTATAACATGAACCATCAAACTACAAAGGTAGTTCTAACCCACACAAGAATTGCCACATCATTTGAGAAGATGAAGATGGAGAGTGAAAATGATCAAGTTCAGGCTTGTTCATAGAAGAAGACTCCTAAAAGGAAGAAAATGGACTGTGTTATGTGTGGGAGTACCTCTCACCTTGCTAAAGATTGTGTTTACAATCCAAAGAGTACTCTCAACGTCACAAAGAAAGAAACTTCTGAGAGTTTGGAGAAGAAGAAGCAATGAAGAAGAAGAGAAGTGGAAACTTGCATTCGGAAGAAACTTTGGTGTTGGAAGGATGGAACACTTCCGAAATACTGAAGCCTGTTACAGTGAAAGCAAGATCTTCCGAAGGCCCAGTCGTCAAAATTTCCGATGTTAGTAAAACTTCCAAAGTATTGAAGGTCAAGTCTAAGCTTCCAAAGGTGGCATGGAAGTCAAAGAAAAACCAAGTGGCTGAGAGTTCTTCATCAACTACAGCAAAAGTTCCTTCTAGCATGACTATAGGATCAATTACTGTTGCATTGTCTTCAAATTCTTTTGATGAGCCCAAGACCAATGAGGCTTGGGTTTCCAAATGTACTAACCATCTCTTTTGTGTAGGAACAACTCAAGACAAAGAAGAATTTATGGATCATTGATAGTGGTTGTTCTACGCACATGACATGCAATAGGTCACAACTCCAAAAGTTTGAAATAATTGATAGAGGACCAGTTTCTTTTGGAGGAGATGCAGGGGGTTACATTACAGGAAGGAGCAAGGTCACAAATGGTAAGCTCATCATTGAGAAGGTAAACTTTGTTAAGGAGCTTGGGTACAATCTTCTGAGTGTATCCTAATTTTGTGATGAGAGTCATAACGTGCTCTTCACTGAGCATGAGTGTATTGTTCTCAGGCCTGGGGTGGTCATTCCTCATGAGCATATCCTGTTCAAAGCCCCCACGAAAGGGAACATGTACAACATGGATTTGCAAGAAACATCTCCTTCAGAAGAAGTTTCATGCTTTCTATCTAAAGCAAATAGTGATGAGTCTTTCCTTTTGCATAAAATAATGTGTCATGTAAACTTTAAAAACATGAATAAACTTATTAAGAATGATTTGGTAACATCAATGACAATGAAAGAGTTTACAAGTGATGACCATTGTCTGGCATGACTTAAAGGGAAGCAACACAAGGTATCTCACAAGCCAAAGGAAAGAAACTCCATCACTACTCCCCTACACTTGTTACATATGTATCTCTTTGGCCCTAACAGTTTAATGAGTCTAACAAGGACCTCTTGTTGTTTAGTGATCACAGATTACTTTACAAGATTCACTTAGGTCTTCTTCCTTAGAATAAGGATGAGATTGTTGATATTCTAAAGAATTTCATCTTAAAGATTAAGAATCAAAATCACAAGGTCAAGACCATAAGATGTGATCAAGAAACTGAATTGAAGAACTAAATCCTTGAGGCATTTTGTGATGAAAAGGGTATTACAAGACAATATAGTGCTCCTAAGACTTCTCAGCAAAATGGTGTTGCTGAGAGAAGAAACAAGACACTTAGTGAAGCTGCAAGAACTATGTTGTCTGACTCTAAACTGCCCATCACCTTCTGGACAGAGGCAGTGACCACTACTTTCTATATGCAAAATAGAGTTTTAGTGGTTAAGACTCATGGTAAGAATCCTTATGAACTTTGGCACAAGAGGATACCCTTAATTGGTTTTCTCATGTCATTGGATGTCCTTGCACCATCTTGAATACCAAAGATCAAATTGCCAAGTTTGCTGAGAAATTAGATGATGGGCACTTCATTGGATACTCTTCTCAAGCTAAGGCTTATAGAGTATACAATCTCAGAACTAGAACAGTTGAGGAGTCAGCCAATGTGACTTTCAATGAGCACACTCCCAATGTGAAACGTTCTGGTCCGGATTGGCTATTTGATCTTGATTTAGTTACCAACTGTTTTAACAAATCTTGTGAGCATGTTTCAGGGTCTATAGATATTTTACCTACAGGTGATCCTAATCTATTATTTGATCTAAGAAGACCTTCAAGCTAAACATCTTCAGATCTAGTGGTAACCAATCCTGCAAAATGAAGCTTCTAGTAGCACATCAATGACAAATCCTGCTCATACTTCTTGGGTGCCTTCAAATTCCAGCTTAGAGGACATAACTCAAAAGAAGGAGCTTCAAATGTTGGAGAGCATGGTGGTGGTGACAGTGATCAGAAATTTCTTCATGCTGATAACCACTCCATTAATCACAATATTAATGATGTCACACACTCATTGAATCAAGTTAATCCTGAGAAGTGTGCTGATGGAGGGTGAATCCTCATTGCTAGATCCATCTTTCTCTAACTTAGATCTGTCTAAGAAACTTGCTATGATCCCTTAGCTAAGGATCCATAAGTCCTGCCCTTCCATAAACATCATTAGGGATGTTGATACAGGGGTAAGAACAAGAGTACAAACCCATGTTGCAAATGTTTGTCTTCACTCTTGTTTCTTGTCCCATATAGAGCCAAAAAAAATTCATAAGGCTCTAAAGGATGCAAGTTAGGTTGAGGCAATGTAAGAGGAGGTGCTTTAATTCAAAAGGCAAAAGGTTTAGAACCTATGTTCTCTTCCACATGGGAAGACTACTATTGAAACCAAATGGTTTTTAGGAATAAGAAGGATGATAGAGGACTTGTCATCAAAAACAAAGCTAGACTAGTTAAAAGGGTACACACAAGAAGAAGGAATTGACTACACTGATGTCTTTGCTCAAGTAGCAAGATTGGAAGCTGTTAGGATATTCTTGGCATTTGTTGCATCCAAGAACTTTTAGGTTTATCTACTTGATATCAAGTGTGTTTTTCTACATGGGATGATTGATGAAGAGGTGTATGTCAACAACCACCTAGTTTTTCATATCCTAATCATCCTGATTATATTTGCAATTTGATAAGGCCCATTATGGGCTACGCCAAGCACCAAGAAAGTGGTATGAGACTCTATCTTAGTATCTATGCAAGCATGTATACCGAAGGGGTATTATGACGGAACTCTCTTCATCAAAGGACAAGAAAATGACTTGATACTAGCTCAAGTATATGTAGATGACATCATCTTTGGTTCAACTAATCCAAGGCTCTGGAAGGACTTTGAAAAGATGATGAAGGAAAGATTTGAAATGAGTGCCATAACGGAATTCAATTTCTTTCTAGTAATTCAAGTGAAGCAAGTTGAAGATGACATCTTCCTAAGTCGATCAATGTAAGTTTAGGACATACTCAAAAGATTCAACATTACTTATTCTAAGATTGCTAAGACACCCATACTAAGAAAGCACTCCCTTGGGCTTGATCTCGAGGGGGAGTGTGTGGATGAACACCTTTACAGGGCTATGATTGGGTCTCTTATGTACCTTACAGCTAGCAGACCTGATATCATATTTGCCACATGTGTTTGTGAATGATATGTAGACAACCCCAAGGCATCACATCTTATCATTGTCGAAAGAATTTTAAGATATCTCAAAGGTGCCTTAACACTTGGTCTTTGGTATCCAAAAAAATTGACTTAATCTGTATGCATATACAGATAGTAATTATTGTGGATGCAATGTTAATGTAAAGTCTATATGAGGGGAATGACAGTTTTTTGGTGAAAGGGTTGTCTCGTGGCAATGCTAGAAACAATCCTATGTCTCTGCATCAATTACTAAGCTAGATACATTGCTTCTGCAAGCTGTTGTGCTCAAGTGCTTTGGATTCAGAATCAGATGCTTGACTATGGATTAAACTTCAAGGAGACTCCCATTCATATAGACAACAATATTCTATCTCTATCAGAGAATCCTATGCAGCACTCAAGGACAAAACACATCAATATCAGGTATCATTTCATCAGTGATAATTTCGAAAATGGATTAATTAAATTGGTTAAGGTTAACACAAATGAACAATATGTTGATTTGTTCACCAAAGCCTTTGATGAGAAGAGATTTAAAATCTTATATCAGCTATTGGGATGATTAACTTTTAGTAGTTTTTTCTTAAAATAAATTCATATTGTTTCTTAAAATGTGTGTCCTATTTTGTCTATTTTATCACTTTCATAAGCTTTTGTTTTCTCTGCATGAAAATCTTTTTAGAATACATTCCTTAGACTTTTGAAAATATTGATATTTTTGTCCTACGGAAGATATGGATTTATCTTCAGAAGAAACTTATGCCTTTAAAATAAACAACTGTCAAAGTAAAATTGCCTTTGGAAGACATTTCTTAAATGTCTTCTGGAGACTAGACCTTTTCTTAAACTCTGTATGTTTTCAAGCACAATTTTCATCCGAAGCAAATTAACTCTCGGAAGCTTTATTCTTAACTGAATAAAGCATTCAAGTCTTTATTTTCTTCCAAAGCAAAATTCCCAGGAATATCTTCCGAAGTTATTTTGGCTTCGAAAGCTTTTTATCAAAACTTCCGAAGATAACTTACCTTCAGAAGATTTTTCAACTTCCAAGAAAACTACTTTTTTAGCAAAAAGCAAACTTCTTTTCAGAGGTCGGACCAATATCCGGATTTCAAAGTTATCCTCTTTCTTTAACTTTGTCTTAAATCCATTTCATATATAAACCCAACGGTTCCCCCCTCTTTCACTATCTTCTTCATCTGCACTATTCCTCCAACCTAGAATCTCCCAAACCGCCTTGTTCTTCACCTTCCTTCACCCTTAAGCTTCTCAAAATGTCCAATCTAATCCTCAGAAACAACCCTGATTTCTCCATGCAACTTCACAGGCAACACAACCAGGTTGCTCTATTGAACTCTAAGAAAGATAATAATTTCTCAAAGATTTGCGGTTTTCTAGATTTGATCCTACTCTCTATAAGGATCACTTGCTTAAATTTTGGAAGACCTTCTAAAAGGTCACTATGGATGGGGAGAAAGCACTGTGTGCCATAATACATGGGAGGAAAATCTTTATCAATCGGCCATCTTCATCATGAAGAAGGTGAGTTGTCCTTCCCAAGGAAGCTGTCAATCATTCCTTTGAGTAGATGGGCTATGAGGGAGATTTCTCTGTATAGACCGTCAGGAAAGGGAAGGTCTCAACCCAGCAGAAATACCTGCTTCAAGTGGTTATCCACAGCTTGTCCAACAAGCATGGAGGGTGGGACCAGATTCCTAAGGATCTCTCCTTCATAATGCATAGAATTGTTCAAGGGGTCAAATTAAGGTACTCTCAGTTAGTTTATACCAATTTACTTGCTAATTTGGACTCCTTGGAGTATTATATGTTTTCTAGATATGTTCAATACATTCTAAACTATGAGTTGGGCTCACAGTTGAGGAAAACAGGTAATATTCTAAATTAGGACAGATGAAGCCTGATATCTTTAAAATCTTGAAGAAGCCAACTATAAGCTTCTCAGGGGTCAAAACAACTCTTGTCCCCAAAATGTAAGAGCTCATTGCTCAAGGTGACAACCTAGCAGCAGGACCGGTGAAGGGTATGCACTTACAACTCGACCACAAATAACGACATTAACTTGACTAATCAAAAATGGGACTGGATTAACCACAAGTAATGATACTAAGAACACAAGTAAGAATGGGACAAAACAAGATAGCAAAATACACAAGGAGATGGTTTTCAAGATTGTAGTATATTGCCTTCTCAAGTTCTATTACAAATGTTACGAAGCATAATGGAAGTTACAAGTACTTGAGATACATATATACATCCTATAGTTGGCCATACTTTCAAGGCCAGCCGGATACAATTGACTAGACACAAACAAAATCAATTGTAGAGTCAAAAGGCAGATTGCCTTTTGACTTGTGACTATGACATGCCATAGCTCACATCCTAATATATTACAAAAATGATAAAGCACATGATGTAGAAAGTTGTAGATTCAAGACCTCAATGTATACTTACTAAAAGTGATAGGATCAATTGAATCAATATGTGATGATTTATGAACACAATTCAATGAAATTCACAAAAAGTAATCAAATCAAAACAAGATATCAATAAACTTCAAGTTTTCATTAATATCAAGCTAAGACAATTACAAGTATGAAAAGCAGATTCGAATATCTTATGTATTTGTTTTTATCTACCTGCAAATCTAAGCTATTTATACTGAAAACAAAAAGTAAAGGAACTAACAAATTACACAAATAGTCCCTATACTATTACAAACTATCAAAAGACAAATAAAGACAACGTGTTAATCTTTCTTAGAGCACTTAACAATACTCCCCCTAAGATTGACATGGTCTTCAGTCTTTAAAATCTTCAAGCTTTGACTGCTAACTTTATCTTCATTCTATCTTCAACCTTGACTTCATCATTCAAAGTAATCTGCTGGTTCTTCTTTGACTTTGAACATTGGATTTTGTTTGTACATATGTAATTCTTTCAAAGCTTTTGATATTGCAGACTTGAATTTACTTGCAAGAATGCCTTGTTCGGGTTTAGCTTCATTTTTTTAATCTCCATCTTGTGCATTCTCTCCAATGTGTCTTTTGAAAGACATGAAATATCAATATTAGCATATAACTCAATAGGCTTGTTACTTTCCTTTGAGTACACTTCTAATACCCCTTTCCTTGATATTCTCATGAATTCAATATCTTTAATATCTTTCTTGACAATGTTGGCATACACAAGAGCTTTTCTCAAAGATATTCTCTCCATGGCAGCATTCATCACATTAATAATAGAAATGAAATATTTCTTATCTTGCTCAGCCACTTCTAAAGATACTTTCTCAAATTTTTGTACTGACAAAAATGAAATATAACTTGGATGTAACAGTTTTAGTTCAAAAACTCCACATAAAGTAATCATGTCCTCATCCCATCTTTCTAGATTTCGGACTAACTTCGGCTCAAATGTCTCAGTGTTATAAAACCATCTCAGAATTGGCTTTGAGTTTTGATTACCATCAACCACTTTTAGTCCAAGAGTTGTAACTTTTTCAAAATATTTATCACAAAATTCTATCAACGAATGTTCTTCTTCTGAATGAACTCCCTTAAGCTTCTTGTTTTTCTTCAGAGTAGCAAAGTACTCTTTGTCCTCTTGATCACATCTTGTGTTAAGAAAATTACTTGATCTATCCAATCCTCTTCTTAATAATTCTACAAACATCTTCCCACATTTTGAATCAGAAGGATTGATTAGAGGTAATCTATTCAGCTCTTTTAAATCTTGCATAGGAAGTTTTATGATACTGCAGTAAAAATGATAAACATCACATACAACATGTGCTCTCTTTATCAAAAATGCATCAAATACTTCATCATACTTCCATGCAATGATCTTTACTTGGTTGGTAAAATCTGGAGCAATCATAGCATTCAACAGTTCAGCAACTGATTGTCCTTTTTGCAATATGTTTCTTACCAAGTCTCTGGTTGTTCTTGAACTATCAAGAATATGCCTTTGTTGAGTTGATGCTTTATAAGTCTGTCTTTCTCAATCAGCAAACATTTCTATCAATTCTTTTCTATGAGCATGAGCATCATCAAATCTTGACATTTGTTTTATCTCCTGTGGCTTTAACATTCTTGTTCTTTTTGTTATTTCAAGATACTGAGGGTTATCTGTATCAAGCACTATCATTTTCTTCATTTGTTTCTCAGTCTCTTGAAAGCTTCTAACAAGATTTCTCAGAGATATAGATTGTAATCTCTTTAGCTTCCTCCAAGGGTAATTTCTAGCTTGCAACCATGATCTAAGAGCTGGAATACTCATATCATCTGAATCAGGATGGTGCAACTCAGAACTAGACAATTCTTCTACATTTATTACTTCTTTTGCTCTTAACCATTCACCATGTTCAACAACAATCTCATTTGGATCTATTGAAGCAACTGACTCTGCATAGATACATTTCTCGTATTCATCGTTAATCTGAGAAACAGTCAGTCCATCCAAATATACTCGATTGTATTTCATGTTCACAAGATAATTATATTTTTCTTCAAAGTCTTGTGGTACTTCATCTTGTTCTTGAATATGTTCTTGTGAAGAGAAGTGTGATACAAATTCAGCTTCATCAATATCTTCATTATCAAGAACCTCATCATACCAATCATCATTGTATATTTCCTCAATATCATCTAAAGCATCAATGTGTTCTTGAACATTTTGTTCTTCAACAATTCTTCAAGCTTAGAAGAGGATTCAGTTTGAGAAATATCTTCTAATTCATTCACTTTCCTTTTGCCTTTTATTTGCTCAAGATTTTCATCAATCTGCATCTCAGTACTCATCACATGTACTAGTGATATAGGTTTCTGAGCTTCTTTTCCTTTAGCAATTCAGCTTTGAGATTTTCATTTTCTTCAGATAATTTCTTGAATTTCTTCTCAAGAATATCATAATCTTTAATCATAACTTCAAAGTTCTTGATCACGTCTTCTTTATTTTGGCAAACCTTACAATCTTTTCGTCTTTTAAGACACATTCTTCAGACAACTTTAAATTTTCATCTTTTAGCTTTTAAATTTCTTTTTCACAAGATATGTTTATCTCTTTTATTCTATCATTCTCCACTTTTAACTCTTCAATCTCTTTTTCTTTGCTTAAATTTTCTTCTTTCAATTTTTCGATCTCATCAACGTCAACTATTTCCTCTGTTTGTATAGACACATTGTGTGACATACTAAGAGGGATTTCTTCTACTCATCAACGTCAAATGTTTGATTTTGAGAATTCCTTTCTTGTACAGCTTCCTTAACATTTTCTTCATTCAATGGTTGTGGCTCATTTCCAGTATCTTCCGCATTTCTTTCTTGATAACCTTCTTGATGTGCTTTAGTGGCATCATCATTTCCATCATCATCATCACTTTCTTCACTTGATGAAATTTCAGACACATCATCATCACTTTCTTCATCAACTTCTACATCTTCAATCAGATCATTTGGATCTATTGGTTCTTCTTCAGTTAGATGGAAGTGTGGCTGAGTAATATCAACTTCATCCATTGATACATTCCTTATATAATCAAAAACTGGAATGTTTTGAGCACCAGTGATCATTGCCAGTCTTTTGTAAACAATCTCTGACATGTGCTCTAACTGAATCTTTTCACCAATAACTTCTTCAGCATATAGATCTGGATTTGCATCATTAATAAGAAGTTGAAGAAATCTTGGGTACATCAAATACTTATGCCTTGCTCCTCTTTCAAGATTAAAAATGAATCCATTCATTATCCACTTAGCCATATTAAATCTTCTATTGTGGATAAGGCTATAATTGGAGATGCAATGTCTACAGGGAATGAATCCCAACCAGCACTTCGTTTAGACAGGCAATGTTGAAAGATATAGCATAAAAGCTTCCAATGCTTAAATACACAAGCTCTGAAAAATTGCTTCTTAAGGAAATGATCTGGATGACCCATCTGTAGAAAAACCTCTCTACATTCATTAAATGTATATTATGATAAATCTTCATGATCATTATCACCCAGTCTTAGAGCTTGTCTGATTGCTTCTTTAGAAACTTCAAGCATTCTTTCTGATGTGATGATGGCTCTTAAAACTTTGTTTCCTTGATCATCTCTTTCAACTTGAGCAGTTCACCAGAATTTTTAATCATTCTTCCATTTATCATGGGCCTTGCACACATAGCATAACATATTTTGTTCTGAGTAAAAATCTGATAATATCTTCATATCCCGTAGCTTCTCTATTTTCATCATCTAAAAAAGCAGCTATATTATGCTTTGGCTCAAATTTTAATTCTGCCATCTGCAACACAACAAAAGTATTATGAGAACATTTAATATTGATTAATGAAATTTATTTCTACATATGACTTTTGATTTTGACTTTTGAATTTGACCTTTTATTTTTACTTTTGAATGAAGATTTCAAGTTGTAAAACATTAATCTTTATTCATTTTGAATTTATTATTTAACATTTCAAAGTTGATTTAATTTTAATTTTTATTTATTTTTGTTCAAAGAACGATTGTCTGTTCATCTTATTCTTCTTCGACTATGTAAAATTGACTAAGTTCATCATCAACAGAACATTTTCACTTTAAGATCAAAACAATACACCACTGTACTCGAAAATGAGTTCTTATCAATAACTCAGTATCAATTTTTGATATGATACTCATTTCATCAGATTAACTTGGATTATATTTGGTTCGAACGCCCAAATAGCATTCAAGCGACTATAACAAAGCACTCATTTAACCCAAAATCTATATATTTGAATCACAAACTTACGTTTATATATTCAAATACAATGAATACTCAATGGATTTGATTCGATTTCAGATGAAATAAGGATGTGATGTTACTCGACAGTCGCAAGTTCGAGGGTTTTGGTCTGAGAAATTTTGAAGTGAGAATGAGAAATACACATAAGTGTTCAATTTATATAAGTGAAATTTCTAGGCATATGAGCCCTGTTTGGACGTATGGTCCCTGTTTGGGCGTATGAAAACCTAAAATTCACTTATTTTGTTAGACGCATAAGCACTGTGTGAGTTTTATATCACACGCATGGAACTGTTCACACGCATAAGAACTGTTTAGACGCTTTTGCACTGTTCACTCGCATGGACTTTGTGAAACGTCTAACACTTGAAATTTTGAAACTATGTAGACGCATGAGACATGACAAACGTCTAACACAGAAACACTATTTAGACGCATGGGATTATCACGAATGCCCAACACTTGTAATTTTCATAGATGTATTACAACTGTTTAGACGCATGGGAATGAATCAAACGTCCAACACTTAGTATAATCCTGAAAATTTCATCATGCTCCTATTGAGGCACAGAGCACTGTTTAGGTGCATGAGATGACTTTCATGATTTAAGCACTTGTGATTTCCAATTTCTTCACTTGCACACTTTTTACCATTTAGATCCCCAAATTTTGAACTTTTTGCATATTGCACTTTCAATTTATAAAATTTTATTTTCTATTTCTTTTTAATTTCTTTTGTCCCTTGATTTTAGTCTCAACATAAAATCAAATATCATCAAATTTTCAACTTATAAAGCATTTATTTGCAAAGATTATGTAGATCCATATGTAATTTTCAAACACATTCTATTTTCAGTTTACACAAATACTTTGAACATAAAGCATCATCCTTTCATTTCAACATTTCAAATTTTGATTATGATTATTGAATATTTTCTCAGAACAAATCCTTCAGTTATTACTCCCCCTAAACTTTTATGTTTGAAAAACTTATAAGTTTCTTATGAAAGAGAATAAGATCACACAGCACATTGAGACATTGCCTTCACACACAAGACATGCTTAAAAGAAAAATGAAAATAGAATCAAAATCTAAGATAATCACAGAATAAATGTCTGCAGAGAGATCATATTAATGAAGATCAGCACATTAAAATAAAATAAATATGGAGAGTCATAGATAATGAAAAAATTCTGATCATGTGTGTTCCAGGTCAGTGATATCACAGCAAAGGAGACACAAGATCTAAGGACAGACAATGAGTGTTTTTAACACAATTATCAACTCACTTACTTTTCAATTCTTGGATTGATTAGTGTTGATTTAGATATAATATGATGTAAAGCATACAGAGACTAAGAGAGCTCAACTATCGTCATGAAATGTAAGAAAGAACACATGCTCAACTTATTATCTGAAACATAGATATCACCAGAGTTCATGTTACTAAGTTTATAGAGGATGATCATGGACAACCATTTGATTAGCTCTGACTATTCATTTGAATAGGTTGTGCACATTAGCATCTTTTTGCATCAAAAAGAAATCCAGGTCTGTAATGACTTACAATAGAGGATATCTCAGTACTTCAGGTCTATGATGACTCATACAGAGAAGTGAAATGATGCTTTGTAACGGATCTCATGATTTCACATAGTTTCAACAGGTGTGACAGATGTATCTTAACAAACATTCATTCGGATAAGAGAAAACAACTCAAAAGTACTCACATGAATACATACAAGCATGTATGTTTAGTTTGATCACAAGAATTTACATTTTCAGCATAATAGTCAGATATTGTCTACACATCATATCTGATCATGTCTAGACTTTATTAATGATTGAGGTATGCAACTCATCTCACTAATGTATATCATTTCTCACATGTTGCTCATGCAGCAATGTACTCAGCTTCTGCAGTTGAAACAGAGACATTTGTTTGTTTCTTACATTGCCACGAGACTAATCTGGGACCAAGAAATTGACACCCACCCGAAGTAGATTTTCTATCTTGACAACATCCACCATAATCACTATCTGTATATCCATATAGTTCAAAGTTACCCTCGTAAGGATACCAAAGCCCTAAGGCTGGTTTACCTTTGAGATACCTCAATATCCTTTTGACAGCAATTAAGTGAGATTCTTTCGGGTCTGATTGATACCTGGCACATACACAAACAGCATACATAATATCTGGTCTAGATGCAATAAGATACATCAAAGATCCAATCATTGATCTGTATAATGTTTGGTCAATAGATTTTCCTTTTGGATCAGGTTCAATCATGGTGTTAACATCTGCTGGAGTTTGTATGGACTGACAGTCTTGCAACTTAAATTTCTTTAAGAGCTTGTCAACAAACTTTTCTTGATTGATGAAAATTCCATCTGTAGTTTGCTGACTTGAAGTCCAAGAAAGAAGTTAATCTCTCCCATAAAACTCATTTGGAATCGAGATTTCATGATTTCTTCAAATTCATTACACAATTTTGGACAGGTAGAACCAAATATGATGTCATCAACATACACTTGTACACATAAAAGATCATTATTATCCTTCTTTATGAATAAAGTTGGATCAATTTTCCCTCTTGTGTATCCATGTTGGATTAATGTTGTGATAACGTCTCATACCAAATTCTAGGGACTTGATGAAGTCCATATAAAGCTTTACTCAGTTTATATACTCGATGTGGAAATTGTGCATCCTCAAAGCCTAGAGGTTGCTTCACAAACACATCATCAGTGATTGGACCATATAGAAATGCACCCTTTACATCCATTTGATACACCTTGAATTTCATGAATGAAGCATAAGCTAGAAAAACTCAAATTGATTCAGTCTTGCAACTGGTGCAAACACTTCATCATAATCTATACCTTCTTCCTTGTGTATCCTTGTGCAACAAATCTCGCTTTGTTTTTTTTTTACAACACCACGATCATCAGTCTTATTTCTAATAACATTTCGTGCCAATTGCATTTTCTCCATCAGGTAGATCCACCAAATTCCACACTTCTTGTTTGCAGAATTGAAGTATTCTTCTTGCATGGCTTCTATCTAACCATTGTCCTTTAATGCTTCGATGTACATTTTTAGGAACAATTTGAGAAAGAAAACAAGAGTATAAGCATACGTTTGCTTGTTCTGATTTACTCCTTGTTGTTCTCTCATCATTCACGAACCAATAATCTGAGAAATTGGATGATTCTTGTGAATACGAGATGTAGTAATCTCATCACATTGAAGATTAACATCCAGATTTGATTGATACAAGTTGGAAAACTCATGTATCAAAGTAGACGAATGTGGATTGAAGTTTGGAACTTGAGTAGGTGAATTGACAAGTAATCAAAGTTACCTGTATCAACTACATCACCTAAATGGATGATGTTCCACACTCAGGTATCACAAACTCATTACCATCATTAAGAAAATTTGTGATTCTTCCTCATTAATTGACTCTGAATGATCTGAAACTGTATTTTCATGGTTTTGTATTGTTGAATCCTTGACAAATGACAAAAATGGCTAGTGTGAGCTTGAATCATCTGGGTCATTAGAATCTGAATCTTCACTGAAAGATCCAAGATCTCCTCTTGAGTTATTCTTATCTGTAGAATTAAGACAATTTGGTTGATCAAACAAATTAGATTGAAAAGAGTTTGATAATGAATCTAAGTCAAATAACCATGCAGGACCATTTGAAACTGATGGAAAAGAACTTTCCAGAAATTGACGTTGAATGTTTCAAGGATTACATTTGTCCTAGAGTTGTAGACTCGATAGGCTTTTGAAACCGATGAATATCCAACGAAAAATCCATATCAGATTTTGCTTCAAATTTTCCTAATTGATCACTTGAATTAAAATCATAACAGGACAATCAAATGATTTTAAAAAGTTTATGTTCGGTTTTCTGCTAAACATTAACTCATATGGAGTTTTCAGTTTATCTTTGACGATTAGATTCGATTATGAACGGAACACGCAGTTGATATTGCTTCATCTCAAAAAGTGATAGGGATTTTTGCATCAGCTAACATAGAACGAGCAGCTTCAATCAGTGTTCTATTCTTCCTTTCTGCAACTCCATTTTGTTGAGGAGTTCTGGGAGCACTAACTGATGAGCTATCCCTTTCTGTGCGCAAAACATTTCAATGTTAGCATTTTTGAATTCCGTTCCATTATCACTTCTTATTATTTTCACTTTGTTGTCTAATTGATTTTCAACTTTAATAATAAATTCTTTTAGTAAATAAGTTGTTTCTGATTTGGCATAAAGAAAGAAAACCGATGAAAATCTTGTGAAGTCATCAATGATAACTATACAAAATGATTTTCGTCCAATACTATTGACGTTTGTTGGTCCAAAAAGGTCCATATGTAACATTTGGAGAGGTTTGGATGTTGAGTTTCTAGGCTTGGACTTATAAGACGCTCTGTGTTGCTTTCCCTTCAAACATGCTGAGCAGTGATCATTTGTTGCAAACTTCTTAGATGGAAGTCCGATGACATGATTTCCTGCTACAAGCTTGTTCTTGTTCTGAAGTTTGAATGACCGAGACGTCAATGCCAAAGCTGGCTTTCATCATTGATGCCTTTGCAATTAGGCATGTTGTTTCAGTTGAAGGATCAACTTGAGACATATCCAATTTGTATATCTCTGTCTCTCTTAGCTGTAACAATTACCCAATCTTTGCTTATCTTGAAACCTGGCTTCAAAACATAACAAAATGAATCATCAAACAAAATAGAATAAGATTTGTCACATATTTGAGATACGCTTAAAAGATTAAAGTTCAACTGTAAACAAAAGTTGACTTTATCAAAGCTTATTATCCCATTGGATACTGTTCCTTCTTCGGTTATTTTTCCTCCAGCATCACCACCAAAGGTGACGTGAGTTTCGTCTTTTGACTTAAAGTCTTGTAACAAAGCAGTATTGCCTATCATGTGCCGACTACAACCCACTATCCACATACCATGTATTGATTGGTCTTTTTGGGAGTACCTGCACTACAAGAAAGTTAAGTTGAAATATCTACCCAAGCCGAAATGGTCTTGGGCTTTCCAAATTTATCAACAATTGTAAATTGTTTATAATGGATATATTCAAATGAGGTTTATTTTTGATGAATTTACCAATTTTATTTTGAAAATTGTTTGATTAATTTTTATGAACATTCATACCATTTGATTGATCATCTTTTGAAATGTATTGATGACTAACATTTTTATTATCATCTTACATATCTTGGTATGAAGTGTTCTTGCATGTTATGTTTTGAGCTCATATAATTGTTCTTAGGAAAAGATCTCAAACCTATATTAGGTGGATTAATGTCTCTTTGAAATCCATTAGTTTGATTTCTCAATACTGTGGATTAGCAAATCCTTTGCTCATGTTTGACTTCGCAAAGTTTCTATGAGAGATCTATTTCTAAAGTAACAATTTGCAGTGTTGTGAGTCTTTTCATCACAATAAGTACAATATTTGTTATAATAACAATCTGCTGTCGAATGAATTCTCATGTCACATATGTGACAATACTTGTTAAGGTAGCACTCAGCAGTATTGTGATTTTTCATATCACAAATTTCACAGTACTTTTGTCGAGTTAGAAACAACTTTTTATTAACTTTTGACAATGACATAATGTTTGATTTTGATGTCAAATAGTTAAACCATTGTCTTTCATTTTTCATAGTTTGATTTTGTGTCAGATTATGGTTCATTTGTTTAACATGAACATCCTTCTTGAATGTATTAGAAACAAATCTTTTGGCTACAGCGGAAGTCTTTGAATCTGAACTAGATTTCAGATCAGAGTTAGATTTGTTCATAAGATTTCAGATGAGAGTTAGAATTCATATTTAACATACCTGCTGACAAAATTTAATTGGTTTTAGTTTTGATGTTTGATTTGTTGCTTTAATCAAATTTTCTAAACTTTTGTTTTGTTCAGATGTTGTTTTTGCAGATTTCTTTCTTCTTCTTTGGTTCTTTGATATAGAAGAACTTGGTTTATTTTCAGATTGAACATCATCAGAAGAAGAATCCTTTTCTGATTGTAATTGTTTCATATTGATGGTGTTTGAATTTTCTGATGTTCCTATCTGTTGTTCATCCTTGTTTTGAACTCTGACTTTTCTATTACATTATGAATTTGATAAGAAGATATATTTTGTTTTGGTTGTTTTGGTTCGTATGATTTTATCTTGATTGGATGACCTTTTTGATTTTTTCTTGATCTTTTTCAACAACACTTTCAACATTTTCTTTTTCTTCTTGTGCATTCTTGTTTTTGATCTGGAAGGCCTTAAGCCTTGCTTTATTTTCAGGTGAATGATCATGATTATTGAAATTCTCTGGTAGTGTGTTTGTGATAGATTCAGGCATAGGTTCATGAATGAAACCTAACCCTGCTTTTTGTTTATCTTTCCTTTCATTGATTAGTTTTTCTACAATCATTTTTGAACTCTTTACTTTTTCCAGATCAACTTGAGTAGAAGCATGTGCTATTTTCTCTTGTTCAAGATTCTTGGTCATCTCTTCTAGTTGTTTTGTAACAATTTCTAATTCTTTGATTGTTTTGTTCCATGAAGTTTGAAGAGAGATAATCTTTTGATCTGCATTTTATGATCAGATTTAAGTTGGTTATGCATAGATTCCTCTTGTTTTAGCTTTTCACAGATTTTGAATGAATCGTTTCTGTACTGTTCAACATGTTCATAGCATGATTTGGTGCAAAGCTTTTCTCTTACTTCTGATGGTATTTCAGGAAATTTTTGAACTGTCGTTTCAGGTGTTGAACTAGAAGAGTTAACCTTTGGTTGATTAGACTGAACCATTAGAGCTACTTCCTCTGTATCCTCTTTAGGATCAGACTTATCACTCCAATCATAGTCATCTTCCTCTTCATCACTTTCCACTTGGGTTGGGTCATTGTTTTCTGACCAATCTTCTTCTTGAATTTCTGCAATAAGAGATAAACTTGATGTTAATTCTTTGTAAATTGATCTGCATATGCACTCCAATCATATCCATTTTTTTATGCTGACTACTAGTGCTTTCTTGTTTGATCATATGATTTGGTTTCATCTTTAAGCTCTGACATAGGAAGACTTTGATAAGGCTTTTGAAAAGTCTTCTGAGCTTGTTGAAACCTTTGATTTATATGAGCTTGATTGAGCACTTCCTCCATTATTCGTGGGAGCTTGGCTTCTCTTAAAAGTTCCATACTATTGCAGTTAAAACATCTAGCTTTTGACTTGTCAAATCCACAGTCTTGTTTGCACTAGGCTTGTATTTCTTGTTGACATAAGAATGTTTTTGTCCCTCTTCTTCAGGACTTTTCTCACTCTTTGCCATGAATGCATTCTCTATAGTGGTTGCAGGAGAAGCAACAAAATGATATTGAGACATTGATGCTGCTCTATCATTGTTCCTTGAGCTTTCATCAATCTCCACTGATTCTATTTTTTCAATAAGAAATCTAGATCCATTGGAAACTTCTCAGTATGCTTTAGTAGAGTTACTTTGTTTCCATGATGATGGTAAGGCATTGAGTAGTCCGATATTTAAATCTTCAAGATCAGGTTTGATACCAGCTGTTGACATTCAGTTATGAGTTGAACAAATCTGTTCATCATCTGATTTATTGTCTCTCCAGACAAATGTTGAAACAATTCTAATTGTCTTTTCAGCTTTTGTTTCTTTAGATTTTGAATCTCCTTACCTCCTTCACAAATGATCTTTAATGCTTTATATAGTGTATATCCAGTTTGATATGCATCAAGCCTTGTAAGAACTTCCAAAGGTAGTCCTTTACACATCAATGAATAGGCTTTAATATCATTCTTAACTCTTTTCAGATCATCTCCTTGAAGATCATCTTCTGGATAAGGTTCTGGAGAATCTTTAGTATACACAAATCCACTATCTGGTCCATCAGTTATTATGGAATGTATGGTCCTTTTTCTATAGATTTCCAGAGATCAGTGTCAATGGAATTAAAATGTTGTTTTAGTCTAACAGACCAATTTTTGAAATCAGCTCTATTTTTAAGTTTTGGAACTCTGTTTTCGGAATCTTCTGATTTTACCATTCTTATATTTTTGTTGTTTTCTTATATTTTGAATTTTAAAAAAATTTGAAAAGTTTTCAAAGAATTTTCTTTAAACAAAAATTCTAAGTATCAAGGTTAAACGTCTGAACAGTATTCAAACGCCTCAACAGTTGATGCGTCTAAGTTGAGAGTTGTCTAAGGGAATGCCTTAGAAAATTTTTCCAAAACGTCTAAGTATTAATGCGTCTGGAAGGTTTCAAGTGCCTAAACAGTTGTCAAACGCCTGAATAGTTGTCAAACGCCTAAACAGTTGTCAAGCGTCTAAATAGTTGTGCAGGATCGTTCAAGGGCTTGAACACAATTACAACACAACAACACAATGAGGAGATTAACTAAACGTTAATCAAACAGTGAACTAGGTAACCAAAGGTGATGCAGAGAACACAAGTAAAGCAAGAGACAGAACAAGGAGAGTATAGTTTTCAAGGGAGCAGTATATTGCTTTCTCAAGTTCTTTACAAGTGTTACAAAGCATACAGAAAGATACAAGAACTTGGAATACTTATACTACAACCTACAGCCGGCTATACTATGAAAGCCAGCTGGATACAATTGACTAGACACTAACAAAATCAGTTGTAGGATCAAAAGGCATATCTGCCTTTTGACCTTGTGACTATGACATGCCATAGCTCACATCCTTATACATTATAAAAAGGATAAAGTACATAAAGTGGAAAGTTTCAGACTCAAGACCTCAATGTACAGTTACCAAAAGCATGGACCTTTTCACCAACTCTTGTAAGTTGGTGACTTATCAGAGACGCAGCGGAAAAGGTGCTTTATGGAACAGTACATCAGATAAAGCATGTGTACTAAAAGTCTTCGGAAGAAATCTGTCTTCATAGGTTGAAGCTTCGGAAGACTTTGTCTCTTCAAGCTTCGGAAGACTTCATGTTAGGCTTCGGAAGATATTGGTCTTGGCTTCGGAAGATATTACACTTAGAGTATTTTCTAATGCTTTGTGTAATTCTTCCGAAGCATTCTTCACTTCAGTACTTAGTGCATGTTGCTGAAACACTTAGGCAGTTTTGGGTTGCATCAGACTTCAGGAATCCTTACAAACTCCCCCTAGGCTGATGCTACCAAACACTTAGAAGATCTTTAAATGTTTGTAGTCTTCAGAATAATCAAGACCATCCCTTTCTTCATTTGATGGTCAGGATCATCAAGACTCTCATAGTATCTTCTCATTTCAAAGAGATCATGCAGAGGTAAGTTGATTATGTCTTGCCATGAGTAGACGTTTTCAACACCTGATCTCTGATAACATTCCATCTTTCTGGATTGGTAGAGTAAGTCCAGGATAAGATGGGTGTCTCGGTTGCTAGAGGAGCCACTTGCATTGGAGTTGATTGGGCTGCCTCATCATGCACTTCCTCAGGTTGATCTGATTCAGCCTGGGGTGTAGAGGTAGATGACTTTGGCTTCTTCTTTTTAGTCTTTGGTTTAGAGGCCATTTTCTTCTTCCTCTTTAATGTCTTTAACTGAGAAGACTGGTCTGCAGCACCATGTTGATCATCAGTGTCTTTCTCAGTTGGGTGTTCCTCCCTCACAGGTTCAGAAGGAGAGGGAGTTTGACCCTGTCTTGGATCAGAAGATGAAGTTTGCTGAGGCTCAGCTGGAGGTTCTGGTTCAGGTGTCTCTGGTTGTTCAAACTTGACCTCCACTTCAGGTGGGACTTGACTTGGAAGAGAGTGCAAATCAATGAGTTCACCACTTTTAATCTTCTGTTGATTACCCTTATATGCTCATCCATTGTAGATAGAGACATGGGACCAAGTCTCCTTCCGGAGAATCCATATGACTTCAAGAAGCTCATCATTCTTTGTCTGTCAGCAGACTTCTTTGCATTCTTTTGAATGATGGCTCTTGACTTTGCAGCTTCCTTCTTCCCTTAGCTTCCTTTTGGTTGTTTTTCTTTCTTTGACTAACTCAAGCTCAAGTTGCTTTAAGTACTCGAACTCAATGAAGTCATAGGACAGGGGAAGAAGTGTATTTGCCTGATAGAAGCCTGTGGCACTCAGGTAGTTATCATTTTGATTCTATCTCTTCTTTATCTACCTGAGGTTCTTGTGGAGCCACATCTTCCTGTGCAGGACTTTCTTGAACTGGAGAGAGAGTGGGAGTATGCTTGTGAAGTCTTTTCTGTCTCCTCTCCTCTTTGAATTGGAGAAGTAACCTTGCATCCTCTTTCTCCTTTATCTCTCTTGACACTTCACTTCCATGTCACCAGTTCATTCAACTCTTCTAAGGGGAGGGAGATGATTTCATCAACATCATAGTTCCTGGTCTGTAAATAATTAATCCTGACTGCCCTTTGTTCATCATTTTGAGTATTTGGTCTGGGGGCAGCCCTGATTGCAGCTTGCATAAATTTTTGATGACCCAGAAGAACTTTCTCCCCTTAGCCTCCTTTTCCTCTCTCTCTCTTCCTCCTCAATTTCCTCAGGAGTCATTTTCCTTTCCCTTTGTCACCAACAGACCTTTGTGACTCAGGGTGGATTGAGGCTTGGCCTTCATTGCTTGGTGTAGCTTCCATGCTCTGGCCAGAGAGAGGCTGAGAGACACCTTCACCAGCAGGTGTCTCAGATGGAGTTTGGACCTCTGCAGCAGTTGTTGATGGTGAGACAGGGGTCTCAGGTTCTGTCACTGGGCCTTCAGCCAAGGTTTCCCCTATGAAACTAATCTTAGGGTCCACCTCAGCATCCAGTTGACCGATGACATTGCCTGATTGCCTAAGTCTCCTTCTTAGAGAGAACTCTGCAAGGATCCTGTCTTGGATTCTTTGAGCCAGCCTGTCAGCTTGTCTAGATTTGCTTGGTTGACAAGTGGCATGTTGACCAATCCAGTCCTTCATAGAAGCTCAGGCTTTGGAACTGAAAGACTTCTTGTTGACCTTGAACTCTGTGAAGTATGAGGGCTCTTCTGTCATCATCATACTCCCATCTGATAATGTAGTTGCCAGTTCCATGTGGTGGAGATGAGACACCCTTGGTATACCTTCCTCAAAGAGACTCCTGATGAGAGAGTCTATAGAGTCCACATTAATGTGAACTTGAGGAAGTTGCTGAGAATGCACAACAGCAAGTGAGGAGGGTGAGTCCTCTATGTCCATTCTCTTTGAAGAACTCCCAGGTTCTGTGGTTGTGATAACTTTCTCCCCTTTTTGGTAGCATCACCCACTTGCATAGGTGAGCTGGAGGATAATCAGTCACTTCCACAGGTTCTTGTGTTCCTGGTTGAGCTCTCCTTAGAGGTCTCTCACTAGTTTTTCCTGCAGATATGAAATCTGGAGTTGCTGATCATTGACCCTGTTTTGCAGGGTAGTCACCTGAGATTCCAAGTGAGTAACCTTAGAGACTAGATAGGTGCATGTTTGTGACAATTGTTGTACCTTTAGTCTCAAATTCCCCTCATCTTCATCAGATGATCACTGGGGGATGAGAGGATTGGACCAAAATCCCTCCTCTCACCACCAGCTTGAGTTTCTTGGCTGCTGGTTTTCCTCTGCTCACTGGCAACCTCAGTTAAGATGCCAATGGGCTGAGTTGCCATGTTGAGGTCTTAATGATGTAATCACTTTCAAAAGTGAGAGCCTCTTCCATATGGACATCCGAAACAGGTTCAGATGTGTCCACCTCAGTAATAGGTGACTGATGAGGGATAGACTGAGGAGAATCAGAGGTACTCATCTCTCTTTGAGTAGGGGAGGAGAAGAGAGACTCATGGTACTCACTGAATCCTAAGTCTTCATCAGTGTAAAAGGATAGGTTGGGAATTGGTTGGTTTAGATCCAAGGCTGGGGATGGTAGCTGTCCCGAAGGTTGTTCACTTGAGTGTTGAGACTCAGAGTGAAGGCTTACAGTTGTTGGGCTAATGATCTCATCAGGTTGAGCTTGAGGAACCTCACCTGATAGGTAAAGTAATGGGAGTGGTTTGCTCCTCAGGAGAAGTGGGAGCTCTGGAGTCCACTCATAATGACCTCTTGGCAGGTCTTCCAGAATTCAAGCAAATGATCCTCATATAGAGGAGGATCAATGGTTAGGGAGGTGAAGTAGTGAGACAAAGACAAGAAACGGCAAACCTCTGAGAAATGAGGATCTTTGTCAGAGCATAACAGAGCAACCTGATTGTGTTGTCTGTGTAGCTGCATGGCAAAGTGAGGATCATTTCTGTGTGTAAGGTCAGCCATTGTGAGGTAGCTCAGAGATGAAGTGAAAAGAATGGGAAGGAAATTTCAGAGAGAAAGCTTTGGTTTTAGGTATGGAGAAAAGCAGATGATAGAAGAGGGGGGAAACCGTTGGGTTTATAGAGAGAGAAGGATTTCAGATAAGTTTAATGAAAGAGGAAAACTTTGAAATCCGTATGTCGGTCCCACCTCTGAAAAAGTAGTTTACCTTTTTGCTCAAAAAGTAGTTTTTCTTGGAATTCTAAAAGCTTCCGAAAGTAATTTGTCTTCGGAAGTTTGATTGAAAAAGCTTCCGAAGCTAAAGTGACTTCGGAAAATTTTCCTGAGAGTCTTAAAGATTATGCTTCGGAAGAGAAATAAACTTTTGGATGCTTTGTATAAGAATGAACAAAGCTTCCGAAAGTAATTTTTTCTTCGGAAGGAAAAAGTCCTTAAAATGAATAAGTGTCTAAGTTGAGAATTTTAAGCTTCGGAAGATAAAGTTTGACTTCTTCCGAAGGTAAAATTTCTTAGACAGTCATTTATTTTGAAGACATATTTTTCTTCCGCAGGTAAATGTTATCTTCGAAGTGTCAGAAAATTTTCAAGAATCCAAGGAAAGTCTTCAAAAAGAGTTTTTCATTCAAAAAACATGAGCTTATGAAAGTGATGAACTAGACAACTTAGGACACACATATTTTAAGAAGAAATAATTAGAATTAGTTTTTAAAAAAAATCTACTCAAGTTAATCATCCAACAGCTGATATCAGATATTTAAATCTCTGTTCATCAAAAGCTTTTGTGAACAGATCAGAGCTTTTGATGAACAGATCAGCATATTGTTCATCTGTGTGAACTTTGACTAGTTTAATTAACCCCTTTTCATAGTTATCTCTTATTAAATGATACCTGATGTTGATGTGTTTGGTCCTTGAGTGCTGCATGGGTTCTCAGTGATAGAGATAGCACTGTTGTTGTCTATGTGGATAGGAGTCTCTTTGAAGTTAAATCCGTAGTCTAGCATCTGATTTTGAATCCAAAGCACTTGAGCACAGCAGCTTGCAGCAGCAATTGTATTCAGCCTCAACAGTTGATGCAGACACACAGGTTTGTTTCTTGCATTGCCATGAGACAACCCTTCCACCAAGAATTGACATCCCCCAGATGTAGACTTTGCAGTCATGTTGCAACCACCATAATCACTGTCTGTATAGGCATACAGATTGAAGTTAGAATTCTTTGGATACCATAAACCAAGTGTTGAAGCACCTTTGAGGTATCTTAAAATCCTTTTCACAGTGATTAAGTGAGACATCTTAGGATTAGCTTGATATCTTGCACGAATACATGTAGCAAACATGATATCAGGCCTGCTAGCTGTAAGATACATAAGAGACCCAATCATAGCCCTGTATAAGTGCTCATCTACACACTCCCCCTCAAGATCTGGACCAAGAGAGTGGTTTCTGGCTATGGGTGTCTTAGCAGTCTTACAATCAGTCATGTTGAACCTTTTGAGTATATCTTGAATATACTTTGACTGACTTATGAAATGCCATCTTCAACCTGCTTCACTTGAATTCCCAGAAAGAAATTAAGTTCTCCCATTGAACTCATTTCAAATCTATCTTTCATCAGCTTTTCAAGTCTTTGCAGAGCCTTGAATTGGTTGAGCCAAAGATGATGTCATCCACATATACTTGAACTAGCAGAATGTCATTTCCTTGTCCTTTGATGAAGAGAGTTCCATCTATAGTACCTCTCCTGTAACCATGTTTTACAGAGATACTCAGACAGTGTCTCATACCACTTCCTGGGTGCCTGATGCAGCCCATAGAGAGCTTTGTCAAGCTTGCAGACATAATCAGGATGATCAGGATCTACAAAACCAGGTGGTTGTTTGACATAAACCTCCTCATCAATCACTCCATATAAGAAAGCACACTTTACATCAAGTTGG
The DNA here is from genome assembly GCA_025506515.1 of Flaveria trinervia. NCBI lineage: Eukaryota > Viridiplantae > Streptophyta > Magnoliopsida > Asterales > Asteraceae > Flaveria > Flaveria trinervia. Next base: position 39,607,805 of record CM046457.1, read on the forward strand.
TAGACCTTGAAGTTCTTGGATGCAGCAAATGCCAGGAATATCCTAACAGCTTTAGTCTAGCTACAGGAGCAAAGACATCAGTGTAGTCAATCCCTTCTTCTTGTGTGTATCCTTGAACACTAGTCTAGCCTTGTTCTTGATGATGATTCCTCTATCATCCTTTTTATTCCTAAAAACCATTTGGTTCCAATGGTAGTCTTCCCATGAGGAAGAGGACAAAGGTTCCAAACTTTCTGTCTTTTGAATTGAAGCAGCTCTTGTTGCATAGCTTCAACCCAACTTCCATCCTTTAGAGCCTCCTCAACTTTCTTTGGCTCTAACTGGGATAGAAAACAAGAGTGAAGACAAACATTTGCTTCATGGGTTTGCCCTCTTGTCTTTACCCCGGAGATAACATCTCCAATGATGTTTGTAGTAGGATGAGACTTGTGGATCCTTAGCTGAGGGATCACAGCAAGTTGCTGAGATAGATCCAAATTGAGAAATTTAGATCTGGTCTTGAAGATTGATCCTCCACATTATCACACTTATCAAGATTAACTTATCCAAGAGTGTGTGACATCATTGATGTTATCATCTATGGTATGGTTATTAGCATCAAGAGATTCTTGATCACTTTCACCATCACCATTGTTATCTTCTGCAATTGAGATGTCTTTATCTGGTTGAGAGGCCTCTGAACTGGAATTTGAAGGCATGCCAGATGTATCAGCTGGATTTGTCATTGTTGTGCTGATAGAAACCTCATTTGCTGAAGTAGTTCCAACTGGAGCTGAAGGTCTTCCAAGCTCAAATCTTGGATCAGGATCACCTGTATTTAAATTTTCTGCAGATCCTGAAACATGCTCACAAGATTTATTAAAACAGTTGGTAACTAAATCAAGATCAAATAGCCAATCCGGACCAGAACCAGCCACACTGGGAGTGTGCTCATTGAAAGTCACATTGGCTGACTCCTCAATGATTCTAGTTCTGAGATTGTATACTCTATAAGCTTTAGCTTGAGAAGAGTATCCAATGAAGTGTCCATCGTCTGATTTCTCAGCAAACTTGGCAACTTGATCTTTGGTATTCAAGATGGTGCAGGGACATCCAAATGACCTGAGAAAACCAATGAAAGGTTTCCTCTTGTGCCAAAGTTCATAAGGAGTCTTACCATGTGTCTTAACTACTAAGACTCTGTTTTGCACATAGCAGGCAGTATTAACTGCCTCTGCCCAGAAGGTGATAGGCAGTTTAGAGTCAGACAACATAGTTCTTGCAGCTTCAATAAGTGTCCTGTTTCTCCTCTCAGCAACTCCGTTTTGCTGAGGAGTCCTGGGAGCACTGTATTGTCTTGTAATACCCTTTTCATCACAAAATGTATCAAGGATTTGGTTTTTGAATTCAGTTCCTTGATCACATCTTATGGTTTTGACCTTGTGATCACATTGATTCTCATCTTTAAGATGAAATTCTTTAGAATCTCAGGAGTCTCATCTTTAGTTCTAAGAAAGAAAACCCAAGTGAATCTTGTAAAATCATCTGTGATCACTAGACAGTATAAGGTCCTTCCTAAACTCATTACACTGGTGGGGCCAAAGAGATCCATATGTAATAAGTGTAGGGGAGTAGTGATGGAGTTCCTTTCCTTAGGCTTGTGAGATACCTTGTGTTGCTTCCCTTTCAGGCATGCAACACAATGATCATCACTTGTAAACTCTTTCTTTGGCATTCCAGTTACCAGATCATGTTTGATTAATTTATTCATATTCTTAAAGTTTACATGGCACATTCTTTTATGCCATAGGAAAGACTCATCACTATTTGCTTTAGATAGAAAGCATGAAACTTCTCCAGAGGGAGATGTTTCTTGCAAATCCATCTTGTACATGTTCCCTTTCCTGGGGGCTCTGAGCAGAATATGCTCATGAGGAATACCACTCCAGGTTTGAGAACAATGCACTCATGCTCAGTGAAGAGCATGTTATGACTCTGATCACAAAATTGAGATACACTCAGAAGATTGTACCCAAGCTCCTTAACAAAGTTTACCTTCTCAATGCTGAGCTTACCATTTGTGACCTTGCCCCTTCCATAAATGTAACCACCTTCATTTCCTCCAAAAGCAACTGGTCCTCCATCAATTCTCTCAAATTATGAAGTAAAGACCTATCGCCTGTCATGTGCCTGGAACAGCCACTGTCAATTATCCAGACATTCTTGTTTGTCTTGAGCTGTTCCTGCACAAAGAAAATGATTAGTTACATTTGGAAACCCAAGCCTTACTTGTCTTGGGTTCAGTAAGTGTAATAGAAGGTAATGCAACAGTAATAGATCCTATGGTTGTACAGAGGGGATCTTCGGCTGTTGTTGATGGAAAACCTCAGTCATTTGGTCTTTCTTAGACTTCCACACCACTTTGGAGTCTTGGACTTGACCTTCAAAACCTTAGAAGCTTTTGGAGCTTCACAAGTTTTAATGACTGATACTTCGGAAGAATCTACAGTCACTGCAGTAGACTTTAGTACTTCGGAAGAACTCCTTTCTTCCGAGACCAACTTTGCTTCCGAAGGTAATTTTCCATTTACCTTCTTCTTTGATTTGGAGCTTCCGAAGGAAACAGACTTTCCTTCCGAAGCTTGAGACTTCTTGAGATTCTTTGAAGTCTTTGTATTGGTCATGTGGATAGTACTTCTAGGATTTATGGACAATCCTTGGCAATATGAGAAGTACTTTCACACATAACACACAGCATTTTCTTCTTCAAAGAAATCTCCTTTTGAGAGCAAGACTGGCCTTGGTCACATCCCTTTTTCACCTTCATCTTGGTAGATTCAGATACAGTTCCTTGGGCTGTGAACTGTTCTTGGAATTTGATGGTCCAGGCTGTGCAGCAGTGGTACACAGCAGCTCAGTCTTCTTCTTTGTACTGAGATGATTTGAACATGAACCAGAACTCTTAGATAAGAGGCTTTGGTGGATGTCTTCAGTCCTTATTGCTTTGAAACCTGCAGAGATAAACACTTGTTTCTGCTTAGCATCAAAGGTAGCCTTGATTTCTTGAGCCTTCTTTGCTTTCCTTTTGCTCTTCCTGATCAAGTTCTTTCTTGGACTTGGTCATCACAGTTAATTTCTTCTCCTCAGAAGGATAGTGGCCCTTGGAGGAATCCTCTTCTTCACTCTTCTCAGAGGGATTCTCACTATCACTTCTTCATCATCCTCACTTACTGGATCTATGAGAGGAAGCTCATCTTCACAAGTTCCACACCTAGGAGATCTTACAGACAAGATTGTGTGTGGAGGAGCTATCTCATTTGATCCCAGTCCCTGTCTATTTTGATAACAAACCTTATTGTGTAGGGATGAGGATATCATGTTCTTGAAGGTCTCTTCTTCAAGAACACTTTTCTCTGCCAGGGCTTTGCTGATCACAAGCTCAGCCTGGCACTTAGTCAACTTAGTGATGAGATCTTGGATCTGAGTTCTAAAATCTGTATGTTCATGTTTTAGTACTGAAATAGTTTTCTCCAAGTCTTCTATCTTTAACTTGTAATCATTTTCAGACTTTCTAAAGTCAGATTTTAATATGTTTAATGACTCAAGATCAGATCTCATCTCTAGGTTGTAGGACCTGTATCTATTTACTTTAGCAATGCATTCAGGGGAGCAAAGATGTTCTAATACCTTGGCTTCATCATGATCAGCCATCAATGCTTGGTTTGGAGAAGCATCCGCCTGAAAACTCCAGTCAAATCCTCCCTCTTCAACAGCAACCGCAGCATGTTGCTTTGTCTTCTCAGCCTGAGGGGTATTGTTGGTGAAGTTTGGTCTGAGTTGTGTTTGACCCCCATTTGCTGGGTGCCTTACACTCCCTGGCGAAGTGACCCATAAGGTTACAATTGTAACACTTAACTTTGCTTTTATCCAGGCCAAACTTACACTGGTAGCATTGCTTGGAAATTTTCTTCCTGTCCTCTTGTAGAACTTCTTGGCTCTGTGAGTGAGAAGAGCCATCTGCTGAACTATCTCCATGTATTCCAGGTCATCTGGATGGATACAGTCTAGATCTTCAAGAGTGAAGAGATAATTTCCACAGCTTTCATCTGCAGACACAAAGGCTTGAGAAGAACTTGTCTCTTGGAATGGGCTTCCTTGAGTAAAGTTCTCCCTTGGTGTCTCCGGGAAGGTGATGAAAGGACCCTTTTATGAGTTGTCAGGGTAGCATAGGAGATGATGTTGGGGTTCTATGCTGTCCCTTTCAACCACATGAAGGGCTGAACCCATTTGATTGTTAGAGTTGCCAGATGAACCTTGTAAGTTCATTTCCATCTGGTATCCACTGAGAATCCCATATAACTCTGTCAGAGTAAGAGTTTTAAGGTTCTCAGTCCTCTTGATTACCACACAATAGTGTGTCCATTGCCTAGGAAGTGAGGACATGAACTTCCTTACAATGTCTCTGTTCTCAAGAGGAACTCCTCCATCCACAAGGGTATCCACAATCTCAACATACCTGAAGTATTGTTGGGTCATGGTTTCACCTGTTTTAAAGGTGAAATTTTCAAACTGCTGCTTCAGAAGATCTTTCTTGTTCTCCTTGGCTTCAGAGGAGTCTCATACATCAGCTTCAGTGCATCCCACAGCTGTTTAGCTGTTTTGCACTTCTTAAAACCTCTGTATACAGAGTTTGGGATAGCAGTCTGAAGAGCAGTCATGGCCTTCCTGTCAATCTCTACTCTTTTCCTATCTTCATCTGAGTAGTGGCCACATCTTTAGGAATCATACCAGCACCGGTAGCAGAGGGGGTGCTAGGTATGAAAGGTCCATATTCAACAGATTCCCACATTCTTGAGTCAAGAGACCTGATGAAGCCTTCCATCCTCATGCACCAGGTGTCGAAGTCATCAAGAGTGATCAATGGGGATTTGTTCATGGTTCCAGTCTCCATATCAGTCTTTGAGATGGAAGCCATTTGAAAAAGTTTAGTTTTTGTGTGTGTGAGGGATCTTAAGATGGTTAGATCTTATATCACGAGCCTGAATGCTCTGATACCATTGCAGGATCGTTCAAGGGCTTGAACACAATTACAACACAACAACACAATGAGGAGATTAACTAAACGTAATCAAACAGTGAACTAGGTAACCAAAGGTGATGCAGAGAAAACAAGTAAAGCAAGAGACAGAACAAGAGAGTATAGTTTTCAAGGAGCAGTATATTGCTTTCTCAAGTTCTTTTACAAGTGTTACAAAGCATACAGAAAGATACAAGAACTTGGAATACTTATACTACAACCTACAGCCGGCTATACTATGAAAGCCAGCTGGATACAATGACTAGACACTAACAAAATCAATTGTAGGATCAAAAGGCATATCTGCCTTTTGACCTTGTGACTATGACATGCCATAGCTCACATCCTTATACATTAAAAAAGGATAAAGTACATAAAGTGGAAAGTTTCAGACTCAAGACCTCAATGTACAGTTACCAAAAGCATGGACCTTTTCACCAACTCTTGTAAGTTGGTGACTTATCAGAGACGCAGCGGAAAAGGTGCTTTATGGAACAGTACATCAGATAAAGCATGTGTACTAAAAGTCTTCGGAAGAAATCTGTCTTCATAGGTTGAAGCTTCGGAAGACTTTGTCTCTTCAAGCTTCGGAAGACTTCATGTTAGGCTTCGGAAGATATTGGTCTTGGCTTCGGAAGATATTACACTTAGAGTATTTTCTAATGCTTTGTGTAATTCTTCCGAAGCATTCTTCACTTCAGTACTTAGTGCATGTTGCTGAAACACTTAGGCAGTTTTGGGTTGCATCAGACTTCAGGAATCCTTACAAGTTGTCAAACGCCTAAACAGTTATCAAGCGCCTAACAATTATAAACTCAATAAAGGGATACATCTAATATTTTTCTCTTCAACATAATCAAACGACTGATAAACCGTCTACATAGTGTTAATGCGACTAACACTTGACAATTTTAAGTCAATCTCAGCTCATGCGACACATTATCATCTTCAATGAATGTAACAAACTCAAATCTTCTGCATTCTGCAAATGTTGATGAATTCAATGAAACTTTCAATTAAACGAGTTTTTAGCCGAAAACATTCTTCTTATATCAATTTCTTCAATTTCAACAACAAATCATCAATTTTGAGATTTTCAGTTTGAACTTCAAAACTTTCCGAATAACAAATTCAACAAATTGACTTGAATTTGATGAATTAATCTGCTATTGTGATTCAAATCATGTTTCTAATGATGAAACACAACTGAAATTCACAAATTTCAATTGAATTGTATCTCAATCACAGATTCAGTGAGATTTTGAGTTTTCAAGTTCGATGAGTTAAAAGAAAATCAATCACTAACAACTTACCAACAGCTCTGATACCATTTGATAGGATCAATTGAATCAATAGTGATGATTTATGAACACAATCAATGAATTCACACAAAGTAATCAAATCAAAACAAGATATCAATAAATTCAAGTTTTCATTAATATCATGCTAAGACAATTACAAGTATGAAAAAAAGCTATTCGAATATCTTATGTATTCGTTTTTATCTACCAGCAAATCTAAGCTATTTATACTGAAAACACAAAAGTAAAGGAACTAACAAATTACACAATAGTTATACTATTACAAACTATCAAAAGACAAATAAAGACAACATGTTAATCTTTCTTAGAGCACTTAACAAAAAGCATGGACCTTTTCACCAACTTATGTAAGTTGGTGACTTTACAGAGTTGCAACGGAAAGGGGGTCCAGCTTTATGTAAAGTACATGAGATAAAGCATCTATACTAATATTCTTTGGAAGAAATCTGTATTCAAGTGTTGGCTTCGGAAGACTTTATCTCTGAAGCTTCGAAAGACTTCATTTTGGCTTCGAAAGATATTGGTCTTGGCTTCAGAAGATTTCACACATCAATATTTGTGTTGCTTATGTGAAACTTTCGAAGCATTCTTTTTCAATGCACTTGTCCATGCATGTGGAAGACTTGAGTGTTTGATTTGCATCAGCCTTAACATATAATCCTTACAAACTCTCCCTAGGCTAATGCTACCAAAATACTTTGAAGACATCATATATTAACAATCCTTATTATGATGATGACCATCCCTTTCTTAATGAGATGATCATGATCACTCAGACTCTCAAAGTGTCTTCTCATATCAAAGAGATCATGGGCAGATTGAACATGTCTTGCCATGTGTAGACATCCTTAATGCCTTGTTCTCTAATGACATGCCACCTTTCTGGATTTGTGGTGTATGTCCAGGACAAGATGGGTATTCCTGATGCTAGAGGCGCTGTTTAAATGGGAGATGGTGGAGCATCCTCTGGCTGCACATTCTCAGGATGTTCTGACTCATCTTGAGGTTCTGAAAAACAATTTTCTTTCTTTTTCTTTGGTTTTGGCTTCGAAGCCATCCTTTTCATTCTTCTTGTTCCTTTTAACTAAGAAGAATAGCCTATGACACCTTATTGATCTTCGTTGTCTTACTCATTTGGGTCATCCTCTCTCATAGGTTCAGAAGGAGAGGGAGTCTGACGTTGTTGTGGATCAGAAGATAAAGCTTGCTGAGACTCAGTAAGAGGTTTAGGTTGTGTTGTCTCATGTTGTTCAACCTTAACCTCCACTTCAGGTGGAGCTTGACATGGAGGGGAATATAAGTCTATTAGCTCTCCACTCTTTATCTTCTGCTTGATTACCCCGATATGCTTATCCATAATGAACAGAGACATAGGGCCAAGTCTCCTTTCGGAGAATCCATACAGATTCAAGAAGCTCATCATCCTTTGCCTATTTGCAGACTTCATCACACTCTTCTGGATGAGGGCTTTTGACTTTGCAGCTTCTTCCTTTAGTTTCCTTTTGGTGATCTTCCTATCCTTGACTCTCTCAAGATCAAGTTGTTTGAGGTACTCAAACATAATATAGTCATAGGATAAGGGAAGAAATGCATCTGCCTGATAGAGGCTTGTGGCACTTAGTTAGTTGATCATTTTGATTTTGTCTTCTTCTTTGTCTACCTGAGGTTCTTGTTGAACCACATCCTCATATGCAGGACTTTCTTGATCTGGGGAGAGAGTAGGCACATGCTTGTTTAATCTTTTCATTCTTCTCTCTTCTTTGATTTGAATTAGTAGCTCTGCATCTTCTGCCTCATTTCTCTCCTTTGAAACTTCCATGTCAACCAGTTCATTCAATTCCTCTAAGGGGTGAGAAATGGCATTATTAATGTCATAGTTCCTGGTGTACAAGTAGTTTATCCCGATTGCCTTAAACTCATCATCACGAGTGTTTGGTCTGGGGACAGCCCTAATAGCATTTTCCATGAGTCTTGCAGACCTAGTACATGAACCTTCTCCCCTTAGCTTCCTTTTCCTCTCTCTTCCTCCTCCTCAATCTCCTCAGAAGTCATCTTTCTTTTCCCTTTGTCACTCACAAAACTTTGTGACTCAGGGTGGAGAGAGCTTTGTCCTTCATTGCGTGATGTAGCCTCCAAGCTCTGGCCAGAGAGGGGTTGAGATGCATCTTCATCAACAGGTGTCTCAGAAAGGTATGAAACTCTACAGCAGTTGATGATGATGAGATAGGGCTCTCAGTTTCTACCACTAGGCTGTTAGGCAAGGTTTCCCGTATGAAACTAATCTTAGGATCTGCCTCAACATCTAATTGACCGATGACATTGCCTGATTACGTTAGTCTCTTTTTGAAGCTGAACTTTGTAGTAATCCTGTCTTGGATTCTTTGAGCCAGCCTGTCAGCTTGTCTTGATTGGATTTGATTGACAAGTGCATGTTGACTTGATGTAGACCTTCATAGAAGTTGGAGGTCTAAAAATTGAAGACATCTTGCTGTCCTTGAACTCTAAGAATGATGAAGGCTCTTCTACTTTCTTCATACCTCCACCCAATTATGTGATTTGAAGTTGGTGGAGATGACATAGCCCTTGGTATTCCTTCCTCAAACAGACTCTGTATGTAGGAGTCTATGGAGTCCACATCAATGTGAACTTGAGGAAGTTCCTGAGTATGCACAATTGCAAGTGAGGATGGTGAGTCCCCAATGTGCATACTCTCTGAATAATTCCAAGATTTTATGACTGTAATGACTTTCTCCCCCTTTTTTGTAGCATCACCTTCTTGCATAGGTGAGCTAGAGGTTAGGTCAATCACACTCATGGGTTCTTGTGTTCCTAGTTAAGCTCTTCTTAAAGGTCTCCCCACTAGTTTTTCCTTGAGATAAGAAATCTCAAGTTGCTGATCATTGACCCTGTTTTGCAAGGTAGTCACTTGAGATTCAAGATGACTTACCATGGAGACTAAATAGGTGCATTTTTTGACAGTTTTTGCACCTTTAGTCTCAAATTCCCCTTATCTTCATTAGAAGAATCATTAGGGGATGAGATGATTGGACCAGAGTCCTCTCTCTCTTCACCAAAGGCTGGGGATAGTAACTGTCCCGTGAAGGTTGTTCATTTGAGTGTTGAGACTCAAAGTGAAGGCTTAAGGCATTTGGGCTTGTGAGCTCATCAGGCTGAGCATGTGGAACATCGGAACTAATCATTGAAGTAATAGGAGTGGTCTGCTCCTCAGGAGAAGTGGGAGCTCATTATCCAATTCTTCCTGTGTAGGGGTTGACTATATAGGGACCTGCACATACTAAAAAGTTTTTGTAGGTTTTGTTTGTGTTTTCTTTGGTAGGTTAGGGTGATTGTGGCTGTTGAGGTGGCTGGGATGTAGAAAGTGTGGGTTGAACACTAGCTGGGGCTGCTAGGTTGTCACCTTGAGCAATGAGCTCTAACATTTTTGGGACAAGGGCTGTTTCAACCCTAGAGAAGCCAATAGTGGGCTTTCTCAATATTTTAAAGATGTTAGGCTTCATCTGTCCTAGTTTAAGAATATTACTTGTTCCCATTAACTGTGAGCCCAATTCACAGTTAAGATGTGTTGAACATATTTAAGGAACATGTAGTATTCTAAGGAGTCCAAGTTTGCAAGTAATTTGGTATTAATAAACTAAGAGTACCTGAACATGAACCCCTGAACCATCACATGAACAATGAAGGAGAGATCTTTAGGAATCTGGTCCCATCCTCGATGCTTGGTTGACAAGCTATGGATAACCACATGGAGCAGGAATTTCCATTAGGTTGAGGCCTTCCCTTTCTTGAAGGTCTTTACTGAGAAATCTCCCTTATAGTCCATCTGCTCAAAGGGGTGGTTAAGAGAATCTTTGGGGAAGAAGACTTCACCTTCTTCATCATCCAGCGGAAGATGAGTGTTGATGATGGCCGGAGTGATGAAGACTGTTCTTCCCTGCATTGTGGCAGACAGTGCCTTCTCCCCATCCATAACGACCTCTTGGCAGGTCTTCCAGAATGCAAGCAGATGATCTTTATACAGTGTAGGATCAATGGTTAGGGAGGTGAAGTAGTTGGATAGAGTCAAAAAACATCAAACCTCTGAGAAATATGGATCTTTCTCAGAGTGTAACAGAGCAACCTGGTTGTGTTGCTTGTGTAACTACATGGACAAGTTTGGTTCATTTCTATGATTAAGGTTGGCCACTTTGAGGAAGCTTAAGGACGAAGAAGGATGAGCGAAGGTAATTTCCGAGAGAAATTTAGGGTTTAAGTTTGGAGGAAAGAAGAAGATGATAGAAAGAGGGGGAACCATTAGGTTTATAAGTGAAAGGGATTTAACACAAAGTTAATGAAAGAGGATAAACTTTGAAATCCAGATATCGGACCCACCTCTAAAAAAGTAGTTTGCTTTTGCTAAAAAAGTAGTTTTCTTGGAAGTCAAAAAGCTTTCGAAGGTAAATTATCTTTGGAAGTTTTTAATGAAAAAGCTTCCGAAGCTAAAATGATTTTGGAAGATTTTCCTAAGAGTTATGAAGAATTTGCTTCGGAAGAAAAACTAACACTTGAATGCTTTGTTCTAAGGAACAGAGCTTCCAAGAGTTAATTTTGCTTTAGAAGAAATAGTCCTTGAAAACATATAAGTGTCTGGAACAAGTATTAAGCTTCGGAAAATATTTCAGAAATTTCTTCCGAGGGTAAATTTTTAGATAGTTATTTGTTTTGAAGGCATGATTTTCTTCCGAAGTTAAAAGCATATCTTGTGAAGGATCTAAATTTCCAAAAATCTAAGGAAAGTCTTCAATAGATTTTTATCCAGACAAAACAAGAGCTTATGAAATGATGAACTAGACAACTTAGGAAACACATATTTTAAGAAATAATAAGAATTAGTTTTAAGAAAAAACTACTCAAAGTTTATCATCCCAATAGCTGATATAAGATATTTAAATCCTTGTTCATCAAAGCCTTTGTAAATAGATCAACATATTGTTCATTTGTGTGGACTTTGACTAGTTTAATTAATCCGATTTCAAGGTTATTCCTAATTAAATGATACATGATATTGATGTGTTTGGTACTTGAGTGCTGCACAGGATTCTTCGTGATAGAGATAGCACTGTTGTTTTCTATGTGAATGGGAGTCTCCATAAAGTTTAATCCATAGTCATACATCTAATTTTGAATCCATAGTACTACAACAGCTTGAAGCAACAATGTATTCAACTTCAGCATTGATGCAGAGCCACAAGATTGCTTCTTGCACTGCCATAAGACAACCCTTCCACCAAGAAACTGACATCCATCAGATGTGGACTTTCTAGTCACGTTGCAACCACAATAATCACTATATGTATAAGCATACAGATTGAAGTCAAAATTCTTAGGATAACAAAGAACAAGTGTTGAAGCACCTTTGAAGTATCTTAGAATCCTTTTGACAGTGATAAGGTGAGACGTCTGGCTTGATATCTTGCACAAATACATGTAGCAAACATGATATCAGGCCTGCTAGCTGTAAGATACATGAAAGACCCAATCATAGCTCTGTAAAGGTGTTTATCCACACACTCTCCCTCAAGATCAGGGCCAAGGAGTGATTTCTTGCTATGGGTGTCTTAGAAATATTACAATAAGTCATGTTGAATCTCTTAAGTACGTCTTGAATATACTTTGACTGACTAATAAAGATGACATCCTCAACTAGCTTCACTTGAATTCCCAAAAAGAAACTAAGTTCCCCCATGGAACTTATTTCAAAATTATCCTTCATCAGCTTTTGAAAGTCTTTGCAGAGCCTTGGATTAGTTGAACCAAAGATGATGTCATCTACATATACTTAAATTAGCATTAAGTCATTTCCTTGTCCTTTGATGAAGAGAGTTCCATCTATAGTACCCTTTCTGTATCCATGTTTGCAGAGATACTGAGATAGAGTCTCATACCACTTCATAGGTGCCTGATGCAGCCCATAAAGGGCTTTGTCAAGCTTGCAGACATAATCAGGATGATCAGGATCTGCAAAACCAGGTGGCTGTTTGACATACACCACTTCATCAATCACTCCTTAAAGAAAAGCACACTCGACATCAAGTTTATAGACCTTGAAGTTCTTAGATGCAACAAATGCCAAGATTATCCTAACAGCTTGTATTCTTGCTATAGGAGCAAAGACATCAGTGTAGTCAATCCCTTATTCTTGTGTGTATCCTTGAACAACTAGTCTAACCTTATTTTTGATGACAATGCCTCTATTATCCTTCTTGTTCCTAAACACCCATTTGGTTCCAATATTAGTCTTACCATGAGGAAGAGGACAAAGGTTCCAAACTTTCTGTCTTTTGAATTGAAGCAACTTCTATTACATAGCTTCAACCAAACATTCATCCTTCACAGCCTCATCAATTTTCTTTGGATCTATTTGGGATAAGAAACAAGAGTGAAGACAAACATTTTCTTCATGGGATTGACCTCTTGTTCTTACCCTAGTGTCAACAGCTCCAATGATGTTTGTGGTGGGGTGAGACTTATGGATCCTTAGCTGAGGGATCACAACAAGTTGCTGAGTGAGATCAAATTAGAGAAATTTAGATTTGGCATGGATGTTTCCCCCACCACATCAACACACTTATCAAGAGAGACTTGATCCAATGAGTGTGTGACATCATTGATGTTGTCATCTATGGAGTGGTTGTCAGCATCAAGAAATTCCTGATCACTATCACCACCTCCATCATTTTCTTCTTCATTTGAAGTATCTTTATCTGGTTGTAAAGTCTCGGAGTTGGAGATGTATCAACTGAGTTTGTCATTGTGGTGCTGATAGAAACTTCAGTTGCAGAAGTCGTTAAAACTGGAGCTAAGGATGTGTTACTTGAAGGTCTTCTTAGCTCAAATCTTGGGTCAGGATCACCTACTAGTAAGATATTTGCAGATCCTGAAATAGTCTCACAAGATTTGTTAAAATTGTTGGTAACTAAATCAAGATCAAACAGCCAATCAGGACCAGAACCAGCCACACAGGATGTGTGTTCATTGAAAGTCATATTGGCTAACTCTTCAACAATTCTAGTTCTGAGATTGTATACTCTATAAGGCTTAGCTTGGGAAGAGTATCCAATAAAGTGTCCATCATCTGATTTCTTAGCAAATTTGGCTATTTGATCTTTGGTATTCAAGATGATGCAAGGACATCCAAATGACAAAAGAAAACCAATGAACGGTTTCCTATTATGCTAAAGTTCATAAGGAGTCTTGCCATGAGTCTTAACCACTAAAACTCTATTCTGCACATAGCAGGCAGTGTTGACTGCCTCTGCCTAGAAGGTGATGGGTAGCTTAGAGTTATACAACTTGTTTCTTCCAGCTTCAATCAGTGTCATGTTTCTCCTCTCAGCAACACCATTTGCTGAGGAGTCCTAGGAGCACTGTATTGCCTTGTAATACCCTTTTCATCACAAAATGTATCAAGGATTGGTTCTTGAATTCAGTTCCTTGATCACATCTTATGGTTTGAACTTTTGATTAGATTGATTGTCAATCTTTAAGATGAAATACTTCAGAATATCAAGGGTTTCATCCTTAGTTCTATGGAAGAAAACCCAAGTGAATCTTGTAAAGTCATCTGTGATCACTAAAAAATAAGAGGTCCTTCCTAGACTCTTTACACTAGTGGGGCCAAAGAGATCCATATGTAACAAGTGTAGGGGTGTAGTGATGGAGTTTCTTCCTTAGGCTTATAAGATACCTTATGTTGCTTCACTTTGAGGCATGCAACACAATGATCATCACTTGTAAACTCTTTCTTTGGCATTCCACTACCAAATCATTCTTAATCAGTTTTTTCATATTCTTAAAGTTTATATGGCACATTCTTTTATGACATAGGAAAGACTTATCACTATTTGCTTAGATAGAAAGCATGAAACTTCTCTAGAGGGAGATGTTTCTTGCAAGTCCATATTGTACACGTTCCTTTTCCTTGGGGCTCTAAGCAGAATATGCTCATGAGGAATGACCACCCCGGGCTTGAGAACAATGCACTCATGCTCAGTAAAGAGCATGTTATGAATCTGATCACAAAATTAGGATACACTTAGAAGATTGTACCCAAGCTCCTTGACAAAGTTCTCCTTTTCAATACTGAGCTTACCATTTGTGACATTGCCCTTTCGAGAAATGTAACCACCTTCATATCCTCCAAGTCTACTGGCCCTCCATCAATTCATTCAATGTTCTGGAGTAGTAACCTATTGCCTGTCATGTGCCTGGAACAACCACTATCAATGATCCAGACAATCTTGTTGTCTTGAGCTGTCCTTGCACAAAGAAAATGATTAGTCACATTTGGAAACCCAAGCCTTACTTGTCTTGGGTTCATAAGAAGAAGTAGAAGGTAATGCAACAGTAATAGATCCTATAGTCGTGCTATGTGAATCTTAAGCTGTTGTTGATGTAGAACATCCAGTCACTTGGTCTTTCTTTAAATTTCACACCACCTTTGGAAGTTTGGACTTGACCTTCAACACTTCGGAAGCTTTTGAGACTTCGGATGTTTTGATGACTGGACCTTCGGAAGATTCTGCAGACACAGCAGCAGACTTTAGTGCTTCGGAAGCATTCCTATCTTCCGAGACCAAATATTCTGCCGAAGGCAATTTTCCACTTGCCTTCTTCTTAGTTTTGGAGCTTCCGAAAAAAAACAGATTTTCCTTCCAAAGCTTGAATCTTCTTGGAACTCTTGGAATTCCTTGTCTTGGTCATGTGAATAGTACCTTTAGGATTGTATGGACAATCCTTAGCAAGATGAGCAGTACTTTCACACATGATACACTCCATTTTCTTCTTCCCAAGAGCCTTCTACTGAGAACAAGACTGACTTTGCTCGCATCCCTTCTCTACCCTCATCTTCGCAGATGCTGAGACAGTCCTTTTAGGCTAAGGATTGTTCTTGGAGTTGGATGGTCCAGGCTGTGTAGCAGTGGTACACAATAGTTCAGCCTTCTTCCTGGTGCTGAGATTATTTGAACATGAACTAGAACTCTTGACAGTAGAGTTTAGGTTGATGTCTTCAGTCTTCAGTCTTCATTACATCAAACCCTGCAGAGATAAAAACTTATTTATGCTTAGAGTCAAAAGTAGCCTTGATCTCTTGAGCCTTCGTAGCTTTTCTTTTGCTCTTTCTGATCAAGTTCTTTCTCATTGACTTGGTCATCACAGTCTTTTCTTCTCCTCGAAAGGATAGTGGCTCTTCTTAGAATCCTCCTCTTCAGTATTCTCAGAGGAATTCTTCACTATCACTTCTTCATCCTCTTCACTTAATGGGTCTATGAGAGGAAGCTCATCTTCACAAGTTCCACACCTGGGTGACCTTACAGACAAGATTGTGTATGGAGGAACTATTTCATTAGTTCCTAGTTCCTGATGGTTTTGATAATAGACTTTGTTGTGTAGTGATGAGGATATTATGTTCTTGAAGGTCTCTTCATCAAGAACACACTTTTGTGCCCTGGCTTTGCTGATTACAAGCTCATCCCGGCACTCAGTCAGCTTAGTTATGAGATCCTTGATCTGAGTCCTAAAATTTGTATGCTCATGTTTTAGAACTGAAATGGTTTTCTCTAAGTCCTCTATCTTTAGTTTATAATCACTTTCAGTCTTTCTAAAATCCGCTTTTAAGATGTTTAAGGACTCAAGATCATATCTCATTTCTAAGTTGTAGGACCTGTATCTGTTAACTTTAGCAATGCATTCATGTGTATAGAGATGTTCCAATACCTTGGCTTCATCATGATCTACCATCAGTGCTTGGTTTGAAGAAGCATCTTCCACCTAAAAGCTCCAGTCAAAGACTCCTTGCTCAACAACAACAATAGCTTGCTGCTTTGGCTTCATATTCTCGGTAGCCTCGTTAGTGTAGTTTGGTCTGGATTGTGCTTGGCCACCATTTGTTCTTGGTGCCTTACACTCCCCGGCAAAGTGGGCCATCAAGTTATAGTTGTAATACTTGACTTTGCTTTTATCCAGTCCAAACTTTCCACTGGTTGCATTGCCGGGGAACTTCCTTCCGATCCGCTTATAGAACTCTTGGCTTTGTGAGTGAGAAGAGCCATCTGCTGGACTATTTCCATGTACTCCATATCATCTGGATGGATACAATCTAGGTCTTCAAGGGTAAAAAGAAAGCTGTCACAACTTTTATCAGAAAACACAAAAGCTGAGAAGAACTTTTCTCTTGGAATAGGCTTCTTTGAGTGTAGTTCTCCCTTGGTGTCTAAAGGAAGGTGATGAAAGGACCCTTTTGTGAGTTGTTAGGGTAGCAAAAGAGATGATGTTGGGGTTCTATGCTATCCCCTTCAACCATATGAAAGGCTGAACCATTTGATTGTTAGAGTTTCTAGATGAACTTGCATATTCATCTCCATCTGGTAGCCACTAAGAATCCCATATAACTCTGTTAGAGTGAGAGTTTTCAAATTCTCAGTTCTCTTGATAACCACACAGTAGTGTGTCTGTTTCCTAGGAAGTGAGGACATGAACTTCCTTAAAATGTCTCTGTTTTCAAGAGCAACTCCTCCATCCACTAGGGTATCCATAATCTCAACATACCTGAAGTATTGTTGAGTCATGGTCTCACCTATTTTAACAGTGAAATTTTCAAACTGCTGCTTGAGGAGATACTTCTTGTTCTCCTTTGCTTTAGAGGAACCCCTTATACATTAGTTTGAATGCATCCCATTATTGCTTAGTTGTTTTGCATTTCTTGAACCTTTCTACACAGAGGTTGGAAGAGCAGTCTGAAGGGCTGTTATGGCCTTCTGGTCAATCTCTACTCTCTTTCTATCTTTATCTGAGTAGTCAGCCATAGCCTTGGGGATCATACCACCACTAGTAACAGAGAGGGTGCTTGGTATGTAAGGTCCATTTTCAACAGACTCCCACATTCTTGAGTGTAGAGACCTCATGAAACCTTCCATTCTTTGTCACCAGGTGTCAAAGTCATCAAGAGTGATCAGTGGCGACTTGGTCATGGTTCTAGTTTCCATATCAGATTTGGAATGGCTGCCATTTGATAACTTAAGTATTTTATGTGTGAGAGAGATCTTAAGATGGCGAAATCTTATATCAAGAGCCTGGAATACTCTCATACCAAATGCAGGACCAGTGAAGGGTATGCACTTACAACACAACAACACAATGACGAGATGAACTTGACTAATCAAATAGTGGGACTGGATTAACCACAAGTAACGATACTAAGAACACAAGTAAGAATGACCCAGAAGAAGCTAGCAAAATACATAAGGAAATGGTTTTCAAGATTGCAGTATTTTGCCTTCTTAAGTTCTATTATAAATGTTACAAGCATAATGGAAAGTTACAAGTACTTGAGATACATATACTACATCTTACAACTTGCCATACTTTGAAGGCCAGTTGGATACAATTGACTAGACACAAATAAAATCAATTGTAGATTCAAAAGGCAGATTGCTTTTTGACTTGTGACTATGACATGCCATAGCTCACCTCCTAGTATATTACAAAAAGGATAAAATACATAAAGTAGAAAGTTGCAGACTCAAGATCTCAATGTATAGTTACTATAAGCATGGGCCTTTTCACCAACTCATGTAAGTTGGTGACTTTACAGAGTTGCAGCGGATACGGGTCCAGCTTTATGTAAAGTACATGGGATAAAGCATGTATACTAAAAATCTATGGAAGAAATCTGTCTTCAAGTGTTGGCTTTGGAAGATTTGTTTCCGAAGCTTCAGAAGACTTCATCTTTGGCTTCGGAAGATTTTACACTTTGAGTGTGAAACTTCGAAGCCTTCTTTTTCAATGCACTTATGCATGCATACAGGAGACTTTGAGTGTTTGAGTTGCATCAGCCTCAACATATAATCCTTACACTAGCAACACAAGCTAGTGTTAAACCCACACCTTCTACCTCCTAACCACCAAAAAGACCTCAAATCACCCACACCTATAAAAGAAAATCCAAACAAACCCCAGCTCGAGCTATTGAGTCTGTGCAGTCCCCCATAAACTCACCCATACAGGAGGAAGTGGATACTAGATCTCTTACTTCCCCTTAGGACTAAACCACTCCTATCTCTTCAAGGATTAGTGTTGAGGTTCCTCATGCTCAGATGAGCTGACATGCCCAACTGCCTTAAGCCTTCACTTTGAGTTTCAACACTCAGGTGAACAACCTTTAAGGGATAGTTACCATCCCCAACCTTTAAACTAAACCACCTAATTTCCAACCTTGACTTCCATACTAATGAAGACTTAGGTTTTAGTGAGTACCATGAGTCTCTCTACTCCTCCCCTACTCAAAGAGAGAT
The DNA here is from genome assembly GCA_025506515.1 of Flaveria trinervia. Classification (NCBI taxonomy): domain Eukaryota; kingdom Viridiplantae; phylum Streptophyta; class Magnoliopsida; order Asterales; family Asteraceae; genus Flaveria; species Flaveria trinervia. The sequence continues at coordinate 39,626,533 of CM046457.1, forward strand.
GAGTGCTCCTGAGTCACCTATGTCTAGTCCATATTAGTAACTGAGGTGGATCCTTCTAAACCTGTTCAGGAAATCCATATTGAAGAGGCTCTCACTTCGTCAAGAGATTACATCACTCAAACCACAACCATGGCAACTCAGCCAATTGAAAATTCAATAAGCAGAGGAAAACCACCAGTTAAGAACTCCATACTGGTGGTGAGAGAGAAAACTTTGGTTCGTTTCTCTAGTCCCCCCATGATTCCTCTAATGAAGATGATGTGAATCTGATGCTAAAGGTGCAAAAACTATCAAAATCATGCAGATACCTAGCCTCCAAGGTTAGTCATCTTGAATCTCAAGTGACTACCTTGCATAATAGGGTCAATGATGAGCAACTTGGGATTTCTTATCTTAAGGAGAAACTAGCTGGGAGACCTTTAAGAAGAGCTCAACCAGCAACACAAGAAGCTATAAATGTGATTGACCTAACTCCTAGCTCACCTATGCAAGAGGGTGATGCTACCAATAAGGGGGAGAAAGTCATTCCAATTACAGAACCTGGGAGTTCTTTATAGAGCATGGACATTGAAGACTCACCATCTTCACTTGCAACTTCTATAGACTCCTTCATTTAGAGTCTTTTTAAGGAAGGTATACCAAGGAAGTATCATATCTACATCAAGGAACTTTCAAATACGTCATAGGGTGGTTGTATGATGCAAACAGAAGAGCCCTTCTTGTTCAAAATGTTCAAGGACAACAAGAAGTCTTAAATATTCAGACTTTGAACTACTATGAAAGTCTTAACCTTGTCAACGTGCCACTTGTCAATCCAAGCCAATCTAGACAAGCTGACTGGCCGACACAATGGATTCAAGACAAAATTACCAAAGAGTTTAGTCTAAGAAGGAGACAAAGGCAATTAGGTAATATTCTTGGTCAACTGCATGTTGAGGCAGACCCTAAGATTAGCTTTGAAGGGGAAACCTTGACTCAAGGCCAATTAGTAGAGCCTGAGAGCCTTGTCACACCTACAACTACTTCAACAATTCATTCCCTCAGTGAAGCATCTGATGGTGAGGTGTATCACAACCTCTCTCTAGCTAGAGCTTGGAGGCTACACCAAGCAATGAAGCCCAAAGCTCTCTCCACCCTGTGTCACAAAGGTTTGTGGGTGACAAAGGGAAAAGAATTTTAAATCCTGAGGAGATTGAGGAGGAGGAGGAGGAGAGAGAGGAAGAGGAAGCTAGGGGGAGAAAGTTCCTCTGGATCTGGAGGATTCATGGAAGCTGCAATCAGGGCTACCCCAAACCAAACACTCAAGATGTTGAGTTGAGGGTAGGCGGGATTACTTACTTGCAAACCAAGAACTATGACATTAATGAGATTATATCTCTCCCATTAGAGGAACTCAATGAACTAACTGACATGGAGAGAGAGGAAAGAAGCAGAGGATGCAATGATACTTCTCCAAATCAAAATGCAGAAGATACTAAAGAGACTATATAAGCATGTTCTCACTCTTTCTCCTGTTCAAGAAAGTCTTGTGCAAGAGACTGTGGGTGATACACAAGAACCTCAGGTAGACAAAGAAATAGATAAGCAAAACATGATCAACAACCTGAGTGCCACAGGTCTCTACTAGACATCTGCACTTCTTCCCTTATCCCTTGAGTACATAGAGTTTGAGTATCTGAAAAATCTTGAGCTTGAAGTACTCAAAGAACAAAAAGAAACAAAAAGAAAGATAGGGAAGATGCTGCAAGGCCAACAACTATCATCCAAAAGAACATGAAAAAGTCTGCTAACAGACAAAGGGATGATGAGCTTCTTGAAGCTGTGTGGATTCTCTGGAAGAAGACTTGGCCCTATGTCACTATCCACAATTGATGAGCACATCAAGGTAATCAAGCAAAAGACCAAAAGAGGAGAGCTACTTGACTTACGCTCCCTTCCAAGTGAAGTTCTTCCTGAAGTGGAGGTTAAGGTTGAACAACCTGAGACAACACAACTTGGACCTCCTACTAAGCCTTAGCAAGCATCATATTCTAATCCATAGCCAGGTCAAACTCCCCCTCCTTCTGAACCTATGAGGGAGGCACACCCAACTAAGCAAACAAGACTGATCAACAAGGTGCTGTAGACCAGTCTTCTCAGTTAAAGTTATCAAAGAAGAGGAAGAGGATGGCTTCTAGACCAAAGTAAAAGAAGAAGAAGTCTAAACCATCCACCTCCATACCCCAGGGTGAGTCATATCAACCTAAGGAAGTGCATGAAGAGGCAACTCAATCAACTCTAACTCAAGTGACTTCTCTTGCTTCTGAGAGACCCATCTTATCATGGACCTTTCATAACTAATCCAGAAAGATGGCATGTGATTAGAGATCAAGGTGGTGAGAATATCTACATGTTAGGTCTAGGATCAATAGATCTAGTTCATTTTGTATATGCTTAGAACTTGAATTATATCTATAATGAATGCTTGTAATTCATTATTGTGTATGCATTAAATGTATATGTTAACCCATATATATGGGTGTTGATTTATGTAAGTTTGTAGGTAAAACAGTATAATTAGTGAATGTCTTAAATTGATCAAGTGTAAGAAACATCTACGGATGAACACTTTGTTCTTTCGTAGATATGGTTTTTACAAGTAAAATACATCCGAAGATCTTCTGCGGATCTATCAATGTTAGTTGTGTTTAATTGTTTTCAAAATTATTTAGATTTGTCAGTTTTACTAATTTGATCTATTGTATTTGAGCAAAGAGTTTGTGTGATATTTGTTTTGTCATTCAGCATTACATAGTTCGATTAACTTGGATCTATATTCAAATCAATTGAATAGTAGATCTTAGTTATTGATTGTAAGGCCCCGTTCCCGGGATGCTTACAGCTGGTCAACCATTGCACATAAAACATACATTTACAGTTATTTTAAATAAACATTCGCAGTGGAAACATTCAATAATGGCATTTCATTTCATCACAAAACTTTTGCAAAATAATGCATCGTTTGTCGGTTATAAAATTACATTTGTTGTATTACATCACAAAAGCTTTATATAAATGGATGCCATCCAAAAGAGCTTAGCAGCTGCCTCGTGCCATCCTCAGCAACATTACCTGCCAACTAGAACCACATAAAAGTCAGCGTTGCTGAGTGAGTTGTAGTTTTATAATAAAATATACATTTTATTCGTAAAACCATTCTTTCCCTCAAAATCATATTATGCTTCACATTCGTTCATGATCATACATCGTACATACATATAGATAATATAATTATTATCTTCGTCATTCTTTCGTTCATACTTTCATTCATTCATCATTTCGTTCCTTACTTTCATCATCACCATGAACTTCACCCTTCTAGTTCATTAGCCATGGATTTATTATGAAGACCGGTTTCGCGAATAAAAGTTAGGCATATGGTTTTTCAACTTCCTATGACGATCACAATCACAAACCATAAATTTATAACTTCCTATTCAAATGTAGATGTTACCCATCAATAGTTTTCCTAAGACCACCATAACATTAACACAATATTTGACACACATTAGTTCATCACAAATTACATAAGTTTCATCTTATTAGGATGATAAAAAGAGTTTAGCTCGTAATGAGCTTGAACATAACAACATATAACAAAGAAGATAGATATGTAATCATCGGTGAAATGGAACAATCAAACCATAATCCACAATGGATGGCGTTTAGACGATCCCGAGCTTCTTCTAAGTGGTGTATGCACCTCCAGAACCTCCAAATGATCTTGAAGTCTTGATTCCCGAGAGAGTTCTAGAGAGTAACTCTACCGCCAAAGCTTGCCAAAAATGGTCAACTTAGGCTTCTATTTATCGGCTTTCCGGAGTGTTTAAGCACGGCCCCGTGCCTAAAAGGCACAACCCCGTGGTAGTACAATGCTTACGAAAGTTGGTCGGCTCGTACATGCAGGTTGTGTCGGCCACGGCCCCATGCTAAATGGGGCATGACCCCATATTGGAGGTGGGGCACGGCCCCGTGCCATATGGGGCACGGCCTCGTGTCTATTTTTAGGGAACAGTACTTTTGTCCTTGTCAGATGTCCAAACACGGGGGTGTGTTAATTTAGCATAGGGGTGTGTTTCTGGCAAAGCATAGGGGCGTGCTTCAAGAGACACGACCCCATGCTTGGACTCCAAAGCTCGGATTACTACAATTTCTTGCTAAATATGCTTCTTTTGTCCATATTGCCCTTTTAAACACTTGAAAACACAATTTAAGACTTTTAAGTACATTTTCATCATTTTAAGAAAGTATTAAGGAATAATTGATGTGCTTTTGATAGGATTTTTATGTAGAATTTGGAGCACATCAAACATCCCCACACTAGAACTTTGCTTGTTCTCAAGAAAAAATCACTTAAAATGACAAATCCACTAAAAACCAAATAAAACAAATTATAACATGTCTTTCGAGAAATACGCAAGTAAACATTATTTTCATCCAAATATAAATATTCCAAGTGTTGGAGCATATATAGTCATATATAGTGTGTTTGTCGCTTGTCGAATAGTCTAGGCTTAATGTTATACACCTGATATGTTGTAAACACATGAAACTGGGTCATTCGCAGGAGCATATGCGAATGAGACTCAGTCGTACAACTGAGCTATGCTAATGGACCAGCCGTGCGACTGAGAGATGCGATTGGGACATTCGTAAGACTGAACCATAAGTATGGTCCAGTCGTACGATTGAACCATACGCATGGTCCAGTCGTACGATTGAACCATACGCATGGTCCACTCGCACGAATGGGCCCAGTCGTATCTAATATGGGCCGAGGCCTATATATACCAGTTTCAATGTGTAGAGAGATTAAGGGATTGAGAGGAAGTCTGCCCGGAGCCTAGGGATGCCAGATGAGAGGGGAGATCATTCTCGATCTTCCCCTTGCCAAGAGTCTGGATTCTTATGTTGTAACAAACTTGTAATCGTTAGGTTTTGTCAATGAAACCATTCAATTATAGTTCGTATTATTGTTTGACTTTTGGTTTGATGTTTATCCTTCCGTCAAGAACATGCTCGGATGTTTATCGATCCGGAGAAAAACCGACCTCACAATTGGTATCAGAGCCGGTTACTGCTGGAATGATCTAACAATCATTCTTGCAACCCGAGCTCTTGATTTCTCTATTGAATTTCAGATCTTGATGTTAAACCCACTTCGTGTTCTTCGTGTTTTGCTCAAATCTTGTTACGTGTGTTGCTTCTATGTTGAAATCGAATTGGAAACCATGTTCCTGTCACCCTTTCGAATCTGATGATGTCTACTTTGTTTCGGTTCATGTTGAATTCGTCAAATTAGGGTTTTGGGCAGCCCTGACGGCTGCAGATTTGAAAATCTGCGTGCAGGCCCGTTCATGCGACTGGGTCATGCGAATGGACCATTCGTACGACTGGGCCATGCGAATGGACCATGTGTACGACTGGACCATGCGAATAAGCCATTCGTATGACTGGACCAGTCGTATGTTCAGTTGTGCGACTGGACTAGTCGTATGTTCAATCGCACGAATGAGCCATCCGCATTGAGCCATTCGCTTTTGTTCCAGACCAAAAAAAAAGAGTCTGGAACAGCTTCTTGCATGGATTTGAAGATGAGCAAAGCATATTCACCTAGAGGTTGGTTTGTCAAATAAGTTCGATGTGTACCCCATTATTTGTCAGATGTCCAGAATAGGTGAATGTAATTGGAACACGAAAGAGAGAAGAGAAGATATCAGCAGTTGGTGCTGATTTTGTGGGTAGTGAGGAGCATCTGACTACTTATGGGCCAATCAAGTTATATTTATCCGCACAGAATGGATTCTGCTTCTTAGGGGGAATCCTTGTATATAGAAAGTGAAGACGCAATCAGAAAGTGATGATGTGAACCGGTTTCCGATGATGAATCTTCGTGCGTGCTGATTTGGTTGATATTGTCAGCTGTGGATTGGAACTTTCAACCTTTTGCCCAATACACCGTGTCAAGACGCAAGGAGAGCACAATGTCTATATATTGGGATATGCTGAATGTGAGGGGAAATTTCTGCAGGTGGTGATGTTAATCAGGTTAGCCTGTGTGAAGATTGAAGCAATGGAAAACTGTTCGTATCATTATCTGGAAAAATCAGTCATATGGGGAATCTTGCTGTTGTGATGGTGTTCTGCAAAGTAAACGAAAGCTATTGCGCCTAAATTCATTTTCAGGGATGTGTAGTAACCTGAAGGATCGGCAACGTTGGCTAATATGGTTTTCGTTTGATTCTATTGGCAACCAGAGCAAAGATTGACTGAAGATTGTAAGAGGTGTTATCTACTATTCGCAAGCAACGTACAAGGGGGAATTTGTTGGAGCATATATAGTCATATATAGTGTGTCCGTCGCTTGTCGAATAGTCTAGGCTTAATGTTATACACCTGATATGTTGTAAACACATGAAACAGGGTCATTCGCAGGAGCATATGCGAATGAGACTCAGTCGTACGACTGAGCCATGCTAATGGACCAGCCGTGCCACTGAGAGATGTGATTGGGACATTCGTAAGACTGAACCATAAGTACGGTCCAGTCGTACGATTGAACCATACGCATGGTCCAGTCGTACGATTGAACCATACGCATGGTCCAATCACACGAATGGGCCAAGTCGAATCTAATATGGGCCGAGGCCTATATATACCAGTTTCAATGTGTAGAGAGATTAAGGGATTGAGAGGAAGTCTACGCGGAGCCTAGGGATGCCGGATGAGAGGGGAGATCATGCTCGATCTTCCCCTTGCCAAGAGTCTTGATTCTTATGTTATAACGAGCTTGAAATCGTTGGGTTTTGTTAATGAAACCATTCAATTATAGTTCGTATTATTGTTTGACTTTTGGTTTGATGTTTATCCTTCCGTCAAGAACATGCTCGGATGTTTATCGATCCGGAGAAAAACCGACTTCACACCAAGCATATGTGAAATGATATCCTAGCAAGCAATAAATTGGTTAGTAAAGATTATTATCATGTAAAAATCCACACTTCTCACAAGATGCACTCACACTCGGCTAAATATATGGAGTCATAATAAAGATTAAGTATGACTAATATGCTCAATTGCCTAGTATGAATATGTGTGAAATCATATGCTTGTTAAGGGATCAAATCTCCACCTACTTAGATATTTACTTGCATAAATCATTAGGTATTTGATGGGTTGTAATTTGGCTCGGGCTCGGGTATGGAATATTTGGACAAAGTGGCTAATTGCTAAAGACGACGGTCTTGGCTTAGTTTTCTAACATAAAGTACAAGGAAAGCACTAAAGGTTCCCTATACAATACTTCAATCTAGAAGGGATATGCTAGCTTGAGGACTCATTTAAGGTCAGATTTTCAAGACCGTATTTTGCTTTCAAGAATCGTACTTCCTCTTTCACCCGAAGATACACAAAACTTTCCTTTCTCAAGGATCGTTTGGGTTGAAGCCTAATAGCACCCAATCGGATTAGTTTTGTGTATTCGTATTGAGATTCAGTTTGATTCTTTTTGCATTTTCCATTATGAGACCAATGTCCACAATTCGGGCATCTTTCATATCTTTTTGGCCGTCTCTTTATAGAACTTTTTGAAATTCCACACAATGGCGGAACTTGTTCCTTTTTTCGCCATTTCTTTCTTGCGTCAAACGTGAGATTGAAAATTTGTTCGTGGATTTCCGGGGGAAGTCCCAATTTTGCGTGATGAAGGCAACAAAGAAAATTGAAATCAAAATAATGCATTCCAGTTCTTTAAGGTCTGCGGTAAAAGACCAAATTCTTTTATATGTCAAAAACGTCTCTTTAATGAAACGGGTTTTGTTGAAGGCTTTTGGTTAAGTGACTTGGTGGCTCGGGTTATTGAAAGATAAAAACATTTAAGCTCAACGGGGCTCACTATGGTTGACGTACGGGTAAGTAAAATTAAAGACAATGGTTGGGGCTCGAATGGTTAAGGTTTCGTAGTGCCTAACTCAATTTTATGCAACAAATACTAACTAAGGTCTTGAAATGCGTACCCAAAGCAAGTTCTAATCACACGTATCATATGGCACCCTCAATTAAATCCAGAATGAAAGTAGAATTGCAATTTGCAAAAGCTATTTAGGCTCAAAAATAAAGTCACATATGGATGAATTGGGTACTAGTGCTTCATTTTACATGATTAAATATTTTATTAGATTAGATTATTGGGTACTAGTGCTTCATTTTACATGATTAAATATTTTATGGACGTCATGAAGTTAGTTCTTTATTTCCTGAAAACATATATTTATAATTTGGTTTATCAAAAATTTAATTTTTGGCTTCTTGTCACCAAAATTACTTGGGAAGTGATCTTTTCTTAAAAGCTTTATATTTGGACCTTTATAGCAAAGTCAAATGCATTACACCTATCCCCACACTTAAAATTCACATTGTCCTCAATATGATGAAATAACTCCCCTAAAAATGATGAAATTTTTAGTTGTGTTTGGTTGGCCTCGCGTTGTTAAAATCCTCGGTATCACCTGAAATTTCACCAATTTATTAAAAGCATTAAAATCCTAAATGTAGGGTTTGCAACAACACAAACATAGTTTAACCCGTTAAACTTTCTGAAAACGCAGCGGAATAACAACTTTATAAACTTACTTATAAGCTGAAAAACATGTTCTTTAGGTGACCATATAAATGTATAAAGCAAACCCAAAATCAAAGGATCATAATATGTGAATGAGCAAGCTATGAACACATGTAAAAGTACATAAAATCACCGCTACATTGAGCTGTGATAACTACCTTTCAGCAGCAGTAAAAACGACCAAAGAAAGGAGGAAAGGATGTCCAAAAACGGCCAAGACTTGAAGGGTAGAAGTCCTCAAGCTTGTATACCAAAGCTTACTTGCAAACGTGTCTTGTTAGGGAGAATCAACACCAAGATCAACTCCAAAAACCCCTTCTTGGCTGCTGCTATTCCGTAAACCTTTTGGAGAGAAGAGAGAGTGTTTTTGGTGTTTTGCATGTGAAGTGAATGATGTTGGAGAGTCCTACACTCTTTCATAAAGAGTTTGTGTTACCAAGGGAAAAGAAGGAACCCCATTGGTCCATGGGGTGGCCGAAAGTTTTTTAAACATGGCTGGGATTCCCTCTCATTTTTATGTCTTGTTGACACATTAAAAGTTCATGGACCCTCTTGGATTTTTAATGTGTGACGTGCAAGAACCATACTAATATGTTTTATGCTCTAATCTTTAATTAAACATTTTAATTAAAGATCACTAACATTACATTATCTTATGTTATTTGAACCCTTTTAAATAACAATGTGATTAATAAAACCCATCAACTAATCATCCTTATGATTTGACCCATTTCACATATAATTGTTTAGAAAACCAATTTCCTAAATTTGGTGTGTTATTATTTAATTGCATGAACACATCATCAATTAAATAATCGTTTGTGTTTGCAAAGCTTATTATTTGGGTATAACCCGACTTGGATCATAACGTACTAACCACATCAATATTCTAAGTGTCTTGGGCACATAGAATCCTACAATCTCCCACTTGCCCAACATTCATAGAAGATTGATGCAAGCAGTAAATACCGCCTAACAACGGTTTACTACCCTTAATACGCATGAATTATAGCCATTCAATAACATCATCTTATTCAAGTATCCTACTTGAAATGATTTAGGTGAATCAATCATCTATCCTTTTGTTACAGATGTCATGTTAAATCCAAGAACACAGAATGATCATTCCTTGTTGATTTAACTCATCAAGCCTTAGACATCTAACTCTCAACGAATAAGAGGAACAAATTCCATCTTGACTACATACGTTTCTCACAAACACCTCGTGTCATACCTGAACATACCCTTATGTGTTGTCCACTATTTCAGGACAGTAAAGAATTAGCTCAAGGTATAATACTTGGTGTATATCAAAACCCAATATGTATCTCAGGTCAGAAGATACCAAATGATATTAGCCTTTACTCAAATTTACTTATGATCAATCAATAAGATTTCATGTAGTAAAATTTGAGATGCGGGTCAGTCCAATGTAGTAAAATATATATATACCTTGGTAGAAACCAATTGCTCTATATTCATTCCTTATGAATATCAACCATTCCAAGTTCATAATAATCTTACCCTCACACTTGTTCCCACAAGTATGAATGACTACAGACTTTTAGAGTAAACAATTTACTCATGGATTAAACATGCTAAATTGGAACACTAATTACAACATTATAACGAAATAATTTTATTCAAATAATAAAGAGTTCCACATATCCAATACAAAATTTACAGATCAAATCCAATCACTAGAATATCGAAGTCCCATGGCACAAGTATGACCTTCATGCTTTGCCTTTTCAAGGAGCTTCGTGAGAGGATCCACAATGTTTTGATCCGTGTGAACTTTGCGAACACATATCTTTCCCTTTTCAACTTCATCTCGTATGTAATTGAATCTCCGCTCAATGTGCCTAGTCTTTTGATGAGCACGAGGTTCCTTGATTTGAGCAATCGCACCCTCGTTATCACAAAAGATCTCTAGGGGTTCCTGAATGGAAGGGACAACCCCTAGATCGGCAATGAATTTTTCAACCATGCAGCTTCTTGAGCTACTAATGAGGCGGCGACATATTCTGATTCTGTAGTTAATAGAGCCACCACATCCTGTTTGGAGCTCTTCCAAGAGACCGCTCCTCCATTCAAAATGAAAATATATCCCCATTGTGACCGAGAATCATCACGATCGGTTTGGAAACTCGCATCCGTGTAACCTTTTACAACGAGTTCCTCATCACCAGATCCATAGATTAGGAACATATCTCTTGTACTCTTTAGGTACTTAAGTATGTCTTAACAGCCATCCAATGACTGTTTCCAGGATTTTGCTGGTAACGGCTTGTCATGCTTAAGGCGCATGACACATCCGGTAGAGTGCATATCATTGCATACATGATGGATCCAATAGCAGATGCGTATGGGATTGCCTTCATTTTATCTTGCTCATCCCTTGAGATAGGACATTGAGTCGTACTCAATATCGTTTCTCTTTCAATAAGTACGGTGCCTTTCTTAGAGTTCTCCATCTTGAACCTTTTCAAGATCTTATTAATGTATGAACTTTGATTTAAACCAATCAACCGCCTTGATCTATCCCTATAGATCTTTATTCCCGGAATATTGGCGGCTTCACCAAGATCCTTGATGGAAAAACAACTTCCAAGCCAGGTTTTTACACCTTCCAAGGTTGGAATGTCATTTCCAAATAGTAGTATGTCATCAACATACAATACTAGGAAAGTTATTGTGGTCCCACTAGCCTTCTTATACACACAAGCCTCATCAGCATTTTTGATGTAGCCAAATTTCTTTACCTCCTCATCAAAACGATGATTCCAGCTTTTCGATGCTTGTTTCAATCCATAGATTGATTTCTTTAACTTGCATACTTTATTAGGATGTTTTGGATCGACAAAACCTTCAGGCTGAACCATATAGACATCTTCCTCAAGATATCCATTTAGGAAAGCGGTTTTGACATCCATTTGCCAAATCTCATAATCATAATGAGCAGCTATGGCAAACAATATGCTTATAGACTTTAGCATCGCAACAGGTGAGAAAGTTTCATCATAGTCAACCCCTTGAGTTTGAGTGAAACCCTTTGCTACAAGTCTAGCTTTATAAGTATCCAAGTTTCCATGCATATTGGTTTTCTTCTTGAAAACCCACTTGCTTCCAACTACTTTGGAATTAAGAGGTGGTACAACAAGTTCCCAAACTTGATTGTCATACATGGATTGCATCTCAACGTTAATGGCCTCAAGCCATTTGTCACAATCCAATTGGACACTGCATTCTGGTATATGGTTGGTTCATCTGAATCTACCACATAGCATCCATCCATGAAAAATCCATATCTTTCAGGTGGATTACTAGTTCTACCACTTCTGCGAACATTTTGTGTGTATTGATCAACCGCTTGATCATCCTCAACATCCTCATGTTGAGTGCTAGTTTCAACCAGACGTGCATCGGGTGTGGTTCTTGATCCTCCTCAAGATCCACTGTGCTACTGCTAGTTCCTTCCATAAGGAACTTTGCCTCTAAGAACTCACCCTTTCTGGCAACAAACACCTTTTGTTCAGTGGATCATAGAAATAATATCCCATAGAATCTCTAGGATATCCAATAAAGATACACTTGGTGGATCGGACTTCCAATTTGTTTGGGGTGGGAGTCTTAACGTAAGCCTCACAACCCCAGACCCTTAAGTATAATAGGGATGGAACTCTTCCATGCCATATCTCAAAAGGTGTCCTTTCCACCTTTTTGGTTGGGGCCATATTTAGAATACGGGCCGCGGAGAGCAAAGCGAAACCCCAAAATGATAGAGGTAATGTGCTTCTAGCCATCATAGATTGAACCATATCCAATAAGGTTTGATTCCTCTCTCAGACACACCATTATGTTGTGGTGTTCCAGGTAGAGTGAGTTGTGAGACAATCCCACAACTCCTAAGATGATCTTGAAAAGCATCACTTAGGTATTCACCTCTCTATCGGTGCGGAGAACTTTAATCGACTTGTTGAGTTGATTTTCTACTTCATTCTTGAAGATCTTGAACGTTTCAAAAGCTTCGCCTTTGTGCCTTAATAAGTACACATACCCATAGCGACTATAATCGTTGGTAAAAGTAATGAAGTATCTTTCACCATTCCTAGTCATTGGTTTAAAAGGACCACATACATCCAAATGTATGATTCCTAGTAAATCTTTTGCCCTTTCGTTAGTTCCACTAAAGGGTGCCTTAGTCATTTTTCCTTGTAAACAAGATTCACATACATCAAATGAATCAAATTCATTTCTTTTAAAAGACCATTCTTTTGAAGTGTTTGTATACGTTTCTTGTTTATATGACCAAGACGACAATGCTAAAGATAGGTATCACTCAAATCCAACTTGAGTTTCTTGGTGTTAGTATGGTACAATGAACTATTTAAAGCATTTTCATGAACCAATTCATAAATACCATTAATGGGAATAGCTTTAAAATAGAACATATCATTTAAGGAAACATGAATATCATTTTCAACAAAAGATAATACATAATCATAAAGTCTTAATTGAGATACTGAAATAATGTTCCTAGTCAAACTAGGAGCATACAAAACATTCTTCAAATTCACATCCAAGCCACTTGGAAGTTTTAGGATGTAGTCCCCACGAGCTTCAACTATGACTTTAGTTCAATTGCCCATGAAGAGGCTAAAATCCCCTTGATTGAAGTCCCTACTTCTTGTGAACCCCTGCAACAAATTGCAAATATGAGTTCCACATTCGGTATCCAATACCCATGTGTTAGAAGATGTAACATTAAGATCAATATGAATCATGTATATTGTACCTGAGGTCTGCCCGGCATCCCTCTTTGCCTTCAACTCTTGGAGATGGACAGGACAATTCCTTGCCCAATGTCCAATCTATCCACACTTGAAGTATGGGTCATTAGTTGCAACCTTTTGCTTCTTCTCTTGTGGTTTGGGTGGCACCCTTGCCACCCCTTTCCCTTTTCCCCAAATGGGTCCCTTACCCTTGGCAACCTTTGCCTTGGGTGCGGGATGAGACCTTTTCTTGTTCCCACCTTCATGGATGGTGAGAACGGGCAAAACCCTTTTACCCATCGCCGCATCAGCCGTTTTAAGCATTGAGTGAAGCTCACCAATGCCCTTTTCCCATGCATTCATGTTCTAATTCAACACAAATGTCTCGAACTTCTGGTAAGGCCATTAAGGATCAAATCTGTGGCCAATTCCTTCGAGACGGGACAATTAAGCCTCTCGAGGCGGTCAATATGACTTTTCATCTTAAGTACATAAGATGAAACTCATTAGTTGTCGTCCATACAACATGCATGGAGTGCTCGAACCGTTTGAAGCACTCAACCCTTGCTTGCTGTTAGAGCGTTTCCTTCAGCTGGGTTATCATGTCATAAGCTCCGTGATGTTCATACTCCTTTTGGAGATCTGGAGTCATGCTCGCTAGCATGAGACAAGATACTTGGACGGAGTCCTCAGTGTACTTCCGCCAGTCGTTGTAGGCCTCCTCATCATCCTTAGTAGGCTGATTGGGGACGGGATCGTCTAAAACATATGATCTTCTCTCTTGATCGTCAATGAAATTATTATGATTTAGACGTTCCTTTTGGAGGATCGCTCGTAATGATTGGGTGGACGAGGATGAGTTATCATGATTGTCATTATTGGTGGCCATCTACAAAATTTAACAAAGATCTATTTAGTATTTTTGATATTGCTATTTTAATAATTAATGCCGTTTAAGGTCATTTTTATATTAAAATCTAGAACCCAACATTACATTTAATTATGGTTAGGTGACCTTTATCCCATGATTTCAATTAATAAGGTGGTCAACGATTGACGGTTGCAACCATTTGCAACTTCTAGAGGTATGGGATCGACTTTAAACATCATATGTAAAGTCGGCATGTTAATCCCATCAACACCATTTGGAAACCATATTTAGGTGATCTAGTAACATGGTTTGCAAATAAGTTACCCTACTTGCACACACGTGTGAGTTTACCCACATAAGTGGTTAGGTGACCTTTATCCCACCAATATGGTATCCTCACCTTGAATCACAAGTTCCCTTTAAATGGTTAGGTGACCTTTATCCCATTAAGAGTTTCCAAATGACTCAAGTGTTGTCCAAAAGGGCGGTGTTAAACTTGTTTGTTAAAATTTTGAGATTTCATAATTCTAGTTAGAAAACTCTATGTACTTGTATTTGCATGCTTTCAAATACAAGATACCATATGGTCCTTTTAATAAAACCCATTTTATTACGAAATCATTAATCCTTTTAATAACCATTTATTAACACTTAATGATTAAGAACCATTTTTGTATTAGCTTGTTAAGATCATTTATATTAAGATTGTCCACCATATCCAAATATCATACAATCATTCATAAAATCACAATCAAACAAGCATAAGATAAACAACCACAATGTGCATAGCCATAGCTACTATTGTGACCACACTTGTTTGCCATCACAAGTGTGTTCATTTGGTCTTTCCTAAGGGTGAATACAACACAAAAATGAGATCAACATAGACTCCCACTTGAACTTGCATCCATATGCTTCAAGTCCTTTTCTTTGTATCTTCTCTTGTGCTTCCTTCCCGAGCATCTTCTTTTATAAAATATATATCCTAATACATATTTTCTAATAAAGAAAATTACTCCTAATCTATTATTACATCCCAATGAATAAATAGACAAAATACGTTTTTAAACAAAGCACAAATTAATATACAACCCCATTGAAGGAATATAATCAATAAATACATACAATCCAAACCAAACAACACAAGGTCAAGCTAGGTTATGCACTATCGTATGAACAATCATAAACATCATTTAACAAACAAAATAAACCCCATCAAATCCCAAATTTTCAGCCAACGTAAACTGAAAATTTGGGTTTGTTTGTCCAAACAAACAACAACCAAACATATCAACCAAATGACATTTCTATCTTTCAAAGTTTAATCATAAGCATGAAGATATAACTTTGAAAGACATGGGGTTTATTCAATCAACCAAAATCAGCCTATTATGAGTTGATAATCATCCTTAAAACCCGATTTTAAAGGACAAGAACAAGCAAGCTATCCACATAACCGGCTCTTGATGCCATTGTAGGGTTTGCAAGAACACAAAACATAGTTTAACCCGTTAAACTTTCTGAAAACGCAGCGGAATAACAACTTTATAAACTTACTTATAAGCTGAAAAACATGTTCTTTAGGTGACCATATAAATGTATAAAGCAAACCCAAAATCAAAGGATCAAAATATGTGAATGAGCAAGCTATGAACACATGTAAAAGTACATAAAATCACCGCTACATTGAGCTGTGATAACTACCTTTCAGCAGCAGTAAAAACGACCAAAGAAAGAAGGAAAGGATGTCCAAAAACGTCCAAGACTTCAAGGGTAGAAGTCCTCAAACTTGTATACCCAATGCTTACTAGCAAACGTGTCTAATTAGGGAGAATCAACACCAAGATCAACTCCAAAAACCCCTTCTTGGCTGCTGCTGTTCTGTAAACCTTTTGGAGAGAAGAGAGAGTGTTTTTGGTGTTTTGCATGTGAAGTGAATGATGTTGGAGAGTCCTACACTCTTTTATAAAGAGTGTGTGTTACCAAGGGAAAAGAAGGAACCCCATTGGTCCATGGGGTGACCGAAAGTTTTTTAAACATGGCTGGGATTCCCTCTCATTTTTATGTCTTGTTGACACATTAAAAGTTCATGGACCCTCTTGGATTTTTAATGTGTGACAAGTGCAAGAACCATACTAATATGTTTTATGCACTAATCTTTAATTAAACATTTTAATTAAAGATCACTAACATTACATTATCTTATGTTATTTAAACCCTTTTAAATAACAATGTGATTAATAAAACCCATCAACAAATCATCCTTATGATTTGACCCATTTCACATATAATTGTTTAGAAAACCAATTTCCTAAATTTGGTGTGTTATTATTTAATTGCATGATCATATCATCAATTAAATAATCGTTTGTGTTTGCAAAGCTTATTATTTGGGTATAACCCGACCTGGATCATAACGTACTACCCACATCAATATTCTAAGTGTCTTGGGCACATAGAATCTTACACTAAACACACAAAATAACAACAAAATAACATAAATTAAAAGATAGATTGACACAAAACAACTGTGTCGGGTCCCTGAAAATAATACGGTTTTGAAGGGCTAAGTGGGGGAATATCCCCCCACTCAAGGTACATTCGGTTCCTCATGTACGTGACATCGTTGCTGAGGTCATCGACTCGGGATTGCAGACTTTCGACTCGGTTGAAGGCTTGTTGGGCATATTCAAATGATCACCTTGCATGGTCGCTGGTTGTTTGTATTGACTTGTAAAGGTCTTACATGGTTTGGAATTCCCTTGTACGTGAACTTGAAGATCTAGCTCTGGCTCCTTCCGGCTGTATTGGCATGTCGAGATTCATAATTATTTCTTTGGGGTCCGCCGGATCCCAGATTTGTCCCTTTTTATCCATGAATCTCGGCTGCCCATTTGGTAGGCTTGTCACCATGTACATACTTGTGAAAATGCTCAAGTCTAACAGTCCCCGCATCACTCCTTCAGTTCCCTCAGTGTTATAACCATAGCTCTCGTATAAGTTCAAAATCCAGCTTCCTCCAAACATATGTCCTCGAGCACCTGCAATCGCATTCCTGGAAAAAAGATTAGAAAACAAATACCCAATATTACATGGCAACTGATTAACCATACAATATAAAATGAACAAGTCCCTCATGTTAACAACTCCCTCGCTTTGACCACGAGCTATTACGGAATGACTAAGTAACCGATGAATGTATCGCAGCAGCGGGTCTCGTATCTGACTGCTTTTTGTTTTACTCGAGCTGAACCATCCGGTCCCAATCAGCTCCCAAAATGCTTTCCTCATTCCACCACTTTCCGCATCTTTACATTCCTCGTCTGGGAAGGTATGGTACGCTGGCATTCCAGATATTGCTTCCTCCTCCATTTCTTGTTTCGTGTAGATCCCGAGATAGACACCGAACAAGGCAATGGATGTTTTGTGCCAATGTCTAGCAAGTCTGAATGAAACTGCATTATTATCCCAAGGATCAGAGTCTTTCATGCTAAATTTGAAAGATGCTAAAAATTCAAGAGTTAGTTCATAAACGAAAGGTCTATTTTGTGAAATTAAATCCTTCCATTGGACACTAAATAATGTACTGTATCTTTCTAGTTGTCCGACTGCCACTACTGTTTCTTCATCTGCTTGTAAGTGGGATCTTTTAACCCTTTCTAGCAGTCTTTGAAGTCTATCATGACACCATCTCTCGCGGCTTCCTTCAAAACATAAGTAGGGATGATTCATGTTCCTGAAATTTTATAAATAAGTTAATCTATACAAAACAAATTTCTTGAGCAGTTTCTTGATGTTAGTGAATATCATGTGTTTTTCAAGACATAACATCTTAATGATGCAACTCACGTTCAAAAATAGTTAAAAATTTATCATCCAAGGAAAAAAATTGTTGAATATGGGGGTGCGTTTTGTGAAACGTGGGGTGCGGTTAACATGATAAGGCATGGAATCTTGGCTCGAGCATGCATGGTTGTGTTTGTAAATCGTTGATTAAGCATGGGTTTAACATTTTCTTTCTTTAAAAATCAAAGATTGTACGTTTAACATTTTAATTATTGTTAATAATTCAAGATACCCAAAAGTATATTTTATGTTTAATACCACTTGGGAACTCTTGAACGTGATTAACAAATATTTCACCACGAATTATGAAGATAGTCTTGTTAACAATAAAAGAAAACAAACTACTTTACTAACTAAACAAACTAATATCTAACGAATCACACTAACTAATACTAATATACTTACAAGAATAAACATGAACAAGTAGGTTGAAAGCATTCATCATTCCATAAAACGTTTAAGAACAAGTCTTTACACATAATTGCTAGGATTTCGGTTGTTTAGAGACCTAATGACCTAACTACATGTAAATGGCTTTCATAATCAAAGGAATTAGTATACTAACCTCTTGATCAAATACTCTTGAAAGAACTCTTGAAAAGATGAAAGAAAAATGGAAAACAAGGTGAAAATGAAAGTGGATACGACTTTGCAGGCAATTGAGGTCGGTATTTATCATTCAAAATTGAAGAGGAACAAGACAAAAGGCTGAAATATGTCAGCTTGTGTCATTTTTTGTCGAACATGGGGGTGTGCCTCCTTAAGCACGAGGCCGTGTTCGGGTGTTGTTGTTTGGCTTCAGTCTTTTGTTGTTCCGTTTTTCAGTTTTGCGCGTTATGTAATTTTCCCGGTTAAGTTTTATCACTTCCAAATCATCAGAAAAAATACGAAAATAGTCCTAGAGTTAAATAACACAAGCCAAAATGAAAATTACATTTCCTAAGGTCCTACGGTTACATGATACTTTAAAAGTCGAGAATCTGAAAAAGCAAAACCAGACTCTTTAACACGCAACAGCACACTTAGGACATCATGAAATGCTTCTAGAAGAAACCTCCACACATTTCGTGTGGACGGTTCCAGATGGATAGTGAGAAGTGCGGTTGCTCAATTCCGCAAGCTGCCGGTTAATGGAAATGAGTTCCTCGCTCATCTGTTGAACTTTTTGGATAAGTTCAGCTAAGCGTTGGGATGCAACGAGGTTCATTTCAGTCAGTTGCTTGACTAGTTCATGCAACTTGAAGAAATATTCTTTAGTCGTTGGCTCTCGTCTTTCAGAACGCGGTTTCATCACAGGATTC
This sequence comes from Flaveria trinervia, assembly GCA_025506515.1. Lineage (NCBI taxonomy): Eukaryota > Viridiplantae > Streptophyta > Magnoliopsida > Asterales > Asteraceae > Flaveria > Flaveria trinervia. The sequence goes on from CM046457.1 coordinate 39,645,985, forward strand.
CAGATGGAACTTCCATGACTTGATTCTTTCATTTTTCAGATGTTTTCAAAGAGGAGTGAGTGTGATGAAAGAATGGAACAAGTGTGGTATTTATATACCGGTCGTGGAAAGTGAACACGGGGGCGTGCTTGGCTAGGCACGACCCTGTGCTTGTCAGAATTCGTCCTAAATTCGACCTGCAATGTTCTAGAGTCTTCAGCCGAGATCGTGGAAAGAAATTTGTCAGAGACATGGGGGCGTGCTTGATGAGGCACGGCCCCGTGCTTGTGCTTATGAGATCCTAAAAAAATTAAAAAGTAAGAAAAACTTGTGTACAGGTGCCGCGTTTAAGTTTTGGGTCTTCGGCACGACCCTTCCCCGCACTTAGTTTTCGTCGGGGCGGAGGTGTAATTCCTCCGAAGGAATCTTGGTTGGTCCATCGTTATAAGGTTTCAAACGATGACCATTTACTTTGAAACATAAACCTTCATGGTTATAAATTTCAATGGCACCATTCAGAAACATGTTTTTGATGGTATAAGGTCTAGACCAACGTGATTTCAGTTTTCCGAGAAATAAACGTAAACGAGAGTTACACAGTAAGACACGTTCTCCTACAAAAAATCATTTTCTATTCTTTAATCGAGCGTCGTGGAATTTCTTTTTCTTTTCTTTGTAAACCCTAGCATTTTCCTACGCTTTTTCTCTCAATTCCTCCATTTCGTGAATTTGTAGGAATCAATTTTTTCCTGCAAGGTCTTGGTCCAGGTTTGCTGGTTTAAGTGCCCAAAAAACCTTGTGCCCTAGTTCCACAGGGAGATGATACGACTTCCCATCAACTAGTTTAAATGGTGTTGTGCCTATGGGATTATTATAGGCTGTTCGAAAAGCCCATAATGCATAATAGACCAGTCCTTGTGGTTTTGAGCTATAGTTTTCTCAAGGATTCATTTGATTCCTCGGTTAGTGACTTCAGCTTGCCCATTCGCTTGTGGATGGTAAGCAGTTGTAAAGCGATAGTGAACTCCATAACATGCCATTACTCGTTCGAGCTGATTGTTACAGAAATGAGTTCCTCGGTCACTAATTAAAGCTTTGGGGCACCAAAACGAGAAAATAGTTTTTTAATGGATTTGACAACGTTTCTAGCATCATTAGTAGGCAGGGGTTGAGCTTAAGCCTATTTTGAGACGTAATCAACTGCTACCAAGATCTAACTATTGCCAAATGATACCGAGAATGGTCCCATGAAATCAATGCCCGATATATCAAATATCTCGCATACTTGAACTGGTTTGTGAGGAATCTCATCCCGTGTTAAGATATTGGTTGCCCTTTGACATGCATCACAGGTGCGTACCATGTTGTGAGCATCTTTGAATATCGTGGGCTAGTAAAATCAAGAGTCAAATACTTTTTTGGCTGTTAAGGTTGCTCCATGTTGTCCTCCGGTGGGTCCTTCATGACAGTGCATTAGAATTTATTCTGCTTCTCTTCCGTATACGCATCTTTGAATGATTTGGTCTGCGTCGATTCTGAATAGATACGAGTATTCCCAATAGTAATGTTTGATATTAGTAAAGAACTTCTTCTTTTGCTGATAAGTCATTCCTTTGAGAAGGATTCCGCTTGCTAAGTAATTTGCAAAATCAGCAAACCAAGGATGTTCATCGATTGAGGATTGAATGTGCATAAGGAATTCGTGAGGAAATTTGTCGTTTATTATGGCTTCCTCAGTTTGTGAAGGACTTGAATCCTCGAGACGCGAGAGATGATCAGCCGCTAGATTTTCTACTCTCTTTTTATCATGACCTCGAGACGCGAGAGATGATCCGCCGCTAGATTTTCTACTCCCTTTTTATCATGAATTTCGATGTCAAATTCTTGAAGAAGAAGAATCCAACGAATCAATCTCGAATTTGCATCTTGTTTGTTGAACAAATAACGAAGGGTTGTATGGTCGGTGTAAACACTTGTTTTTCAAAGGATGAGATACGAGCGGAATTTGTCAAATGAGAAAACTACCGCAAGAAGTTCTGTTTTGATGGTGGTATAGTTTTCTTGTGCGTCGTTTAGGGTTTTGCTCGCATAATGAATTGGGTGAAATTGCTTATCTTGCCTTTGTCCTAATACGACTCCTACCGCGAAATCGCTTGTGTCGCACATGAGTTCAAATGGTAGCGTCCAATCTGGGGAAAACCATGATTGGTGCGGTTACTAGCCTCTCTTTAAGCAATTTGAATGCACTAATGCATTCGTCAGAAAATAAGAATTGAGCGTCTTTCTCGGGAAGTTGAGTCGAGCGATTTTTGAGAAATCTTTGATGAAACGATGGTAGAATCCTGCATTACCTATGAAACTTCTAAAATCTTTAACGGTTGTGGGATGTGGAAGTTTAGAAATAGTGTCGACTTTGGCTTGATCGACTTCAAGCCCTACTCGAGAGATTTTGTGTCCTAACACTATTCCTTCCGTAACCATGAAGTGGCACTTTTCCCAGTTTAAAACAAGGTTAGAATCTTCACACTAACCAACATCTTTTCCAGATTTTCAAGACATTGCTCAATTGATTTTCCAAAGATGGAGAAATCATCCATGAAAACTTCCATTGAGTGTTCAATCATGTCATGAATAATTGCTACCATGCATCTTTGAAATGTAGCAGGAGCATTACACTATCCAAAGGGCATTCGCCAATAAGCAATGTGCCATATGAAAAGGTGAATGTCGTCTTCTCTTGATCTTCGGGAGCAATAGGGATTTGAAAATAACCTGAGAAACCGTCCAGGAAACAATACAACATTTTTCTAGATAATTGCTTAAGCATTTGGTCAATGAAATGAAGAGGGAAGTGATCTTTCCTTGTGGCGTCATTGAGTTTGCGATAGTCTATGCAAATTCTCCATCCGGTAACCGTACAAGTGAGAATATGCTCATTCTTCTCGTTAGTTACAACAGTCATTCCTCCTTTCTTTGGAACAACTTGGACAGGACTGACCCAAGGTGAATCACAATAGGGTAAATCAAACCGACATCTAGAAGTTTGATTACTTCTTTCTTCACCACCTCTTGCATGCTCGGGTTTAAACGTCTTCGAGGTTGAATGACGAATTTGAAGTTCTCCTCCATCAATATTTCATGAGTGCAAAAGGATTGATTGATTCCCTTGATGTCCATGATTTTCCATGCAATTGTTCGTTTGTGTGCCTTAAGCACATTGAGCAACTTGTTCTTCTCATCAATTGATAAGGCGGATGAGTTTATGACACGAAGTTGAGTTGTGTTTTCAAGAAAAGTGTATTCGAGATGAGATGGAAGTTCTTTGAGCTCTAAAACTGGAGGGTATTCTATAGAAGGTTTGGCTTTTGGTTCTAGGTCTTGCTCAATGATCTCAAATGCTTCTTGATGAAATGATGTTTCATCAACTTCAAGTTCTTGAATGATTCGGTTCTCACAAATGGGTTCGGTGATTTGGACTTCAATTAAATGAGTGTTGCAAGCTTCATTTTGAAGAGCTTTCTCAAAATGACAACTTATGATCGAATCGCAAGCATCAACATAATAGAGTGAGTCATCATGATGTTGTCGGTGTTTCTTGGAATGGCCTATATCGAAAGTGTTGTATGCACCTCCCAAGCCTCAAATGATCTTGAAGTCTTGATTCCCGAGAGACTTTTGCAGAGTAACTCTCCCACCAAAGCTTGCCAAATATAGTGAACTTAGGCTTCTATTTATAGGCTTTCCGGAGTGTTTAAGTACGGCCCCGTGCTAGTACAATGCTTACGAAAGTTGGTCGGCTCGTACATGCAGGTTGTGTCGGGCACGGGGTCATGGTTAAACACTATATGGTCATTTTTCTAGAGAATGCAATCAACAAAATCTTGACTCAACACAACATCAGCAACATCAGTCTAAACAACCTTCATCATCTCAAAGATCATTCAGGTAGCCACAACTTGCCAACTCATCCCCACTAGCCACTAATACACCAGCAGGAACAAGCAACTCAAAAGAATCTAGGCTAATCATTCTTCCAGACGGAACCTGTGACTGGAGTGTGTATGAGAAGGAAATTTGGAAGAAAATCAAGCTCTAATGACTCACACGGAAAACAAATTTCCACCCATGGCAAGTGACGTAAGAGATAGGTTATGTTCATCTATATGTGTTGAGGAAGTAGAAAGATATAGAGTCCATGCTCAACAATTGGCTGATAAAGTTAAAGAAACAATGATTTTGAAAGAATCTCATGTAAGAGAACATAAACTATATCAAATAAAAATTAACTCTTTACAAAAGGATTTAGATATATTGTTTTGTCAAAACTACAGTTTAAAATCACAAGTTGAGCATCTGACTACTTCCTTAACTAAAACAATGGCTAATCATGCATCAACTGAAGTGAAACTTCAGAAGTTTTAACTTTCATCTCAGTAGTATGAGAAATTATTAAATTCTCATATTGAATCAAAGAACAAGTCTGGGTTGGGATATAATGTTGTGGCACCTCCTATTAACAATAATTATGTTCCTTTTCCTGAATTAATGAAAAATAACTTGTCAAATCATTTTATGCCTAGCACCAATATAGGAACATATTCTAATCAATAAAACATTGATAATAAATTTGAGGTGAATGAAACTGAGTTTTCTGGATCAGACAAGATTAATCAAATGAATTTATAATTTGACTTTGATGAGTGTGATGATTTGGATGATTCTGATGAACATGATGATGATCTTCTAACCAAGGGTAAGAATATTGTTTTTGAAACAAATATTCCAAAAGTGCTTGAAGAAACAAAGCTGCCATACCCTTCTAAACAAAGAAACATGCTGAAGACCAACTGTAAGATAATAGCTCAATTAAATAAGGACTTCAAGAACTAAATCAACAACAAAAATCTTCAAATGAAGTAAGTGAGAAGTATGCCTCTACTAAGGAAGACATAAATTAACCATGGAAAAAGAAAAGAAAAGGCTTTCAGCTGATCATGAGCCGAAGAAGAACCTTTCTTCAGTACTGGATGTACGGAAGAAGAAAACTTCTTCAGCAGAAGTTAATGTTGATTTAGTAGATGATCTACGGAAGAGGAATTCAACAACAAACAAACAAAAGCTGCACAAACCAGAAAAGAAAGAATCAACTTCAAAGCTGAAAAAGGATGCAAAGCCTCAAAAGTTGGCAAATCATAAGAAAATAAATGATTCTGAGAAAGAATTAGATGAGATATATGTTGGATCTTAGATGCCCAAGACACATACAAGATTGATGTGGTTAGTACGTTATGATCCAAATCGGGTTATACCCAATAACAAGCTATACAAAAACCGATAAATATTTATTTATTGTTGAGATCATACAAATAAATATTGACACCAATTTAGAAATAGGTTTTCTAAAATGTTGCTTTTGTAATAGAACAACATTATATGGATAATTTGTTCATGAGAAATTATTTGTTTCATTATTTAAGTTGGTTAAATAATAACAAATAAAAGTGTGTTAATGTTATAAAATTAAAATAGGTTTTAATTTTATAAATTATGGGTTTAAAGGAGTGTAATTTTATAAAAGTTTCAAAATGGGGGGAACCAATGGAAACAATGGTTCGAAATTTATCTAAATGGAGTTGATCCCAATCTTTGGACATCCATCGAGACTGGTTATACGGTACCAGGTAGTGGCAATGGAGTCAATTTGACGTTGGGGGGAATGAGTAAAGCTCAAAAGATACTCTTCAGTGCTGAGAAGAAAGTTTATGCCCTGTTGACTCAATCAGTATCGAAAGACATCTTTCATCACTTTTTAGAGAATAAGCAGGCCAAAAAGTTATCGGAGGCTTTAGAAAAGAGGTATCCAGGAAATGCGATGTTAAAGGCACTTAAGGCTAAGGCTCTCAAGAAGGAGTTCGATAACTTCTCTTCGATATGGAACAGGAGCTTAGATGATATTATCGACAATTTCTATCATATAATGAATGAGCTACACACTCATGGCGTAACCACATCAATAGAAGATAAAGTTTCAAGTTTTGCTAATGGGTTGCATAAGAAATGGGATTCATTTGTGTCCAACCTAAGACAAAATGACATTCTTGCAATGTTGGACATAAATGACTTCATCTTGAAGTTAAAGGAAGAGGAACTACGGATGAATTACAAGTCGAAGAAAGGATCCTACGTACATAATCCTTCAATTTACAACTCTGTTCCGTCTCCAGCTAGTTCAGGAGCACCACTACAAACAACATTCATGTCTAGTTCATCTGCTCCTTCCCAAACCACTACTACAGGACCAGAAATGTGACGGTCATCACGGACCCAATACATAGTACCGAAAGCAAACACAACGAAGTTGAAAACCGAGAATGTTGGTAATATCACAGTGGAGGTTGCAAAAGAGCACATGGATGTTCTAGTAGCAGTGGTTCAATCCTATGTTGGCTTAGTTGTGGGAGGATCAGAAACTGTCGTCTTGTAGATGAAGGCTACGAGCAATTTGACGAGAATGAGCTGGAAAGAATGAAAATCATGTGGGCTCTAGCAAGTGTATTTCGAAGAGCTAAACAGTTTGTCAAGAAGATGTGGCAGAATCTAGTACCCACGAAAGATATGACTTTTGGTTTCGACAAAACCAAAGTCACCTACTTCAACTGTGGTGAAAAGGGGCATTTTAAATGAGAATGTGTGAAGCCCAAGAAAATTAGAAATCGTAACCCATTTCCTACTTTCAACCGTCAAGACAAAGACATGGTTGGAACTAGTTCTTCAAGTAAAGAGACTAAGGCACTAACTACTTAATGTGATGAAGGACAAGACTGGTCTTTCCAATTTGTCTCTCTTGGAGAATCAAACATTGCTTTTGTCAAAGCATTGGATGATGGGTCTGCCAGTGAAGGTGAGATTGCAGCTGAGCAAGTGATCTCAGTTACAAATGAAGATGTGAAAGTGGTAAATCACTTGGTTGAGGAAGAGCTCAAAGCAACAAGTTTAGAATCTCTAGCAACAGAAGAGTCTAACTCTGCTTTGATGGCTGATTCAACTAACTCCTCACCAGTATGTTCTTTAGAACAATTATTTAATAAACATGCTTGTTCTGAATGTGAAAAATTTAGGGATAGCATTAACCTGAAATTCTCTAGGTTATTAGAACACAATGATAACTTCGTAAATGACTTACAACTCTGCACTGAAGCTAATCGTATATTAAAAGAAAATGATTGCAGTTTTAAAGAAAAGATAGAACTTTTGGGTAAACAACTAAGGGAAACCAAGGTTGCTGCATTAAATTAATCTAATGATATAAAGTTTATTTAAATTCATTAGAAGAAACCAATAAGGAGAAAGCAATTTTGGAAGCCTAGGTAAATTCTTTAAAACAAAATCTGCATAGTTAGGCTAGTTCTTCCCACATAGTACATAACTTTGTGAAAGAAAGAAACAACGGGGAAGGTTTGGGATACAAAGTAGTGCCACCACCACATGAGATCCTTTTGAATACAAAATGTAGACCTATTCATAACAACCTAATTAAGGATTATGTGGTGTCTACTCCTTTACTTAGTGATCCTAATTCCAAGAGTAAGACTGTGAAATCTGACACTAAATAGAAAGAGACTACTTTGAAATCAAAAGGCAAGATGCCTGTTGAGAATTTGGATGATGCATTTAAAAGGGTTAATGTAAGGTCAGGTTCACCAACGTCCATTTCAAAACCCAAAATGACTAAACCAGTTAATGTTAGGACCTGGTATTTGAACGAAGTACCTAGTGATTAGCGTGTAAACCAGATCAAATAGTGCGGAATCCTATTTGATTGGCGATCCAATCAGTGAGAACACACGAAGAATCAATCAAGAATTGAAACTAACGTTAGAAATCGATTGGGAATCGATCTAATGTGTTCTATGAACTTGGAGAACAATTGTGAGGCGTCTTGATGGCTAGGGTACGTCTGGAGTCGTAAGTAATCAAAAGATCTCTATTTTTCACGAATTGGGTTGTATTTATAGGTTAGTATTATTCAATCGTGCGACTGGACCATTAGTATGGTTCAGTTGTGTGATTGAACCATGCGGTTGATTCATTCGCACGATTGAGTATTCAGTCGTGCGACTGAGTCAATGTCATGTTATAATCATACGACTGATCCAGTCTCCTGGTTCCGTCGTGCGACTGAGTCATTCGTATGAAGTTATTCATGCGTATGGTCCATTCGCATGGGCCACTCGCATGAGAACTTCATTCTGTTAAGTTTGAATGCATTAATTAATTAATATAACATTATGTATAACACTTCAAACAATCACAAATCTAATTAACCAATTCAATGTCAACTCATTAATGAAATATGAAACGTTATAAATATCAAACAAGCAATATCATTTCATTAATCATTTCAAGCATTACCTCAGAATCAGACAAACAAGATCTATTACATTCATATCATGATCTAGGGACATACATGTATCAACAACTCACCCTTTGACCTAGATCTCTCTAATCACTTGTTTTCTGCATAACCTCCTTGTATTTCTTGTACTTCTCCTCTTTTGTGACTCAAAGCAGAGTCGTATAACGTTCTGGAACTGGAGGGCTTGTACAATATCTTGCGTATCATAGAACAGTGGTCACTTGTATAGCGTATAGACATCACTTTCCGACAAGTTTGTAAGCCACATCGGGTCGAATACCCTGATAGTATCCATTTGTCCCTCTTTGTTTAGGACTATGACCGCTTCAGCTGTTCTCCAATCGTAGTACCACCACTTAAAGTAGTCCTGTGGCATTTCCCTGAGTGGAATTCTTTACATTGTGTGCGGAGGATTCCACTTCAACACTATCTTAGGCTTGCCAGTAATGGCATCAACCTCAGACCTTCTGATATACCTAGTAGGTTGTTGAGGTCTGAAGTTAACCCATCTGGTGTGGTACTCCTTCTTTAGGGCAGCCTCAAACCAGCCTGACATCTTCCTCGGGTCAGCATACAAAAGCATTAGTTTGGCCAGCTGGTTGAGCTCAAAACCTGGTAGAGTCTTCAGATCATGTGGGAATCTGAAGTACTCTATGCCTTGTTCTCTCTTAACTGCATACACATTGAGATCGTCAAAGTACGCCCATGCTATGATCCTTCCTGACACCTAGTGATGTTTCTTGATTCTATAGAGTTTGGTGTAGGAATCCTTCTTTGGTGCAGTACGTTGGGCTCTAACTTCTTTAAAACATGCAGCCCACTCAGCTTTTCGAATGTTGACATCATCATTTGAGGCTTGGGCTGTGTCTTCTGCTTTCTCTGTTTCTTGCTCCATATTGTTCAACACCTCAATAGTAACTCTGACAAGGGATTCACCCAGATTGGGGACCATATTTCCCTTATTGTCAGTGTACTGAGGGTAATCCTCGGCAGTGACATCTTCGATCTCTACATCATCAACATCGTTGAGCTCTTCGTCACTAGTCGAATCACATGTCGGAGCATCTTTTACTATCTCATCTGGATTTAGCTCGAAAAGTTCTGCGAGTTGCTCATTTGATAGGTCATGAATTATTTCCTCTTCTTCAGGGGTATAATTCACTGACCTCTTGACAATCCCTTGGAGATCAAGAATCATTGTTAGCTGAGACTTAACCTGCTGAAAGGAGCAACATCAAACTCATCTCTTTGGTAATTTTGATCTGTTGATTTAAACATTCCACACATAAATCATTAGTAATTAATCAAACAGAAATGCATTAAAGTAATATAAACATTAAATACATTGTGTTCAATACAGGATTCAAATACAAAAGAAAATAAATACATAAACATCTAGTCTTTACTTTTATCTTGTATCATTGTTTCATCACTTGGAGGAGCAGAGGTAGAAGCTGATTGATCTTGTCTGTTCTTTGTCCTTTTCTCTTGACCTATAATAGGGGCCGATGCAGGTGCATCCCCTCCTTCTGCTTCTTCGTCATCGTCCTTCTCCTCTGTCCTATCTCTTTCTGTATCTTTATACTCCTCAGTATCACTCTCATCATCCTCATCATTATCTTCATCATCATCATTTCTATCTCCTTCCTTGATCTTCAAAGGCTCCTCCTTAGATCCTTTCAGTTTTAACAGGATAATCTTCTTTGCCTTCTCCAACTCCTCTATTTTCTTGCATGATGTGACACTTTGAGCTTGGAGTTGGTCCATCTTGTGCAGCAGTCAGGTCAGTAAGCTGGCAGATCTGAGCTGCCTTTTCCTCATCAGCAGCCAGTGAGCGCATCACCATTCTGTTAAGCGCTGACAACTGTTCCTCTACCCCGATTGGAGGTAGAGGAGATCCATAAGTATGTGAGGGATGGGCTGAGGGTATTGCTTGGTGTGACATGGTGGTGGAGGTGGCTGTAGTGAAGATAGGTCTGTAAAATGGTGGAGGTGATGTGGGAGTAAAGGATATGGTGGTGGAGGAATCTGTGCTGTGGTGGGAGGTATGGTGGTGGCTGTGGTCGATGTGGTGGATGTGGTGGATATGGTGGATGTGGTAGATATGGTGGATGTGGTGGATATGGTGGATGTGGTGTATGTGGTGGATGTGGTGGCTGTGGTGGTGAGGAAGGTCACCCGACGCTTCTTCTTCTTCTGACAATGGGGTTTAGCCATTCTCTTCCTCCTCGTCCCCGTTGAGGTGGAAGCTCCCCCTACAACCCTGCCTGTGGACCCCGGTGCATAGCTTGGCTCAGTATCAGTATCTCTAGAGTCTCTCGGGTGTTCACCAACCACCCTTAACCCATGTTCTGTGGGAACAACTTTTCTTCCCACAGTTCGCGTTAGGTGCTCCTCATGCGATTCATCCTCCTTCTCCGCACCATGAACAAAATCCTGATGAAATCCAGCTGACTCAGTCACTTCTCCAGCTGGGACGGACACCGAAGGTACAAAATCAGACACAATGCCTCTAGGTGGAATAGGCATATCGTCTCCAGCATCCCCACTGTTATCATCATCTGAGTAATGAGTGGGTAGTGCTATCTGTTCCACATCAGAGTCACTATCATCGTGACGCCACTTTCTCTTTGCTGGAACCACGTAGTCATCCCGGGCAAGATGACCAAACAACTCTTGACAGGAGGTTTCACTTGCTTTCCCCTATACCTTTCATCCTTCCCAGGGTAGTATCATCCATCACCTCCAGGACTACCGCATCCTCCTTTTCCGTCGGCAGGGAGGGAAGCTTCTGATCTATGATCATCTGCATAAACCTCGGGTACATACAGAAGCCTTCCTTCCCTTTCCCCTCGAGGTTCTCCACCATATACGTGAAGATCATCTTGGAGAAGCTGAACGGATGGTTCAACACCAACACAACGTACGCATTCTGCATCTGGTCGGACAGCTCATCGAAACCTCCCTTTTTGGAAGCTATGCACTTAAGCAGCATGTGCGCAAGATATTTAAACTGGGGATAGAGGTTACTCTTGTTGAGTACCCCAGAATTAATGTCCCCAGAGTATTGGCTCTAAGAAAGCATCCTCTGACTGTGAGGGGGTGTAATCGAGTCGGACAATCAGCGTCATCCCCTAACTGTAGTACGATCCTTAGATCCTCCTCTGAAATAGTAATAGCCTCTCCAAATATGGTACTTCTCATGCAATGAGGCCCAGACGATCTATCAACTGTAGCGCCTTCCCAGAAGGCTTGCTGAATGGATTGATACGGAGTGCAAGGAGTAGATATGGCATGTGCAATCCTTGATCTCAGTAGAAATGAGATTATGCCACAGAAATCAGCAGCGTTTCTGGATGTCAAGTCCAGATGAGTACATATATTGTGCTTCGTGCTCATAATCCATCGATTCGCCATCTGTTACACAAGATAGTAAACATTAGTACCATTGGCTAAGAAAGTCATGAAAACCTTAAGCTTGAAGAAAATTTTTCTGTCATGCGATTGAACCGTGCGAATGGGACTCAGTCGTGCGACTGATCCCATACGTACCCCTGACTGTGCGACTGGGCTCCTACGTATATACCCTCATGCGGTTACACCAGTCGTGCGACTGACCTTCATATCCATGGTTCAGTCATGCGATTAAGCAGGTTGAGCCCTTCACTCGTGCGACTGAAGTTCATCACTCTGTCCATTCGCATGATGTACTTACTGTTCAATTCAAAATCACTTTTTCACCATTTTTGAGTTTTAGACATCGTTATCTGGTTCATTTGACTCGCAATACATTCTTAAACCACCTAACATCGTTACTTTCGTTTGTTTGAGTCATTTAGGTAGGTTATTTAGTTACTTAAGTCTCGGTTAGTTTGCGAGTCCGAATGTACAGGTTTTTTCATCAAATTTAAAGTTATGGGAGTGCATCTATACCGTAAATTACCTGTAGAGTCGATGTAGATGGTCAGTAATCAAGAAACGGGGGTTTAGAGATCAATTGAATTTTTTTCTAATTCGTGCGATTCAGGATGATTTTGAAGGTGGTGAGTCTCTGCAACCGACTCCCCTTCTATTTATATTAACCCTAGATTCAATCATGCGACTGAGCTCATACGCACCTTTCAGTCGTGCAAGTGGACTCAGTCGTGTGATTGGTTCAGTCGTCCTTCTTCAGTCATTCGACTAAATCTTAGTCGTGCGATTGGCTCACTCATTCGCCCTTAATCATCTGACTGGGATAATCGTATGGGCCATTCGGTTGAATAGTCCATGTTCATGGTCGATTCGTACGAATAGCTTCCATTCGTATGATTGGTCCATACGGATGGTCCATTCGTGTGAATAGGTCATATTTATTACTTTTCTGCCAATTTGAATATTTAACTTTTAAAATCCCTTTAATTGCAGAAATTTACCTTATGAGCAGTTGATCATCTTAGACATGATCGTTTTGACTTGAAAACCTTTTTATCACCTCAGACATGACTTATTTAACTTTTAACACATATGTGGTCATCTCAGACATGACCCTATTAGTGAGTTGATCCCTTACTGATTTTCCTGATGTAATCCGACAAACAAACAAACTAAAACAACTGACTAAATTAGAAAATTAAACTAAATAATAAAATTGTTTTTGCTTTTTGTGAGAGATAAGTCCTGAGATGGAAATCTACTGGATTTGGTTCCGGAATAGATAGCTTTAACTTAGATTGACCATACCTGGACCAATTCAATTTTGGAATCATACAGGCAGTTCAAATCAGTTTGGACTTGTTATCAAAATATTTTGATGCTCAATTCTTGGTGTTCATCCAGAGTCATTTGCAACTTTAGGAAATCATACTGAAGCTCTTATATTTCCACATTGATTCAAACTTTCAAGAATTACAGTCACAATGATTGTCAATATGTTTGTCCACTTAAATCAATACACAGACTTTTGACCCAAACTGGTGATTGTTTTAGGTTTAATTATTTCAACTAACATTTCTGGATCCCACACTTATATGGTAAGCAACATTCCTCAGGAGCTTTTGAGCGGTCTACGGGTATTATTACAAGGAGAGACCATTCTTAGAGCTTTCAAAAAGAAGCCAATCCTCAGGTCAGTGCCATAGCACAGCAAGAGGCGGCAAACAACAATGAATTCTAGAATATCTAGGTTATGCTTATCCTCAGGTCAGTGCCATCGCATAGCAGAGAGGCACACAACCTATCTCCTTGTTAGAGCAGCTTAATTTCATGTTGCACCAAATGCACCTAGAACATAAGTCATTAGCTTGATTGCATTTTTATTTCATTTTTTCGTGCTTTGCTCTATTTATGGTCATCCGCACACATTTGTGGCGTTTACATGCTTATTACCCCTTATTGGAATATTGTTGATTGTGTTAACCAGTGATAAGATGGGAGCCCACAGTCAGTTGAACCACTTAGTTTGATCTTGAGATCACTAGTCAGGTCTAATCATCTATTGTGTTGAATCTACCGACATATCAATTGTGGTCTAGCAACCTCTAGGCCTACTCTCATTGTGTTACCTTAAGAGTTACCAGTTTTTCTATCATCTTCCCTTTTATATTGCTTAGACTACACAGACTTATATTTTGAATTTTTGCACCTTTTCTAAATTAAAATTTCAAAGTCCCTCTTGATTTGTTCCTGTGTACTATCATATTCTAAAGGGTTTGAATCGGTATCACAGATACGATCTACCTTATATCAGCTTTCCACTCCTTCTACCTCGTTTTTTTTCATTTTTTAATGTTAAGTTGCTAACTTATTCTCCCCCTAAAATACTAAAATCATAACTGGGTTAATTATTTTAGGATTTTAATAACCAGCAAAATAACATGAGATTAAATTAAACAGACTAAAATAAACAAATAAAATAAAAGAAAAAATTAACTAACCTACATGGGACTACACATGATCATCATCAGGAATAACATCACTTTTCTTTTTAACGCCATTGACCTCGAGCAAATATTGAAAACGTGGTTTATCAAAGGCTTTAGTGTAGAGGTCAGCGCGTTCAAAATCAGTATTAATTTTTACCACATCAATTAAGTTCTTTTCAAAACAGTCTCTTATGAAATGGTATTTAATACTGATATGTTTGGTGTTAGGATGTTGGACCAGATGTTTAGTTACTGCAATTGCAGCAGAGTTATCAACACAAATAGGAGTAGAGGAGAACATTGAACCGTAATCCCGCATTTGCTATTGAATCCAGATGATTTGTGAACAGCAACTTGCGGCAGCAACATATTCGGCTTCACAGGTGGACAATGCAACCGATGTCTGTTTCTTACACTGCCAAGTCACTAGTCTTCTCCCAAAGAATTGACACCCTGCGGATGTAGACTTCTAGTTCATCTTGCAGCCTCCGTAATCCGAGTCACTATATGCCGTGAGCTCAAAATCATCATCATGAGGATACCACAACCCAAGTGTGGGTGTACCCTTTAGATAGCGAAAAATCCTTTTGACCCAGATCACATGATTGACCTTAGGCTTAGCCTGATATCTAGAACATAAACATGTAACACACATGATATCAGGTCTTGAGGCAGTGAGATACATGAGGGATCCAATCATTCCTCGGTACATCATGGCATCTACAAGATCTCCATTTGCATCAGGTGCTATGTGGTGATTCGTAGCCAGTGGAGTCCCGGCAGCAGATGCATTCTCCATGTCAAACCGACTGAGAATGTTTACTACATACTTGGTCTGATGTAGAAAGATCCCATTTGGTGTTTGATCCACCTGTAACCCAAGAAGAACTTCATCTCCCCCATAGCACTCATCTCAAACTCTTTCTTCATAACTGCTTCAACCTCTTTGCATAACTCTTAGTTCTTTGAACCGAAGATTATGTCATCAACATAGATCTGTACAAGAAGTAGGTCGCCATCTTTTTCTTTAATAAACAGCGTGCAGTCAATGACTCCCCTACGAAAGCCATGTTTCACAAGATGAGTCAAGAGTTTCTCATACCAAGCTCGTGGAGCTTGATGAAGCCCGTATAAAGCCTTGTCGAGCTTGTAGACTCTATCCTGATGATAAGGATCTTCAAATCCCTCGGGTTGACTGACATAGACTGTTTCTCTGATTTCCCCATGAAGGAATGCACTCTTTACATCTAATTGATATACTTTAATCTTCATGTACGATGCATAGGCAAGGAAGATACGAATGGCTTCCATTCTTGCCACGGGTGCAAACAACTCGTTGTAATTAATTCCCTTGACTTGGGGAAAATCCTGAACCACCAGTCGAGCTTTGTTCCTGATAATGACCCCTTGGTCATCCTTCTTGCATTTCAAGACCCATTAGGTGCCAATGACTTTAGCACCTTTAGGTCTATCAACCAGAGTCCATACACCTAACTTCTTGATCTGAAGAAGTTCTTCTTGCATTGCACTCACCCATGCCTCATCATTTAGTGCTTCACTAACGTATTTTGGCTCAAACTATGAGACAAAACACTGATAAGCAGCATCATGAATATATCCCTTCTCCATAACTGAGGCGTAATCAGCTGAGTATAGCTGATTTCGGGTTTGTACACCTGATCTGATGTCTCCAATGACATTGTCTAAGGGATGATAGACGTTTAGTCGTGATCCTGGAGTAGTAGGAACAGCTACCTCAGAGCCAAGATTATGAACATTTGGTTCTGCATCTGAGGTAGTTAGAGTTTGAGGCTCTGAAGTCAAAGGTGCATCACTGGTAGATGCTTGTGGACTTTCAGGAACTGGAACCTATTCCTCCTGACTGTTCTGGTTATCTTCTTCAGCTTCATCTTCAGAGGAGGAGTCACTGTCGTCGACCACTCCCCCTGACTGAGTAGATGATTCTCCCTGTGAGCTAGATGTTTGTGTAATCAAGATATCATACATCATTCGTGTAGCTAACTCGTCATCCGAGGAGAGAGAGGGATGTCGAAGGACTTGAAGAATCCATCATAGTCGAAAAAGTAGGCGGGTCCTTCGCCAGTAGGTGGTGTGGTATATCGCTGAACGTCAACATTACACCACACTTCTACTAGACCCGTTGAGTTGTTGTAAACTCGCTTGTTCGGTATGTTGTATCCTAGAAAGATAAACAGATCCATGTGAAGAATTCAAGAGGATGTTCTATTGAATGAACTTTCTTTTCCGTATGAGACTTCTTTGTCTGTTTGCCTTTCTTGCAACCTACACAAAAGTCAGGAAGCTAGAAGTTCTTGACATTAACTCCTCTCACTAGATCCTTCTGAATCAAGTGATTCATCTTCCTTTGACTAATGTGTCCCATTCTCCTATGCCAGGAGATGGAATCCTTTTCAGTAGCTTTAGATAGAAAACACTGAACCTCACGATCCATTTTAGAAGCTGTTGACACATCCAAGACATGAAGATCTTTATATCTTGACGCAGTCATCAAAACTTGGTCCTCTGGGATCACGTAGTCTTTCTTTAGTACGTAACACTTCTTGTTGTCGAAGATGACTTTAAATCCCTTATCACATATTTGGGAAATAGAAAGTAAGTTATTTTGTAGTTGTTGAACGTAGTTCACTTTCTCAAACTTAACTTTCTGATTCCCCACTTCTCCCTGGGCTGTGATATAGCCACCCTTGTTTCCAGCAAGCGAAATGCCCTCCTTTTATTTGCTTAACGTTTGATAAAAGGGCTCTGTTTCCTGTCATGTGCCTGGATGCTCTGCTGTCTACTATCCACGTGTTAGTTTCAGCATTGTATCGAACACCCTGCACACATAAAGTAAAGGATTAGTTTGGGTTAGGAACCCAAGCCTTTACAGGCTTGGGTTTCCCAGAGGCATCACACATCATAAATTCTACCCATTGACCCTTATAGGATGAGGGTAGCTCAGGTTCCTTCTTGTCATTATTATCAGACACTGAGGATGTCTTTTCCTTCCATAATCCAGATTTGTGTAATGCCTGTTTGCGTTAAATAGTCGACTGACTTACAGGTTGAATTTTAGGTTCACTAGTTCTTCTAGGTGGAGTTAGTGAAATCCTCTTAGAAGACCTAGGCTTTGAAACCTGAAGTTCAATCTTCTTACGGGGAGTCTGATAGAAGTGACAATAGGAAGCAATGTGTCCATATTCACCATAATTGTAGCATGATCTGCTATTAAACTTTCTTTGTGGAGAAGTGTGTGACACTCTAGTAACATTACTCACTCTAGGTTTTGACTCTGGTTCTTTGGTTGTTTCTCTGGTTTAACAAAGTTATATGTTTTCACCTATTTAACCTCCTTTTTCTTTTTGGTTAATAGGTTCTTGCTTTGAAGTATGTGAAAGATTAACCTTAGAAGTCCTTTTAGGTTTTGATTTGACTCTGTTTTATCCTGACTTTAAGTTAACCTTTTCAAATTCCTTTTCCAGATTAACACTAGATAATTTATCCTTTGCCTTTGAAGTGGCCTCCTTTTGTTTGTTTCCAGAGTCCATAGATGAACATAAGGAATCTGGATCACTAACAAGAGGAGTAGACACCACATGATCCTTGATGGGATTACTATTTATTGGTCTAGTCTTAGTGTTCATCAAAGTCTCAGGTGGTGGTGGGACCACTTTATAACCCAATCCCTCCCCGTTGTGCCTTTCTCTCACTAAGTGTTGGACTATGTGTGAAGAACTAGTCCAACTGTGCAGTTTCTGTTATAATGAATTTACTTCTACTTCTAGAACCGCCTTTTGCTTCTTAGTGTCTTCTAGGGAGTTTAGATAATACCTAATATCATTAGCTTGGTTTCCGTAAGCTGTTTAGTCAAAAGGTCTATCTTTTCTTTATAACTATGCTCATTTTGTTTTAATACCCTATTAGCCTCAGTGCACAGGTGCAAATCTTTTACTAAGTTATCATTATGATCTAATAACCTAGCAAAATTTTCATCTATGCTATTCCTAAAAATATCACAATCAGAACAAGCATGATTATCAAACATTTGGTCAGTAGTACTTACCTGAGTTGATTCAGAAGAGTTAGCCATCAACGCAGCAACAGATGTCTCTGGTTCTGGTGATTCTGCCTTTTCTGTCGCTGATGTGGTAGACTCCTCCTTAGGCTTGTAACTGACCTTGGTTGCAGTTGCTTCTTCACTATGTGACATCGCTATCTCAACTGCTAGATCTCCTTCACTAGCGGAATCACTGTTAATGTCTTCTACACTAGAAATGTTTGATTCCCCTGGCGAGACAAACCTAAAGCTCCAATCTTGTCCTTCATCATCATGGGCAGTCAAGGCCTTTGGATCCTTGCTTGATGAAGTAGAACTGGTAGCTTGCTTGTCTTGATGAGTGAAGGACGAGAACGGTTCCCGTTACCCGTCTTCTTAGGCTTGACACATTCTCTTTTGAAGTGCCCCTTCTCTCCACAGTTGAAGCAGGTCACTTTGCTCTTGTCAAAGCCAAATATGGTATCCTTAGTAACTACTAAGTTCTATCCTTTGTTTTACAAACTTCTTTGCCCTCCGGACAGCACTAGCTAAGGCCCACATTATGTCCATCCTCTCAAGCTCCATTTCTTCCATCTGCTCGTAGTCCTCGTAGGCCAGATGGCAGTTTCCAATCTTCCTAGCAACAAGTTCATCATAAGAATGGACCATTGCAGCCAAAAGATCCATGTGTTCTCGAGCTACTTCCACAGTCACATTTCCGGGATTCTCGTCTTTAGTTTAGTAGCACTTGTTTTGGATCCAATATGGTGGGTGCAAGAGAGTCCCGACGTGTCTGTTCCTGAAGGAGACGCATGTGCAAGACCTGATGAGCTAGACACAAATGCAGTCTGGAGAGGTGCTCTAGATGTCTTAGCTTGAGGCGTGGCGTTGTACAAGGCTGGATTTTGATTGTAAGAAGAATTCTTGGCTCTGTACTTCATCCTAAGTGACTCTTCTCGCTACTTAAGAATGAAGTCATTAATATCCAGTTTTGCCAGCATTCCATTCTGTCTAAGGTTAGACACGAATGAGGTCCACTTTTCAGGCAATCCGTCTGCAAGTTAGTAACTTTCTCTTCCATGGTAGTTGCCACCCCATGTGTATGCAGTTCACTCATCAGATGGTAAAATCTATCTATAACGTCGTCTAAACTCTCGTTTCCCATCGATGAGAAATTATCGAATTCCTTCTTTAACTCCTTAGCTTTGATTGCCTTTAATGAAGCATTCCCGTCATACCTCTTTTCTAGCTCATCCCAAAGTTTCTTGGACTGCTTATTCTCTGAGTACTGGTGGAATATGTCTTTAGGAATAGACTGTGTAATCAATGCATAAACTCTTTTCTCTGCATTGTATTTAACTTTTTGCACATCTGTCATCCCTCCTAACGTTAGCTTAACTTCATCAGCTCCAACCAGTGTACTATATCCAATCTCGATGGCTTCCTACAGATTCGGATCCACTCCATTGAGGTAGATCTCAAAACGTTGTTTCCAGTGGGGAAAGTCATCTAACGTCAAAAGCTTTGGTGGTTTATTATGATTACCCACTTCACTCTCAAGCAACAGTAGGTTCTGTATCCTAGAGTCCTTTCCAGCAGTAAAGGCTGACATTTGATCTTCCATGGCGAATAACTTTAAGTCTAATAAACCAAACTATCACTGGTGCGACTGAAGGATGCGAATGGCCTAGTCGTGCGTATGAACTCTGCGACTGGTTCGATCGTGCAGCTGAACTAAGCAATTACCTCAGTCGTGCGAATGAGTCTGATGAGTATGAGCAATGCGAACGAATGGTTCAGTCGTACGAAAGGAGATACGACTAGGTCCAATCGTGCGTCTGGACTATGCGAATGAAGTCCAGTCGTGCGAATGGCACACTCGTGCGACTGTGGCTGCTGTTATGCGAAAATTCCTAGGTTAAACGTGTTTTAGCCGTAAAAATTCGAAATTTCGTAAGGTCTAATCGCCTAAGTCCATAGAAACCAAACTTTGATGAGCAAGGAACGTCCAATATCACTTTTGACGCAAAAGATTGCGTTTTTTGTGCAAAAACACAAACTTTTTATCAATCTTGATTGAATCACACGTAATCAAGAGCCCAAGCTCTGATACCACTTGTTAGGACCTAGTATTTGAACAAAATACCTAGTGATTAGCGTGTAAACCAGATCAAATAGTGCGGAATCCTATTTGATTGGCGATCCAATGAGTGAGAACACACGAAGAATCAATCAAGAATTGAAACTCACGTTAGAAATCGATTGGGAATCGATCTAATGTGTTCTATGAACTTGGAGAACGAATTTTGAGGCTTCTGGATGGCTAGGGTACATCTGGAGTCGTAAGTAATCAAAAGCTCTCTATTTTTCACGAATTGGGTTGTATTTATAGGTTAGTATTATTCAATCGTGCGACTGAACCAGTATGGTTCAGTCGTGCGATTGAACCACGCGGTTGATTCATTCGCACGATTGAGTATTCAGTCGTGCGACTGAGTCAATCTCATGTTATAATTATATGACTGATCTAGTCTCCTGGTTCCGTCGTGCGACTGAGTCATTCGTATGAAGTTATTCATGCGTATGGTCCATTCGCATGGGCCACTCGCATGAGAACTTCATTCTGTTAAGTTTGATTGCATTAATTAATTAATATAACATTATGTATAACACTTCAAACAACCACAAATCTAATTAACCAATTCAATGTCGACTCATTAATGAAATATGAAACATTATAAATATCAAACAAGCAATATCATTTCATTAATCATTTCAAGCATTACCTCAGAATCCGACAAACAAGATCTATTACATTCATATCATGATCTAGGGACATACATGTATCAACAGTTAACCAAAACGTATTAATCATAAAAGTCCAACCAAAGTGCAAGTTAAAGATGTTCAAAACGTTAACACAATTATTTATGTTAATAAGGACGAAACATCTCAAAGAGTAGTGAAAAAACCAAACCAGACACACCTCACACCTTCACTAAACTCAATATCACATAAAAGTTTTCTCCAATCTGTAGAAGCAAGATCTTGCTACAGTTGTGGAAAACAAGGACATATTTCTACTAATTGTCCCTACTATCAACGCCCAAAAAGAAAATTGAACTATATGATACAAAACCTGTTCTTCTAAAATAAAATCTAACACTCCACCTAAGAGTGTTATTGAACCTAAAGTTTAAACCATAAGTCAGTCAACTGTTTACCACAACCAAGCCTTACATAAAACTGGCTTATGGAAAGAAAAATCAAGTATAGCGTCTGATAGTGAGAACCATAAGAAGAAAGATATGCCCTCATACTCTAAAGGACAATGGGTTGAGTTTATGATGTATGATTCCTCTGGTCACCCAAGCCAGTTAAGGCTTGGGTCCAAAATCTAAACTAACAAGTTTCTTTGACTATGCATGGTGTCCGGTACAACGCTATCACTAATACCTGGATTATTGATAGTGGGGAGTCCAGGCACATGACAGGGAATTCGTCCCTCCTTTTCAACATAAAACAAATCAAGGGAGACATGTTCATTCGCTGGGAACAAAGGATGCTACATCATAACTCAAGGCGAAGTGGGAAACGAGAATGTCAAGTTTGATAAGGTCAACTATGTTCAATAACTTACTTTCTGTCTCCCAGATCTGCGATAAAGGATTCAAAGTTGTATTTGACAACAAGAAGTGCTACGTGTTGAAGAAGGACTATGTGATTAAGGAGGATAAAGTTCTTATGTCAGCTTTAAGATATAACGACTTGTATGTCTTGGATTTATCAAAAGCCTCTACAACAGATTACAAGGTTCAATGCTTCCTGTCAAAAGAAACTAAGAGGGATTTAGTCTAATGGCATAGAAGAATGGGACATATTAATCCTAGGAAAATGAATCACCTGATTCAGAACGATCTAGTGAATGGTGTTAATGTCAAGAACTTCTGTTAAGTGCTCTAAAAGATTAACATGTTGTCTTTATTTGTCTTTTGATATTTTGTAATAGTATAGGGACTATTTCTGTAATTTGTTAGTTCCTTTACTTGTGTTTTCAGTATAAATAGCTTAGATTTGCAGGTTTGTAGAAAAAAATACACAAGTTATTCGAATCTGCTTTTCATACCTGTAATTGTCTTAGCTTGATATGAATGAAAACTTAATTTTATTGATATCTTGTTTTGATTTGATTACTTTGTGTGAAATTCATTGAATTGTGTTACAAATCATCACAGATTTATTCATTTGATCCTATCAACTTCTAGCTTCCAGACTTCTGCATAGCATGTAAGAAAGGGAAACAGACCAATAAGGCATACAAGGCAAAGAAAGTTGATTCTATTGATATGCCTCTCGAGCTTCTGCACATGGATCGGTTTGGCCCAGTCAGCACAAAGAGCATTGCTGGAGATGTGTATTGCTTTGTAGTAACAGTTGATTACTCAAGATTCTCTTGGGTAATGTTTGTGAAAGCCAAATCAGAAACTTTTGAATCATTCCAACATCTAGTAACTACATTGGAATCACTCTACAAGCTCAAAGTCAGGAAGATTCGATCAGACAACGGCACTAAATTCAAGAATCCATGGATGGAGGCATACTGTAGAGAAAGATGAATTGTTCATCAATTCACCTCTGCCTACACT
The DNA here is from genome assembly GCA_025506515.1 of Flaveria trinervia. Classification (NCBI taxonomy): domain Eukaryota; kingdom Viridiplantae; phylum Streptophyta; class Magnoliopsida; order Asterales; family Asteraceae; genus Flaveria; species Flaveria trinervia. Next base: position 39,668,986 of record CM046457.1, read on the forward strand.
CCATAGATGAACGACATAACTGAAAGGAAGAATCAAAGTTTGATAGAGACTGCTAGAACAATGCTTGCTGACTCGAAATTGCCTATTCAATTTTGCAATGAGGCAGTGGTGAATGCTTGTTAGATGCTCAATCGAGTCTTAGTGGTCAAACGACATGGGAAAACATGTTATGAACTACTCCAGCGACATAATCCTAATTTGGAGTATCTAGAACCGTTTGGCGCACCGTGCACATTGTTGAAGAAGACTCAGGCTAGGAAGTTCAACGAAAAGGTAGAAGAAGGGATCTTTCTCGGATACAACATACCAGACAAGAGAGTTTACAACAACTCAATGGGTCAGGTAGAAGTGTGATGCAATATCGATGTTCAAAGATACACCACCTCCCCAGCTGGGAAAGGACCCTCATTCTTCTTTGACTATGATGGACTCTTTAAGTCCTTCAATCTGCCACCTTCACATACTGATGACGAGCTTTCTGCTCGGATGATATACGACGTTCTTAACTTTCATCCACTAGACTCGACATCGACCGGTCCATTAGATGATTCTGCTAGCCCTTAAGGGGATACCTTGAAGTAAGTGAGTCTTCATCTGATAATGACATAGTTAAGAGTGCTAATGTGGACCAGGAGGAATAGTTTCCCACCAGTGAAAGTACACAAGCATTAATTCTTGGTGCTTCTAACACTTCAGAACCTCATACTCCAACAGTTGCGGATACTGAACCTAAGTTTAACAATCTGGAAAATGAGGTGGCTGTTCCAACAACTCCCAGATATTCAGTAAATGTTTATCATCCCTTGGACAATGTTACCGGGGATGTTCGATGAGGAGTACAGACCTGAAATCAGCTATACTCAACTGTTTAGGCCACAGAAATGGAAAAGGGATATCTTCACGATGGTGCATATCGATGTTTTTGTTGGATCTTGTATGCTCAAGACACATACAAGATTAATGTGGTTAGTATGTTATGAACCAAGTAGGGTCATACCCATAATGGAAGCAATGTTTTGAAATCTACTTAAATGGAGTAGATAAAATCTGTGGGAGGCAATAGAATCGGGGTACAGCATGCCCGTATGAGCAGATGGAGTGAAACTTACTCTACGTGGGATGTCGGATGCTCAGAGGGTAAAACACAACGCTGAGAAGAAAGTATACGCTTTGCTTACTCAGTCTATTTCGAAGGATGTCTTCCATCAGTACTCGGAGTATACTCAAGCAAAGAACTATGGGATGCGTTGGAGAATAGGTATGACAGAAATGCCTCACTCAAGGCCATTAAGGCCAAAGCTTTGAAGTAGGAGTTCGACAACTTCTCTTCAATGGGCAAGGAAGGTCTGGATGATGTCATCGACAGATTCTACCACTTGATGAGTGAGATGCACACACATGGTGTAACTACGTCAATGGAGGATAAGGTATCCAACTTTGCACATGGTCTACCAGAAAAATAGGCTTCCTTCGTTACAAATCTTAGACAGAATGGAATGCTCTCGAAGTTAGACATAAATGACTTCATTCTTATCTGAGGGAAGACGAGCTTAGGATGAAGTACAGAGCCCAAAAGGCCAACTACGATCAGAATCCTGCACTCTACAATGCAACTCCTCCAGTCAAGACATCTGGAGCACCACTGCAAACTGCCTTCATCTCAAGCGCAGCAAATCCAGCACAACCGTCAACTTTAGGTCCGAAACGTCAGGTCGTCTGGCACCCAATATAGTATACCTTAAAACACATGGACCTCTTAGCTGCTGTAGTCCACTCCTATGATAGACTAGTTGCTAGAAATAGGAAATTATCACCTGGCAGATGAAGATTATGATAGGTGGACGAAATGGAGTTAGAACAAATGGACATAATGTGGGCTTTGGCAAGTGCTATCCGACGAGCTAAAAAGTTTGTCAAAAAGACCGGACAGAACTTGGTTGCTACCAAAGACACAACCTTTGGCTTCGACAAGTCAAAGGTAACTTGTTTCAACTATGTGAGAGGATCACTTCAAGCCGGAGTATGTGAAGCCAAAGAAGACTGGTAATGCCAATCCCCTCTCATCCTTTAATCGTCAGGACAAGGCATTATCTGCAGTTCTACTTCATCAAGAAAGGACCCCAAAGCCTTGACTGCCAATGGGGATGAAGGACAGGACTGGAGCTTCCGGTTCGTCTCACCGAGAGAGTCCAACAAAGCTAGTGTGGAGGACATTGATGACGATCTGCATGTGAAGGAAATATAGCATAGAGCTCGCGATGTCAAATTCTGAAGACACTGCACCTGTGGTCAACCACCTGCCTGAAGAAGAAAAATTTGCATCAACGTCAGAATCACCAGAACCAAAATCAACTGATTCTGTACTCGTGGCTCATTCATCTTCAACATCTCAGGTAAGTATTACTGACCAGCTGTTTGATAATCATGCTTGTTTAGATTGTAATAAATTTAGAGAAAGTATAGGTTAAAATTTGCTAGGTTATTAGATCATAATGATAGCTTAGTAAAGACCTGGAACTGTGCACTAAGGTAAATAGAGTGTTAAAACAAAACCAACACAATTATAAGGAAAAGATAGACCTATTGAATAAACAGCTTAGGGAAACAAAGGTAGTTGCCTTTAACCAAGAAAATGACATTAGGACTATCTGAACTCCCTAGAGGACCAAAGAAGCAGAAAGCAGTTTTAAAAGTAGAAGTCAACTCTTTAAAACAAAAATTGCACAGTTGGACAAGCTCATCACACGTTGTCCAACACTTAATGAGAGAGAGAAACAATGGGGAGGGGTTGGAATACAAAGTGGTTCCACCACCACCTGAGACCTTGATGAACACCAAAAGTAAACCGATTAACAATAACCCCATCAAGGATCACGTGGTGACCATTCCTCTTGTTAGTGATCAAGATTCCGTATGTAAATAAAATGAATCTGACGCTAAACAAAAGGAGGCCACTTCAAAGGCAAAAGGAAATATGCCTTGTGTGAACCTAGAAACTGAGTTTGAAAAGGTTAATTAAAGTCTGGGTCAAACAAAGTAAAACCAAAACCCAAATAGACTACAAAACCTAATCAATCACCATCGTCATGTCAATGTCCTGGTAAAGAAGAGATAAAAGATGTAAAACCAGGTAAAGCAATTAAGTTTGTAAAACCAAATCATACATCTAATAAAGAAGTGTCTCAATCCAACATAATAAGGTCAACTGCGTGACTTCTACATCTTCACCAAAACATATAAACCGTAAACTTGAAAGCAGATCCTACTATAATTGTGTAGAGTATGTCACATAGCGTCTCATTGTCCTTATTAAGTCAGACACCGGGGAGAAGTAGAACTTTCAGTACCTACACCTAGATCTTTTAAGAGGAACTCAGTGACGCCTCCTAAGGGCTAGTGAACCAAAGTTCAATCCATCAGCCAGTCAGTCGTTTGTTTATCACAAACAGGCCCTACACAAAGTTGGTCTATGGAAAGAAAAGTCTGCCTCAGTGTCTAAAATTGAGAACAAATAGAAAATTGAGCTTCCCTCAACTCAAATGGTCAATGGGTTGAGTTTATGATGTGTGATGCTTCAGGGAAACCAAGCCAGTGAAGGCTTGGGTTCCTAACATGAACTAATATTTTCATTGAATGCAGGGTGTTCGCTACAGTGCAGAGACTAACACATGGATTGTAGATAGCGGAGCATCCAGGCCATGACAGGGAACAAAGCTCTCTTATCAAACGTCATACAAATCAAAGGATGGCATGTTTCATTTGCTGGAAACTAAGCGGGTACATCACAGCCCAAGGGGAAGTGGGAAATGAGAAGTTAGTTTGATAAGGTAACTACGTCCAACAACTACAAAATAACTTTCTTTCAGTTTCTCAAATCTATGATAAAGGATTCAAAGTTGTCTTTGACAATAAGAAGTGCTACGTTCTGATGAAGGACTACGTGATCCTGTAGGACCAAATCCTAATGTTGCTTGAAGATATAATGATCTTTATGTCTTGGATCTCTCAAAGGCCTCCACAAGGGATCATGAACTTCAGTGCTTCTTGTCCAAAGCTACTAAGAAGGACTCCATCTCCTGGCATGGGAGAATGGGACACACAAATCCGAGGAAGATGAATCACTTGGTCCATGGATCTAGTGAGGGGATTAAATATCAAAAACTTCCAACCCCCGGATTTCCGTGTTGCGTGCAAAAAGTGCAAACAGACGAAGAAGTCTCATAAGGAAAAGAAAGTTCATTCTATAGAACTTCCTCTTGAGCTCCTTCACATGGATCTGTTTGGTCCAGTCAGTACAAGAAGCATCGCAGGCGACTTGTATTGCTATGTAGTTACTGATGACTACTCAAGATTCTCTTGGGTAATGTTTCTGAAATCCAAATAAAAAACATTGAATCCTTCAGGAATTAGTAATTACACTGGAATCCCTATACAAGCTGAAGGTACGACAGGTGCGCTCAGACAAAAAAACCCAGTTCAAGAATCAGTGGATGGAGCCTACTGCAAGGAAAATGGAATTGTGCATCAATTCACCTCTGCTTACACTCCTCAGATGAACGGGGTTGCTGAACGGAAGAATCGCAGCTTGATAGAGACGATAGGTACTATGTTGGCAGACTCGAAACTGCCTATTCAATTCTAGAATGAAGAAGTGGCAAATGCATGTTACACGCTTAATCGAGTTCTAGTTATGAAACGCCATGGAAGAACATGCTATGAGTTACTACAACAACGTAAACCTAACTTAGAGTATCTCGAGCCATTTGGTGCTCCGTGCACCCTGCTGAAGAAGACTTAGGAGGGAAAATTCAGTGAGAAGCGATGAAGGGATCTTTCTTGGATACAACATACCGAATAAGAGAGTGTACAACAACTCAACGGTCAAGTAGAGGTGTGGTGTAACGTTGATGTTCAGAGATACATCACACCACCTGCTGGAAAAAGGCCTGCTTACTTCTTCGACTATGATGGATTCTTCAAGTCCTTCAACATTCCTCTTTCTGCTTCAGAAGACGAGTTGGGAAACAAGATGATGTATGTTGTCTTGAACACACCGTCTCAAGACTCAACACCATCCAGTTCACAAAGTCAATCATTTACCAACTCAAGGGAGCACTTGATAAGAGTGAGTCTTCCTCTCATCAAGAAAATGTGGAAAATGATCAACACAACCAGGATATACAGGTTCCGCCTACCACAAGTCCACAAGCATCTCATAGTGATGCATTTGAGATTTCGAAACCACAAACTCCTATTGCCTCATATTCAGAACCAAATGTTCACAATCTTGATTCTTAGGTAGTAGTTCCAACAACTTCCGGCTCACGTCTAAACGTCTATCATCCTTTGGATAATGTTATAGGAGATGTGAGATCAGGGGTTCAGACTAGAAATCAGCTGTACTTAGCTGATTATGCCTCTATGATGGAAAAGGGATACCTTCATGACGGTGCCTACCGTTGCTTTATATCTCATTTGAGCCAAAGTATGTAAGTGAAGCACTGAATGATGAGGCTTGGGTGAGTGCCATACAGGAAGAACTTCTTCAGTTTAAGAAGTTAGGTGTATGGACTCTAGTGGATAGACCTAAAGATGCTAAAGTCATTGGCACCAAATGGTTCTTGAAATGAAAGAAAGATGATGAGGGAGTGATCATCAGAAACAAAGCTCGGCTTGTTGTTCAGGGTTTTCGACAAGTTGAGGGTATTGATTATAATGAAGTGTTTGCACCCGTGGCAAGGATGGAAGCAATCCACATCATTCTTGCCTATGCCTCTTATATGAAAATCCAAGTTTGTCAACCAGATGTGAAGAGTGCCTTCCTTCATGGTGAGATTCGAGAGACAATGTATGTCAGTCAACCCGAGGGAATTGAGGACCCGTATCATCGGGATAGAGGTTACAAACTCGACAAGGCACTATATGGGCTTCATCAAGCTCCGAGGGCCTGGTATGAGAAACAATCAACTCATCTTGTGAAACCTAGTTTTCGCAAGGGAGTCATTGACTGTACTTGTTTACCAAAGAAAAGGATGGGGATTTACTGCTGGTACAGATCTATGTCGATGACATAATCTTCGGTTCCAAGAAAAAAAATTATGCAAAGAGTTTGAAGCAGTAATGAGGCGGAGTTTGAGATGAGTGCAATGGGGAGATGAAGTTCTTTCCGGGTTACAGTTGGATCAGACACCAAATGGGATTTTCCTACATCAGACCAAGTATGTAGGGGATATTCTCAATTGGTTTGACATGGAGAATGCTTCTACAGCTGGCACTCCACTTGCTACAAACCATGATGTAGCACCCGATGAGAATGGTGATCTGGTAGATGCCACTACATACCAAGGATGATCGGATCTCTCATGTATCTCACTGCCTCACGACCTGATATCATGTATGCTACATGTTTATGCTCACGATATCAGGCAAAGCCTAAGGTGAACCATCTAACTGGGGTCAAAAGGATTTTTCGTTATCTGAAGGGCACACCTACATTTGGGTTCTGGTATCCTCATGATGATGACTTTGAGCTTACAGCGTATAGCGAATCGGATTACGACGACTGCAAGATGAACTACAAGTCTACATGAGTAGGGTGTCAATTCTTTGGAAGAAGATTACTGACCTGGCAATGTAAGTAGCAGACCTCGATTGCATTGTCAACCTGTGAAGCTGATACGTTGCTGCTGCAAGCTGTTGTTCTCAAATCATATGGATTCAACATCAAATGCGGGATTACGGTTTGCATTTCTCTTGTACTCCTATCTTTGTTGATAACTCTGCTGCTATCGCAGTCACTAAAAACCCGGTCCAACATCCTAAGACCAAACACATCAGAATTAAATATCACTTTATACGTGATTGCTTTAAAAAAAACTTAATCGATGTAGTAAAAATAAATACAGATTTTCAACGCGCTGACCTCTATACAAAGGCATTTGACAAACCACGTTTTTTATATTTCTTAGAGGTCAACAGAGTTAAATAAAATGAAGTCATTCCTGAAGATGACCATGTATAGTCCGATGCGTCGTGTCTAGTTTCTTTTATTTTTTCGATATTTAATTTTATTTTATTTTATTCTCTTGTCTTTGTTTAATTTTAATTAGTTTAATTACAATTGGTTTATTTCTTTGCCTATTAAAATCCTAAAACGCTAATCTGTGATGGTTTTAAAATTTTGGAGGAGAATAGGTTTAGGCAATATAAAAAAAGGCGAGGTAAAAGGAGAGGCAAGCTGATAAAATAAGATCATATGTGTGATACTGATTCAATTTTTGGAATATGATAGTACACATGTACACACCATTTGGGACTTTAAAAATCAAAATTGAAAAAGATGAAAAGCTTAAGTATAAGTCTTTGTAGTCTGAGCAATATAAAGTGAAATATGATAGATAAGCTAGCTACCACTAAGGTAACACAAAGAAAGTAGAGCTAGAGGTTGCTAGACCACAGATGATATGTCGGTACATTCAACACAATAGATGACTACACCTTTTTGGTGATCTCAAGATTAAACTAAAATGTTTGACTAGCTGTGGGGAACACCTTATCCTGGTTAACACAATAACAAGATTCCAATAAAGGGTGACGAGCAAAATAAACTCAACAAATGTGTGCGTAAGACCAAAGCATGAACAAAAGCACATAAAACAATTAAAATACAATCAAACTGATAACATATGTTGTCGGTGAGATCTGTGCAAAAAGAATGAAAATGCTCAAACAAGAAGATAGGTATGTGCCTCTCTACTGTGCAGTGGCACTGACCTAAGGATAAGCATAACCTATATATTCTAGAACTTATTGTTGTTTGCTGCCTCTCTACTGTGCGGTGGCACTGACCTGAGGATTGGCTTCACTTTGAAAGTTCTAATAATAGTCACTTCTTGAACACTACCCTGAGACCGCTCAAAAATCCCTTGAGGAATGTTGATTACCATATAAGTGTATATCCATAAATGCTTGTTGAAATAAACAAACCTTAAACTATCACTAAACTATGTTCAAAGTTTGTGTATGGATTTAAGAGGACAAGTACACTGACAATCAATGTGGCTACAATTCTTGAAAGTTCAAATCAGTGTGGGAACCTGAGATTACTAGCATGATTTCCTAGCTTTGCTAACTGACTCCAAATGAAAAACAAGATTGAGCATCAAAGTTTTTTTAACATGTCCTAAATGATTTGAATATCCTGTATGATTCCAATTGAATTGGTCCATCTATGGTTTAAATGATTGAGGTTGCTCTCTCAGAAAAATTACTCCTTAGAATTACTTCTTAGGAGTTAACCCTCACAAAAATACAAAAACCTATTTTAGTTTAAAGTTTTTAGTATTATTTCTTTTATTTATGTACAAAGTTAGTCAATTTCAGTTTGTTTAGTATCAGACTATGTCATGGAAGTTGATAAGGAACCTTATCATCCAAAAGGTCACGTCTGAGGTGACCACACTTGCTCTCAAATAAAAATGGGTCACGTCTGAGGTGACAAAATGTTTTAAAAAGATCATGTATGAGGTGATCAAAGGTTTTTCAAGATAAAATGATCATGTATGAGAGGATCAAATGTTCATAACGTTTATTAAATGTTAACAGAGAATATGTGGTATGGTCATAAAGTCAAATTCATGAGTCTGACCCATTCGCACGAATGGACAATGAGTATGGACCAATCATACGAATGGACCATACTCATGCATTAAACAGCCGAATGGACATACGTATGAACCATTCAACTGAATGGCTTATCAGAATGACCCATTCGACCGAATGGGAGTGTGCAAATGAGTCAGTCGACCGACTGAGCTCTAGTCGGCCGACTGAAAGTGAACGACTGAGCCAATCGTCTGATTGAGTTCCATTCGCCCGAATGAATCGAGTAAATGAGTCCAATCGGCCGATTGAACTCACATTCAGTATAAATAGGGCCACAGTCGATCACATACAGCTCATCACTCCTAATCGCCCTTATATCGCACATCCTACCATTACGCTATCCAAATTTCATTAGACCACGATTATACATTCCTATTGATCTTCTGACGTGTGTGTGCATTTATACAGGTATAATGAGATGAAACATCACAGAAGTCAGGAGAAATCGTGCCCTAATTTGTGATTCTCGATTGAAACAAGAACCGAACAACTAAATGGACTAATGACCTACTGAAACCAAGTAAAATGTTAAAACTAAATTTATTAGGTCATTAGTTAAGTGAATGCGAGCTTAAAGAACCTATACACAACATTTAATTTCATGAATTGGTCAAGATTCAAACCTCAATCGACCGAACAGTGGGTCATGCGACTGGTCGTCTGGATGAACTCCAATCGCACGATTGAGTTGGGCGAATAGCTCAATCGGTCTAATGTATCATACGAATGAGCTCAGTCGGCCGACTAAACCAATCACAGGATCAGCAAACTGATTGAACTCAGTCGCCTGTTCATTCACCCGAATGAGTCCAGTCGCATGATAGGACAACCGACTGAACACAGTCGCATGATTCATTCGCATGAATGAATTATAATGAATTCTCAAGTTACTTAGACCTGATTTGTGTTATGTGAGTATCTAATATTTATGTATCTTGTGTTACAGATCTATGGTTGATAGATGGTCTATCAACCCCAAGAACAACATCTGTGCTGATTTAGACCACACAACTCTGAATGGTGCCGAGATTGCATAGATCATCGCTTTTCTCAAGCGATCAAGGATACACAAGGCTATCTCTACTTCATGCACTCCCTACAGGTCTATACAACAGGCCTTCTGGGAGAATGCATCTGTTGATAGATCACGAGAGCCATACAGCATTTGGAGCTCCATCTTTGGTATGGACATAGAGATTATAGTTGAAGACATTCAGCGTGTACTTGGATTGGGAGATGATGCTAGATACCCCACCAAGCTTCACCCACTGACGGTGAGAGGCTATTTTTTGAGAATTAAGTACGCTGGGGACATCAACTCAGGTGTGCTCAACAAGAGCAACTTGTGCCCCTAGTATAAGTACTTGCAACATGTTATTTTGAAGTGCATTGCTTCCAGAAGGTGTGGGTTCGACCACCTCTCAGACCAGATACAAAATGCCTACGTGGCACTGGTGCTGAACTACCCCTTCAGCTTTTCGAGCATGATCTTCTCCTACCTCATAGAGAACCTGTAGATAAAGGGCAAAGAGGGTTTCTGCATGTACCCTAGATTCTTACAGATGACTTTTGACAAGAAGTTGCCCTCGCTTCCAAAGAAGAGCCACGATGCGATGGCCTTAGAGAGTATGGATGATACAACATTAGGTCGTATGAGAGTTTACCGAGGTAAGCAGGTCAAGCCCCAGGAAAAGGGACTTATAGGCCATCTGGCCAAGGAGAACTACATGGCGCTAGGCAGGCGTAAGTGGCGTCACGTAGAAAACGACTCGGATGATGAACAACTACAGCTCCCGGAGCACGACTCTGATGATGACGACAACAGGATGCTGGAGATGAAGGGCCCACTCAACCGAGGGCCCCACTATTGATATTGCATCTCCAACATCTGCCTCCACTAAAGATGTAGCAGAGACTGCTCGATTCCACGAGGAACTGATACCTGGTGAGGAGGCGGAGTCAGATGAGGAGCCTCGGACCCGGACTGTGGGCAGTAATGTCCTTACCACAGAACGGGGGCTTCGGGCGGTTGGTGAACGCCCCGACGAGTCGGGAGAGGCTGATACTGATCCCACGTATGCTCCTGATCAACCAAGCCATGTTCTAGGGGGAGCTTCCTCCTCGAGAGGATCGAGGAAGAAGAGGATGGCTCAGCCCCATGACATGAGGAAGAAGAAGAGACGACTCACCTTCATTACTACCACCACTACCATTACTTCTGCCACCACTACTCCGCCCACCACCACCAACACAGCTACCACCACTACCATACCACCCACTATCACCACCATACCTCCACCCTCTACTACTACAGCCACACCTCCACCAGTTATTCTACCCCCAATCTACACTACAGCCACACCTCCACAAGTTATTCCACCCCCAATCTACACCACAACCATCACCACCACCACTAGCCACCATGTTGTACCACCATCATTCCCCTCCTACACATCAGGATCACCTCTGCCTTCCAGTGGGCTAGAGGAACAGCTCTCAGCACATAACCGAATGGTGCTGAGGCTGTTGGCGGTAGACGAAGAGAATATTGCTCAGCTATGACAACTAGTAGACCTTACTACTACCCAAGCTATGCGGATATTTCAACAGCACAACAGTTGGATGCTCAACGTGTAGACATGTCCCAACTCTGGGAGCAAAATGCCCTATGAGCAAAAACGATTGAGGTGTTGGAGACAACTAACCAGACCATCATGCTGCATCTTAAAGGATCCAAGGAAAACCCCCTTAAGAATAAGGAAGGGGATGGGGATGCTAGTGACGATAATAGTGATGATGAGGATGATGATGGTGATGATGATACTGATGCTGCCGGTGATGTTGGTGATGATGATGATGACTCACCTGCTGCAGGTGCCACATCTGCCAGGGAAAGGAGGACTAGAAAAGCACAAGATCAAGGTGCCTCCACATTAGCCCCGTTAGCACAAGAGTCGATGATCCAACATAAGAGTAATGCTTAGCTGTTTTATTGTTATTTAAAATCATTTGTATTTTGATAATGTATAAAATTTATGAATGAATGTTTATATGTAATGTGATTGGTTATTTCTTGATTATTAACTATTGATTGCTGTGTTGAATGTTTAAATCAAGCAGATCCAGACTTTCAACGAGATGAATATGATATTGCTCCCCTCCAACAGGTCAAGACTCAACTAATGTTGATTCTTGATCTGTAGGGTATTGTAAGGAGATCTTTGATGTATATTCCTGAAGAAGGAGAAATCATTCACAATCTCACTCACGAGCAACTAGATGAAATGTTCAAGCTGAATGCTGAAGAGATTGTGAAAGATGCCCCGACTGTGAATGTAGAGAGTGGTGATGAGCTTCAAGATGTCGATGAGATTAAGATAGAAGATGTCACTATCCAACACTATCCATTATACGCTGACAAGGAGGGAACTGCCATTCCCAATCTGGGAGACACTCTTGTCAGTGACACTTTTGAGACTCTGGACAGGATGGAGCAAGAGTTTGGAAAGGATAAAGATAAGGCCCAAGCCATAGATGCTGAAGTGAACATCAAAAAGGCAGAATGGGTAGCATGTTTTGAGGAGATAAGAGCCTAACGCAACGTTTCAACGTCAACTGCCTACACCAAACTGTATAAGGTCAAGAAACATCAATAGGTGGCCGGCAGGATCATAGCATGGTCACATTTTGAAGACCTCAATGTTTACGCTGTTAAACGTGAGAAGGGAATTGAGTATTTCACATTCCCACACGATTTGAAGACTCTTCTAGGTTTTGAGCTTAACCAGTTAGCAAAATTAAAATTACTATATGCTGACCCTCGTAAGATGTCAGGCTGGTTTGAAGCAGCACTAAAGAGGGAGTACCACACCACATGGGTCAACTTCAAACCTCAACAACCAACGAGGTAGAACAAAAGATCTGAGGTTGACGCCATAACTGGCAAACCAAAAGTAGCTTTGAAATGGAGTCCACCACGTACAATGTCAAAGATCCCACTACGTGAGATGTCACAGGACTTCACTCCATACTTCAAATGGTGGTACTACGATTGGAGAACGGGAGAGCCCGTGATAGTCTTGAACATAAATGGTACAATGGAAACCATAAGGGTGTTTGACCCAATATGGCTCACCAACTTGTCAGAAATGATGTGTATACATTATACAAGTTGCCACTTTTCTATGACTCATGAGATATAGTACAAGCTTTACAATTTCAGAATGTAATACGACTCTGTTTTGCTTTTGAGATAAATACAGGAGTCACCTAAGAGCTAAGCAAAGGAAGTTTGAAGAAATTATGAAAGGTGTAAGATATAGATAGATCTAGGTCCAAGGGGGAGTTTGTTGATAGACATATGTACCTAGATCCTAATCTCAATGTAATATGTCTTGAATGTCTTACACTTATGTAATATTGGTACTAATGAAATGATAATGTTTGGTTGTGATTTATAATGTTTAATATTTCATTAATGAGTTGAGTAACACATATTGACTAGATTATATAGGTTGTGATTGTTTGAATTGATATACATAATGTTATAATAATGATACATTCAAAATTTGGTTAAGTGAAGTTCACATGCGTCCGAATGGACCATGCGTCCAAACAGTGGTCATGCGTGAGAATGGCCATGCGACTGAGTGTCCATGTGCCTAAATAGTCCATACGCCTGAACAACTTCATGCGTCTGACTCAGTCGCACGACTGAACACTCAGTCGTGCGAATGGATCAACCACATGGCTCAATGGCACGAATGAATCATGCTAATCGTTCAGTCGCCCGAATGAGCAACCCTAACCTATAAATACCACTTAATTCGTGGAAATTCAAAAGCATTCATAAGCATTGAATCCACTTGGACTCCAGACGTAGCCTAGCCGTCCAGAAGCCTCTAAGTTCGTACTCCAAGTTCATAGAACGCTATAGATCGATTCCTTATCGATTCTTGACGTTAGATTCAATACTTTATTATGTCTACGTGCGTTTTCACTGATTGGATCCCCAATCAAATAGGATTCTACACTATTTGGTTTGGTTTAACACGTTAATCAGTTGGTGTTTCATTCAAATACTAGATCCTAACAATCTTGAACAGTCCTTCCGTAGTTTCCATTTCATCTTCAGAAGACTCAGCTTGTTCTTCGAGGCTTTCACTTCAGCTTCAAAAGTTTGAGGAGATGCAGATTTTGTCCCGGCTGTTTCAGTTGCTGGGCCATCAGTCCCCATTTCCCCTTTGAAATGAATATTAGGTTCCATGTGGACCTTAGGTTGACCAACTTCTTCTATAGTGGTAGAAGGTGCAGTTAGCCTCTAAAGCTCTTTGGCTCTAATGTAAATCATTGTAGCATCTGGGCTTGGCTGATCAGTAGATGATCTCAATAGAAACTTGGTGAAGAGTCTGTAAAGATCTCTAAACATCTGTTGGTCGATTTGAAATACAACTTCAGATGGTTCAGACAAAGTGATGACATGAGTAGAAGATGTTGAGGTTGAAGTATAAGTCTGTGGGTCCTCAAGTGTTTGTCTCTGAACATTCTCCCCCTTTTTGGTAGCATCATCTTGAGAGCTAGATGAGCTAGAGGAAGAAGTCAATAAGACCTGAACATGTACATGCTTAACACATCTCTCGGTCTGCTTCTCAGCTAGTTGAGCCTTGACATTATCAATCTCAAGTTGCCGAGTGGCGGACCTTTCTTCTAAAGTCCTAACCAAGGATTCATTGTTTGAGACTTTAGACAGAAGGTCTTTTTATGAGGAGTTGCATGCTTCCCTCATCTTATTTTGAAGAATCAAAGGGAGATGAGGTAACATACCTAGTATGTTCAGCCTCACCACTAGATGTGGTTTCTTGGCACCCTGGTTTCCCTTGCTGAATGATGTCTCTTTCAGAGTCATCAAATAGCATGGTTGCCATAGATTCAGTCTCAAATATGTTACCACTGTCCATAGGGTCCATTGAGGAACCTTTTGTAGGGGCAGCTAAATCTGCATGAGTTCCCTCCACATCAGTGGGACTCACCTAAGTTATGGGTTGCTGATGGGGGCTAGAAATAAGGGATCTCGCTGGGCTGTGTTGATCTTGGAGAGGGTGTGGTAGATCAACTTCATTTCCGTGGAGAGATGTTATCTCTTCATCAGTTTTAAAAAGAATGCCAGTGAAAGATAAGGATGGTATGCCTACTGACCCGGGACCTTGGTCGATGTGTATAGGTATTGAGCCTTTGGTGGGGCTGTCCCTTGTTGGCTGCTCAAAAGAGTATAGATACTCATCCTGAGGGCTGTTGGTTTGGGTGTTGGGCTTATGGGTTTGAGATTGAGGAGACTCAAAACCCAATTTAAGGTTGATTGAGATGGTTTGTGAGACCTCAGGTTGAGTGGGAGCCCATGTTTCCACTTTAGTCTTTTTGGATTGAACAGGAGGTGCTTGCTCAATCAGAGTAGATTGAACAAGGGTTCTTTTAGGGCGTCTCGGGTATGTGATGGTGATGGGTAGAGAAGGTAGTGTTGGCATTGTGGAGGTGGTTGCTGGTGTGGGTTCATCACTTGTGGGGTAAACAGGGATGTCACCAGGAGCTATGCGCTCAATCATATCTGGAATTAGAGAAGTGTACCTTCCAGTGAAGTTGGTGGACACCTTCTTCAATGTTTTGAAGATGGTAGGCCTCATCTGAGGGACAGTCAGAGTAGCTGCACAGACAAGCATACTCTCTTCCAACTCACATTGATTATGTGTTGAATGAATCGGGGATACATGAAGAATGTCTCCCTTTGAAGATTCCCAATGAGATTGGTGAACACAAATCTTGAGAAATTGAAGTGAGGCCTCTCACCAGTCCATGAACTAAGCCTCCTAGTTCATAAGGGATTTGATCCCATCCCCTAGATTTGTTGGGCAAACAGTGGAGAACAACATGCAGGAGGAACTTCCAGTTGTAGGAGAAGTTGTACTTGTAGACTGTCGACCTACTCACATCTCCACCATATCCCATGAGGATATAAGTGCTGTCTAAATCTTCTTTGGGGAATTTAGTAGTAGCTCCATCATCATGAAGCTTGAGATGCTCCCTGATAAGTTGTTCAGTAACCACCAACTCTTGTCCACAAATGTTGGACCTTAGTACATGAATCCCGTTTAGGGTTTCAACGTAACCATTTTCCTAAATTTGGTCATTTGATTGGAGTAAACAGTGGCGTTAACGGTAAGGGTTGTGTAGCAAGATGATTGGGTGAGAAACGAAATGATTTTAGAGAAGTCAACATCTCTTGAAGAATCAAGAAGTGCGACTTGATTGTGCTAAGGGTTGAGTGCCATTGGAGAAAGGTGAATGAGGATGAATTTGAGCTTGGGTAAAGTTGGAGTAGAGAAAATTTCTAGGGCAGTAAAAATTTAAAGTAAGAGGATGAAACTGAGTAATCGGGATTATTTAAAAGAGGGTGGGAAGGCGGTAATGGGGGTTAGGATAAGGTGATGTGATGTTTTAGTGGGAGAAATGACAGTGGCGGTAAGGTTAAAATCAGTTAAATAATCTAACATCATCAACAAAATCTTTGCTTTTATAGTGTGGGGCACAAGAGATTTCTGTTACACAGTAAAATCTCTGTTCCGAATATAAAACATTTCTGAGAATAATTTGTCTTCCAAAGGCAATTCTTACTTCCGAAGCAAAGACTTTGCTTCCGATGGTCATGATTGCTTTCCGAATGGAGAGTATGTATAAGCCTCGAAAGTAGATCTGATATGAGATTAATCGCTTCTTCTGAGACAAAAAGCTCTTCCAAGAAGAAAATTATCCTTTGAGAAATTTTGCTTCGGAATATATGAAATTTCACTTTGGAAGAAATTTATACTTTGAAAATTTTAGAGTGACCAGGGCTTAAATTGTATTGACGTAAAACAATACATATTAAAAGGTTTTCAAAAGAGGTAATCTAATCAATGCTTATCATCCCAATAGCTGTTATGAGATACTTAAATATTTGTTCATCAAAAGCTTTGGTGAACAAATCAACATATTGTTCATTTGAGACAATTTGATTAATTTAATCATATTTTTCTCATGAATATCTCTAATGAAATGGTACCTGATATCAATATGCTTTGTCTTAGAATGCTTCACCGGATTTTCAGTAATGGAGATAGCACTGTTGTTGTCAATATGGTTAGGAGTACTCATAAAGTTGAATCCATAGTCTAACATCTAATTCTGAATCAATAGAAGTTGAGCATAACAGCTAGTAGCAGCAATGTATTGAGCTTCAGCAGTTGATGTAGAGACACAGGATTGCTTCTTGCATTCCCATGAGATGATCCTTCCACAAAGAAATTGACATCCTCCTGATGTGGATTTCTTGTCAATGTTGCAACCGCCATAGTCACTGTCAGAGTATCCATAGAGATTGAAATCCCTGTTTCTGGGATACCAGAGACCTAGTTTGGGTGCTCCTTTGAGGTATCTGAGGATTCTCTTAACAGCAGCTAGATGAGACACCTTTGGAGCAGCCTAAAATCTTGCAAAGATGCATGTAGCGAACATGATATCAGGTCTACTGCGTGTGAGATACATCAAAGAACCAATAATAGCCCTATACTGATGTTGATCAGTATCCTCCCCCTCAAGGTCAGGACAATGATTGTGGTTTCTGGGTACGGGTGTCTTGGCAGGCTTACAATCTTTCATCTCAAATCTTTTTAAGATGTCAGAAACATACTTACATTGATTAATGAATAACCCTTCTTTCCTTAGCTTCACCTGAATTCCAAGGAAAAAGTCCATTTTTCCCATGGAACTCATCTCAAACTTTTTCTTCATAATGCTTTCAAAGTCCTTACACATATGGTCATTTGAAGAACCAAATATGTTGTCATAGACATAAACTTGAACAACCAAAATGTCCTTTCCAGACTTTCGGATGAAAAGTGTCTTGTCAATAGTACCTCTAGGGTAGCCCTTCTTTAGAAGAAACTGAGACAAAGTCTCATACCACAGCCTAGGCGCTTGGTGCAGCCCATATAGAGCTTTATCCAATTGGCACACATAGTTGGGGTGATGTGGGCCTTCAAATCCTGGAGGGTGGCACACATAGACTTCCCTATCTATATCCCCATATAGAAAGGCACACTTGAGATCAAGCTGGTAAACAATGAAGTCCTTGCATGCAGCATAAGCAAGGAAGATCCTAACTGCCTTCAGTCTTGCAACAGGTACAAAGACATCAGTATTGATAGGATCAATGTACCAATCTGTGATGATGTATGAACACAATGCAAAGAAATACAAAGAAAGTAATCAAATTAAGCAAGATGTCAACAAAATTCATAGTTTCCTTAATATCAAGCAATGACAATACAAAGTAAGTAAGCAGTTCTAAATTGTTCTAAAACTGTTGTTCTTCTCTTTTTCTAACTGCTACAAGTCTAAGCTATTTATAATGAAACACAAGGAACTAACAAATTACAAAAGTAGTCCCTATACTACTACAAATAATAAAAAGACACATAAAGACATCATGTTAATCTTTCTAGAGTTCTAACAACACTCCCCCTAAGATTTACATGGTTTTCGGTCTTCAAAATATTCAATCTTGTCTTCTTTTTTATCTTTTCTTCAGCTTTATCTTTCATCTTCTGCTTTATCTTTCATCTTCAGCTTGCATCTTCTATCTTCTATCTTTAGCACTCAAAGAAATCTTCAGGTTCTTCCTTGATCTTGAACATTGGCTTTTTTATACATCTCTTGTTCTTAAAAAAACATTTGACTAGATTGTGCACATTGGCATCTTTTGCATCAAAGAGAAAATCCAGGTCTGTAATGACTTACAACAAAGGATATCTTAGCACTTTAGGTCTATGATGACTCATAACAAAGAAGTGATATGATGCTTGTAACAGATCTCATGATTAATCACATCACCATCAGGTGTGAGTGGTGTAACTTAACTAGCAATCAATCTGATAACCTAATACATCTCAAAAATACTCAGATGAATACACACAAGCATAAAGATTTAGTGTGATCACAAGAATTTACTTTTTCAGTATAGTAGCATGATATTGTCTACACATCATATCTTATCATGTCAGAGTTTATTAATGAGTGAAATATGCAACTGTCTCACTAATGTACTATCATTTCTCACATATTGCATAAACAGATTCTTTTCTAAAAATAAACTGACAATTAGAAAAAGACTATTTTTGGAGTTTTGATTTATACTTTGTATTTGGTTTTTCTAAGAAAAAAACACACACACACACAAAATACAAATAGGCAATTAACATTGAGAGGATCACTCGTGATGATCTTTTGATTTAGAGAGTTTACATATGATTAATAAGACCAATTGACTCCACTAAATACTCAAACCGTCCTCATAGGAAGGCTTTAGTAAATAGATCTGCCAACTATTTTTCCGTTGCAATTTGAATCAATATGATTAACCCTTTTTCAGAGTTATCTCTGAGAAAATGTTATTGAATTTCGATATGTTTTGTTTCTGAAGGTTGACTAGGATTAGCTGTAATGAACATAACAGCAGTGCAATCAATGTAAATAGGTGTTTTAAGAAAATTGAACCCATAATCTAGTAGTTGATTTTGCAACCAGAGGATTTGAGAACATCTTGCTAATGTAGCAATGTACTCCTTCTACAGTTGAAACAGAGACATTTGTTTGTTTCTTACATTGCCACAGGATTAGTGGGGACCAAGAAATTAAGACCCACCCGAAGTACATTTTCTATCTTAACAACATCCATCATAATCACTATCTGTAAATCCATGTAGTTCAAAGTTACCCTCGTAAGGATACCAAAGCCCTAAAGCTGGTTTACCTTTGAGATAGCTGAATATCCTTTTGACAGCAATTAAGTGTGATTCTTTTGGCTCTTGATGCCAATGTTGGTTTGTTAGAACATAAACATAGTTTAACCACTTAAACATTGTGAAAAACGTAGCGGAAATGAACTTTATAACATAATTTATAAACTGAAAAATCGAGTTCTATTTTGATATTATAAAGTTACAAACAAACCCAGGAACAAAAGATCTTTATATGTGAATATAACTAGCTATAGAAACACATAAACATACAATATGGACAACCATTAAAGAAGCTGCCAAGAACAACCTTCCAGCAGCGAAAGGGGGAATATGGAGGACGATATGGACCAAGAAAACAACCAAGGCACCAAAAGGAGGTCCTCTCAAGCTTGTATACCCCAAGAACTATATCAAACACCTTCTTGCTAGGGAGAAGAACACCAAAATCAATCCGAAACCCTCTCTTGTTAATGTTGCTGGCTAGAGAGAGAGTGAGGAGTGAGAGAGAGTTGTTGTGTGTAAATGATGCGTGTGAAAGAGTATCTTGCACACTTCTCCTAATGTGTTTTTTCAAGACAAAAGGAAATGATCCTATTGGACTAATGGGAGGTGGAAATCAGCCTTCTAGAAGGTGTTTCCCACCCAAAACTTTTAAAAAAAACACACATTAAAAGGGTCATGTACATTATTAACCCCTTTTTAATTTAAATGACTCTTTCATTTTATTATTTAATGTTACTTAAACCTATTTAAATAACAATACAAATAATGAAATTCATCAACAAAATATCCTTATAATTTGTTCCACTATAAAAGCAATATTAGAAAACCTATTTTCTAAATTTGGTGTGATTATTTAATTGCATGATCATATCACCAATTAAATAATTGTTTGTGTTTGCAAAGCTTGTTATTGGGTATAACCCGACTTGGATCATAACTTACTAACCGTATCAATATTCTACGTGTCTTGGGCATATAGAATCCAACAATCTCCCACTTGCACCAGATTCATAGAAAATTTATGCAAGCAGTAAATACCGCCTAACAACGGTTTACTACCCTTAATACACATGACTTATAGCCATTCAATAACATCATCCCATTCAAGTATCCTACTTGAAATGATTTAGCTGAATTAATCATTTAGCCTCTTGTTACATATGTCATGTTAAATCCAAGGACACACAATGATCATTCCTTGTTGATTTAACTTAATCAGGCCTTAGACATCTTGCTCTCAAGGAATAAGAGGAAAAAATTCCATCTTGACTACATACCACAAAACACTCGTGTCACGCCTGAACATAGCCTTACATACTGTTCATTATTTCAAGGCAGTGAAGAACTAGCTCAAGGTATAACACTTGGTGGATATCAAAACCCAATATGTATCTCAGGTCTGAGGATACCAAATGATATTCGTCTTTACTCAAATTTACTTATGATCATTCTAGAAGATTCTATGTAGTAAAATTTGAGATGCGGGTCAGTCCAATATTTGTATCCCACAAATATATATGAACTTTGGCAGCAACCAATGCCTTATATTCATTCCTTATGAATATCCACCAATCCAAATTCATAATAATCTTACCCTCATACTTGTTCCCACAAGTATGAATGACTACGAACATTTAGAGTAAACAATTTACCCATGAATTAAACATGCTAAATTGGAACATTCATTGAAATATTATGACCAAATAATTTTATTCAAGTAGTAAGGGAGTTCCAAATATCCAAATATGAAATTACAGATCAAATCCAATCACTTGAATATCGAAGTCCCATCGCACACGTATGGCCTTCATGCTTTGCCTTTTCTAGGAGCTTCGTAAGAGGATCCGCAATATTTTGATCTGTGTGAACTTTGTGAATACATATCTTTCCTTTCTCAACTTCATCTTGTATGTAGTTGAATCTCGCTCAATGTGCCTAGTCTTTTGGTGAGCACGAGGTTCCTTGATTTGAGCAATTGCACCCTCGTTATCACAAAAGATCTCTAGGGTGTCCTGAATGGAAGGGACAACCCCTAGATCGGCAATGAATTTCTTCAACCATGCAGCTTGTTAAGCGGCCAATGAGGTAGCGGCGTATTCGGATTCTGTAGTTGATAAAGCCACCATATCTTGTTTAGAGCTCTTCCAAGAGACAGCTCCTCTATTCAGAATGAAAATGTATCCCGATTGTGACCGTGAATCATCACGATCGGTTTGAAAACTCGCGTCCGTGTAACCTTTTTCAACGAGTTCCTCATCACCAGATCCATAGAATATAACATATCTTTGGTCCTCCTTACGTACTTAAGTGTGTTCTTAACAGCCATCCAATGACTGCTTCTAGGATTTTGCTGGTATGGGCTTGTCATGCTTAGGCACATGAAATGTCCGGTCGAGTGCATATCATTGCATATATGATGGATCCAATAGCTGATGCGTATGGATTGCCTTCATTTTATCTTACTCATCCTTGAGCTTGGGCATTGAGTCGTACTAAATATCGTCCCTCTTTGAATAGGTAGCGTACCTTTCTTAGAGTTTTCCATCTTGAACCTTTTCAAGATCTTATCAATGTATGCACTATAATTTAAACCAATCAACCGTCTTGATCTATCCCTATAGATCTTTTTCCCAGAATATACGCGGCCACACCAAGATCCTTGATGGAAAAACAACTTCCAAGCCAGGTTTTTACACCTTTCAAGGTTGGAATGTCATTTCCAAATAGTAGTATGTCATCAACATAACAACTAAGGAAATGATGATGCTCCCACTAGCTTTCTTATATACACAAGCTTCATCAGCGTTCTTGATGAATCCAAATTAATTACTTCTTCATCAAAACGGTGATTCTAACTTCTCGATGCTTGTTTCAATCCATAGATTGATTTCTTTAACTTGCATACTTTTTAGGATGTTTTGGCTCAACAAAACCTTCAGGCTGAACCATATAGACATCTTCCTCAAGATATCCATTTAGGAAAGCGTTTTGACATCCATTTCCAAATCTAATAATCATAATGAGCAGCTATGGCAAACAATATCCTATTAGATTTTAGCATCACAACAGGAGAGAAAGTTTCATCATAGTCAACCCCTTGAGTTTGAGTGAAACCCTTTGCTACAAGTCTAGCTTTATAAGTATCCAAGTTTCCATGCATATCGGTTTTCTTCTTGAAAACCCACTTATTTCCAACTACTTTGGAGTTAAGAGGTGGTATAACCAAGTCCCATACTTGATTGTCATACATGGATTACATCTCAATGTTCATGGCCTCAAGCCATTTGTCACAATCCGAATTGGATAACGCATCATGTTATGTGATTGGTTCATCGGAATCTATCACATAGCATCCATCAGTGAAAAATACATATCTTTCAGGTGGATTACTAGTCCTACCAGATCTGCGAACGGTTTCTGTGTATTGATCAACTATTTGATCACTTTCAGCATCCTCATGTTGAGTGCTAGTGTCAACCAAACGTGTATCGGGTTGCGGTCTTGATCCTCTTCAAGATCCATAGTTCTACTACCAGTTCCTTCCATAAGGAACTTGGTTTCCAAGAACTCACCCTTTTTGGCAACAAACTCTTTTGTTGTATTGGATCATAGAATAATATCCCATAGAATCTCTTGGATATCCAATAAAGATACACTTAGTGGAACGACTTTCTAACTTGTTCGAGGTGGGAGTCTTCACATAAGTCTCACACTCCCACACCCTCAAATATGAAAATGATGGAACCCTTCCATGCCATATTTCATAAGGTGTCCTTTCCACTTTCTTGGTTGGGGTCATATTCAAAATACGGGCCGCAGAGAGTAGAGCAAAACCCCAAAATGATAGAGGTAATGAGCTTCTAGCCATCATAGATCAACCATATCAAATAGAGTTCGATTTCTCTGCTCGGACACGCCATTATGTTATGGTGTTCCCGGTGGAGATATTGTGTGACAATCCCACAACTTCTAATATGTCCCTACAAGCATCATTTAGGTATTCACCTCCTCTATCGGTGTGGAGAATTTTAATTGACTTATTGAGTTGATTTTGTACTTCATTTTGAAAGATCTTGAACATTTCAAAAGCTTCATCTTTGCGTCTTAACAAGTACACACACCCATATCGACTATAGTCGTCAGTAAAGGTAATGAAGTATCATTCATTGTACCTTGTCATACGTTTAATAGGACCACATACATCCGAATGTATGATACCTAATAAATCCGTTGCCCTTTCGGCTTTGCCACTAAAAGGTTCCTTGGTCATTTTGCCTTGTAAACAAGACTCAGATACATTAAATGAATCACATTCACTTGTTTTTAAAAGACCATTTTTTTGTAGTGTTTGTATTCTTTTCTTGTTTATATGACCATGACGGCAATGCAAAGGTAACTGTCACTCAAATCCGATTTGAGTCTCTTCATACTAGTTTGGTACAATAAGCTATCATTCAATGTATTTTCACGAACCATTCATAGATACCATTGATGAATAGCTTTAAAGTAAAACATGTCATTCAAAGTAACATGGATTTCATTTCAATAAATGATAATACATATCCAAAATGTGTTAATAGGGCTACGGAAATAATGTTCCTAGTCAAACTAGGAGCATACAAAACATTGTACAAAATTACTTCCAAACCATTCGGAAGTTTCAAGATGTAGTCACCACGGGCTTCAACTTTTACTTTAGCCCCATTGCCCATGTAGAGGCTAACATCCCCTTTGTTGAAGTTGCTACTTCTTTTGAACCCCTACAACAAATTGCAAATGAGAGTTCCACATCCGGTATCTAATACCCATGTGTTAGAGGATATTATTTTTAAATTAATATGGATCATGTATATGGTACCTGAGGTCTGCGCGACATCCCTCTTTGCCTTCAACTCTTGGAGATGGACAGGACCATTTCTTGCCCAATGACCAATCTCCCCACACTTGAAGCATGGGTTATTAGAAGCAACCTTTTTTTCTTCTTCCCATGTGCTTTGGGTGGTACCCTTGCCACCCCTATCCCTTTTCCCCATACGGGTCCCTTACCCTTGGCAACTCTTGCCTTGGGTGCGGGATAAGGCTTCTTCTTGTTCCCACCATCAAATGGTGAGAACGGGTAAAACCCTTTTACCCATGGCCGCCTCGGCCGCTTTGAGCATAGAGTGAAGCTCACCAATGCTTTTGTCCAAGCATTCATGTTGTAGTTCAACACGAACGTCTTGAACCTTTTGGTAAGGCCATTGAAGATCAAATCTGTGGCCAATTCCTTTGAGATGGGACAATTCAGCCTTTCGAGGCGGTCCATGTGACTTTTCAGGTGGATTACTAGTTCTACCTGCGAACCTTTTCTGTGTATTGATCAACTATTTTATCACTTTCAACATCCTCATGTTAAGTGCTAGTGTCAACCAAACGTGCATCGGGTTGCGGTTCTTGATCCTCTTCAAGATCCACAGTTCTACTACCAGTTCCTTCCATAAGGAACTTGGTTTCCAAGAACTCACCATTTTTGGCAACAAACTCCTTTTGTTGTATTGGATCATAGAAATAATATCCCATAGAATCTCTTGGATATCCAATAAAGATACACTTAGTGGAACGACTTTCTAACTTGTTGGAAGTGGGAGTCTTCACATAAGCCTCACACTCCCACACCCTCAAATTTGAAAATGATGGAACCCTTCCATGCCATATTTCATAAGGTGTCCTTTCCACTTTCTTGGTTGGGGCCATAATCAAAATACAGGCCGCAGAGAGCAGAGCAAAACCCCAAAATGATAGAGGTAATGAGCTTCTAGCCATCATAGATCGAACCATATCAAATAGAGTTCGATTTCTCTGCTCGGACACGCCATTATGTTATGGTGTTCCCGGTGGAGATATTGTGAGACATCCCACAACTTCTAATATGGTCCCTACAAGCATCATTCAGGTATTCACCTCCTCTATCGGTGGAGAATTTTAATTGACTTATTGAGTTGATTTTGTACTTCATTTTGAAAGATCTTGAACATTTCAAAAGCTTCATCTTTGCGTCTTAAAAGTACACACACCCATATCGACTATAGTCGTCAGTAAAGGTAATGAAGTATCATTCATTGTACCTTGTCATACGTTTAATAGGACCACATACATCCGAATGTATGATACCTAATAAATCCGTTGCCCTTTCGGCTTTGCCACTAAAGGTGCCTTGGTCATTTTGCCTTGTAAACAAGACTCATACATTAAATGAATCACATTCACTTGTTTTTAAAAGACCATTTTTTTGTAGTGTTTGTATTCTTTTCTTGTTTATATGACCATGACGGCAATGCCAAAGGTAACTGTCACTCAAATCCGATTTGAGTCTCTTCATACTAGTTTGGTACAATAAGCTATCATTCAATGTATTTTCACGAACCAATTCATAGATACCATTGATGGGAATAGCTTTAAAGTAGAACATGTCATTCAAAGTAACATGGATTTCATTTCCAATAAATGATAATACATATCCAAAATGTGTTAATAGGGCTACGGAAATAATGTTCCTAGTCAAACTAGGAGCATACAAAACATTGTACAAAATTACTTCCAAACCATTCGGAAGTTTCAAGATGTAGTCACCACGGGCTTCAACTTTTACTTTAGCCCCATTGCCCATGTAGAGGCTAACATCCCCTTTGTTGAAGTTGCTACTTCTTTTGAACCCCTACAACAAATTGCAAATGTGAGTTCCACATCGGTATCTAATACCCATGTGTTAGAGGATATTATGTTTTAATTAATATGGATCATGTATATGGTACCTGAGGTCTGCGCGACATCCCTCTTTGCCTTCAACTCTTGGAGATGGACAGGACCATTTCTTGCCCAACGTCCAATCTCCCCACACTTGAAGCATGGGTTATTAGAAGCAACCTTTTTCTTCTTCCCATGTGCTTTGGTGGTACCCTTGCCACCCCTATCCCTTTTCCCCATACGGTCCCTTACCCTTGGCAACTCTTGCCTTGGGTGCGGGATAAGGCTTCTTCTTGTTCCCACCATCATTAATGGTGAGAACGGGTAAAACCCTTTTACCCATGGCCGCCTCGGCCGCTTTGAGCATAGAGTGAAGCTCACCAATGCTTTTGTCCCAAGCATTCATGTTGTAGTTCAACACGAACGTCTTGAACCTTTTGGTAAGGCCATTGAAGATCAAATCTGTGGCCAATTCCTTTGAGATGGGACAATTCAGCCTTTCGAGGTGGTCCATGTGACTTTTCAGGTGGATTACTAGTTCTACCTGCGAACCTTTTCTGTGTATTGATCAACTATTTTATCACTTTCAACATCCTCATGTTAAGTGCTAGTGTCAACCAAACGTGCATCGGGTTGCGGTTCTTGATCCTCTTCAATCCACAGTTCTACTACCAGTTCCTTCCATAAGGACTTGGTTTCCAAGAACTCACCTTTTTGGCAACAAACTCCTTTTGTTGTATTGGATCATAGAAATAATATCCCATAAATCTCTTGGATATCCAATAAAGATACACTTAGTGGAACGACTTTCTAACTTGTTGGAAGTGGGAGTCTTCACATAAGCCTCACACTCCCACACCCTCAATTTGAAAATGATGAACCCTTCCATGCCATATTTCATAAGGTGTCCTTTCCACTTTCTGGTTGGGGCCATAATCAAAATACAGGCCGCAGAGAGCAGAGCAAAACCCCAAAATGATAGAGGTAATGAGCTTCTAGCCATCATAGATCGAACCATATCAAATAGAGTTCGATTTCTCTGCTCGGACACGCCATTATGTTATGGTGTTCCCGGTGGAGATAATTGTGAGACAATCCCACAACTTCTAATATGGTCCCTACAAGCATCATTCAGGTATTCACCTCCTCTATCGGTGTGGAGAATTTTAATTGACTTTTGAGTTGATTTTGTACTTCATTTTGAAAGATCTTGAACATTTCAAAAGCTTCATCTTGGCGTCTTAACAAGTACACACACCCATATCGACTATAGTCGTCAGTAAAGGTAATGAAGTATCATTCATTGTACCTTGTCATACGTTTAATAGGACCACATACATCCGAATGTATGATACCTAATAAATCCGTTGCCCTTTCGGCTTTGCCACTAAAAGGTGCCTTGGTCATTTTGCCTTGTAAACAAGACTCAGATACATTAAATGAATCACATTCACTTGTTTTTAAAAGACCATTTTTTTGTAGTGTTTGTATTCTTTTCTTGTTTATATGACCAAGACGACAATGCCAAAGGTAACTGTCACTCAAATCCGATTTGAGTCTTCATACTAGTTGGTACAATAAGCTATCATTCAATGTATTTTCACGAACCAATTCATAGATACCATTGATGGAATAGCTTAAAGTAAAACATGTCATTCAAAGTAACATGGATTTCATTTCCAATAATGATAATACATATCCAAAATGTGTTAATAGGGATACAGAAATAATGTTCCTAGTCAAACTAGGAGCATACAAAACATTGTACAAAATTACTTCCAAACCATTCGGAAGTTTGAAGATGTAGTCACCACGGGCTTCAACTTTAACTTTAGCCCCATTGCCCATGTAGAGGCTAACATCCCCTTTGTTGAAGTTGCTACTTCTTTTGAACCCCTACAACAAATGGCAAATGTGAGTTCCACATCCGGTATCTAATACCCATGTGTTAGAGGATATTAAGTTTAAATTAATATGGATCATGTATATGGTACCTGAGGTCTGCGCACATCCCTCTGCCTTCAACTCTTGGAGATGGACAGGACCATTTCTTGCCCAGGTCCAATCTCCCCACACTTGAAGCATGGTTATTAGAAGCAACCTTTTTCTTCTTCCCATGTGCTTTGGGTGGTACCCTTGCCACCCCTATCCCTTTTCCCCATACGGGTCCCTTACCCTTGGCAACTCTTGCCTTGGGTGCGGGATAAGGATTCTTCTTGTTCCCACCATCATTAATGGTGAGAACGGGTAAAACCCTTTTACCCATGCCCCTCGGCCGCTTTGAGCATAGAGTGAAGCTCACCAATGCTTTTGTCCCAAGCATTCATGTTGTAGTTCAACACGAACGACTTGAACCTTTTGGTAAGGCCATTGAAGATCAAATCTGTGGCCAATTCTTTGAGATGGGACAATTCAGCCTTTCGAGGCGGTCCATGTGACTTTTCAGGTGGATTACTAGTTCTACCTGCGAACCTTTTCTGTGTATTGATCAACTATTTTATCACTTTCAACATCCTCATGTTAAGTGCTAGTGTCAACCAAACGTGCATCGGGTTGCGGTTCTTGATCCTCTTCAAGATCCACAGTTCTACTACAGTTCCTTCCATAAGGAACTTGGTTTCCAAGAACTCACCATTTTTGGCAACAAACTCCTTTTGTTGTATTGGATCATAGAAATATAATCCCATAGAATCTCTTGGATATCCAATAAAGATACACTTAGTGGAACGACTTTCTAACTTGTTGGAAGTGGGAGTCTTCACATAAGCCTCACACTCCCACACCCTCAAATTTGAAAATGATGGAACCTTCCATGCCATATTTCATAAGGTGTCCTTTCCACTTTCTTGGTTGGGGCCATAATCAAAATACAGGCCGCAGAGAGCAGAGCAAAACCCCAAAATGATAGAGGTAATGAGCTTCTAGCCATCATAGATCGAACCATATCAAATAGAGTTCGATTTCTCTGCTCGGACACGCCATTATGTTATGGTGTTCCCGTGGAGATATTGTGAGACAATCCCACAACTTCTAATATGGTCCCTACAAGCATCATTCAGGTATTCACCTCCTCTATCGGTGTGGAGAATTTTAATTGACTTATTGAGTTGATTTTGTACTTCATTTTGAAAGATCTTGAACATCAAAGCTTCATCTTTGCGTCTTAACAAGTACACACACCCATATTGACTATAGTCGTCAGTAAAGGTAATGAAGTATCATTCATTGTACCTTGTCATACGTTTAATAGGACCACATACATCCGAATGTATGATACCTAATAAATCCGTTGCCCTTTCGGCTTTGCCACTAAAAGGTGCCTTGGTCATTTTGCCTTGTAAACAAGACTCAGATACATTAAATGAATCACATTCACTTGTTTTTAAAAGACCATTTTTTTGTAGTGTTTGTATTCTTTTCTTGTTTATATGACCATGACGGCAATGCCAAAGGTAACTGTCACTCAAATCCGATTTGAGTCTCTTCATACTAGTTTGGTACAATAAGCTATCATTCAATGTATTTTCACGAACCAATTCATAGATACCATTGATGGGAATAGCTTTAAAGTAAAACATGTCATTCAAAGTAACATGGATTTCATTTCCAATAAATGATAATACATATCCAAAATGTGTTAATAGGGATACGGAAATAATCTTCCTAGTCAAACTAGGAGCATACAAACATTGTACAAAATTACTTCCAACCATTCGGAAGTTTGAAGATGTAGTCACCACGGGCTTCAACTTTAACTTTAGCCCCATTGCCCATGTACAGGCTAACATCCCCTTTGTTGAAGTTGCTACTTCTTTTGAACCCCTACAACAAATGGCAAATGTGAGTTCCACATCCGGTATCTAATACCCATGTGTTAGAGGATATTAAGTTTAAATTAATATGGATCATGTATAGGGTACCTGAGGTCTGCGCGACATCCCTCTTTGCCTTCAACTCTTGGAGATGGACAGGACCATTTCTTGCCCAATGTCCAATCTCCCCACACTTGAAGCATGGGTTATTAGAAGCAACCTTTTTCTTCTTCTCATGTGCTTTGGGTGGTACCCTTGCCACCCCTATCCCTTTTCCCCATACGGGTCCCTTACCCTTGGCAACTCTTGCCTTGGGTGCGGGATAAGGCTTCTTCTTGTTCCCACCATCATTAATGGTGAGAACGGGTAAAACCCTTTTACCCATGGCCGCCTCGGCCGTTTTGAGCATAGAGTGAAGCTCACCAATGCTTTTGTCCCAAGCATTCATGTTGTAGTTCAACACGAACGTCTTGAACCTTTTGGTAAGGCCATTGAAGATCAAATCTGTGGCCAATTCCTTTGAGATGGGACAATTCAGCCTTTCGAGGCGGTCCATGTGACTTTTCAGGTGGATTACTAGTTCTACCTGCGAACCTTTTCTGTGTATTGATCAACTATTTTATCACTTTCAACATCCTCATGTTAAGTGCTAGTGTCAACCAAATGTGCATCGGGTTGCGGTTCTTGATCCTCTTCAAGATCCACAGTTCTACTACCAGTTCTTCCATAAGGAACTTGGTTTCCAAGAACTCACCATTTTTGGCAACAAACTCCTTTTGTTGTATTGGATCATAGAAATAATATCCCATAGAATCTCTTGGATATCCAATAAAGATACACTTAGTGGAACGACTTTCTAACTTGTTGGAAGTGGGAGTCTTCACATAAGCCTCACACTCCCACACCCTCAAATTTGAAAATGATGGAACCCTTCCATGCCATATTTCATAAGGTGTCCTTTCCACTTTCTTGGTTGGGGCCATATTCAAAATACGGGCCGCAGAGAGTAGAGCAAAACCCCAAAATGATAGAGGTAATGAGCTTCTAGCCATCATAGATCAAACCATATCAAATAGAGTTCGATTTCTCTGCTCGGACACGCCATATGTTATGGTGTTCCCGGTGGAGATAATTGTGTGACAATCCCACAACTTCTAATATGGTCCCTACAAGCATCATTTAGGTATTCACCTCCTCTATCGGTGTGGAGAATTTTAATTGACTTATTGAGTTGATTTTGTACTTCATTTTGAAAGATCTTGAACTTTCAAAAGCTTCATCTTTGCGTCTTAACAAGTACACACACCCATATCGACTATAGTCGTCAGTAAAGGTAATGAAGTATCATTCATTGTACCTTGTCATACGTTTAATAGGACCACATACATCCGAATGTATGATACCTAATAAATCCGTGCCCTTTCGGCTTTGCCACTAAAAGGTGCCTTGGTCATTTTGCCTTGTAAACAAGACTCAGATACATTAAATGAATCACATTCACTTGTTTTTAAAAGACCATTTTTTTGTAGTGTTTGTATTCTTTTCTTGTTTATATGACCATGACGGCAATGCCAAGGTAACTGTCACTCAAATCCGATTTGAGTCTCTTCATACTAGTTTGGTACAATAAGCTATCATTCAATGTATTTTCACGAACCAATTCATAGATACCATGATGGGAATAGCTTTAAAGTAAAACATGTCATTCAAAGTAACATGGATTTCATTTCCAATAAATGATAATACATATCCAAAATGTGTTAATAGGGATACGGAAATAATGTTCCTAGTCAAACTAGGAGCATACAAAACATTGTACAAAATTACTTCCAAACCATTCGGAAGTTTGAAGATGTACTCACCACGGCTTCAACTTTAACTTTAGCCCCATTGCCCATGTAGAGGCTACATCCCCTTTGTTGAAGTTGCTACTTCTTTTGAACCCCTACAACAAATGGCAAATGTGAGTTCCACATCCGGTATCTAATACCCATGTGTTAGAGGATATTAAGTTTAAATTAATATGGATCATGTATGTGGTACCTGAAGTCTGCGCGACATCCCTCTTTGCCTTCAACTCTTGGAGATGGACAGGACCATTTCTTGCCAATGTCCAATCTCCCCACACTTGAAGCATGGGTTATTAGAAGCAACCTTTTTCTTCTCCCCATGTGCTTTGGGTGGTACCCTTGCCCCCCTATCCTTTTCCCCATACGGGTCCCTTACCCTTGGCAACTCTTGCCTTGGGTGCGGGATAAGGCTTCTTCTTGTTCCCACCATCATTATGGTGAGAACGGGTAAAACCCTTTTACCCATGGCCGCCTCGGCCGCTTTGAGCATAGAGTGAAGCTCACAATGCTTTTGTCCCAAGCATTCATGTTAGTTCAACACGAACGTCTTGAACCTTTTGGTAAGGCCATTGAAGATCAAATCTGTGGCCAATTTCTTTGAGATGGGACATTCACCCTTTCGAGGCGGTCCATGTGACTTTTCAGGTGGATTACTAGTTCTACCTGCGAACCTTTTCTGTGTATTGATCAACTATTTTATCACTTTCAACATCCTCATGTTAAGTGCTAGTGTCAACCAAACGTGCATCGGGTTGCGGTTCTTGATCCTCTTCAAGATCCCAAATCTACTACCATTTCCTTCCATAAGGAACTTGGTTCCAAGAACTCACCATTTTTGGCAACAAACTCCTTTTGTTGTGTTGGATCATAGAAATAATATCCCATAGAATCTCTTGATATCCATAAAGATACAGTTAGTGGAACGACTTTCTAACTTGTTGGAAGTGGAGTCTTCACATAAGCCAAACACTCCCACACCATCAAATTTGAAAATGATGGAACCCTTCCATGCCATATTTCATAAGGTGTCCTTTCCACTTTCTTGGTTGGGGCCATAATCAAAATACGGGCCGCAGAGAGCAGAGCAAAACCCCAAAATGCTAGAGGTAATGAGCTTCTAGCCAATAGATCGAACCATATCAAATAGAGTTCGATTTCTCCGCTCGGTCACGCCATTATGTTATGGTGTTCCCGGTGGATATAATTGTGAGAAAATCCCACAACTTCTAATATGGTCCCTACAAGCATCATTCAGGTATTCACCTCTCTCTATCGGTGTGGAGAATTTTAATTGATTATTGTGTTGATTTTGTACTTCATTTTGAAGATCTTGAACATTTCAAAAGCTTCATCTTTGTGTCTTAACAAGTACACACACCATATCGACTATAGTCGTCAGTAAAGGTAATGAAGTATCATTCATTGTACCTTGTCATAGGTTTAATAGGACCACATACATCCGAATGTATGATACCTAATAAATCCGTTGCCCTTTCGGCTTTGCCACTAAAAGGTGCCTTGGTCATTTTGCCTTGTAAACAAGACTCAGATACATTAAATGAATCACATTCACTTGTTTTTAAAAGACCATTTTTTTGTAGTGTTTGTATTCTTTTCTTGTTTATATGACCAAGACGGCAATGCCAAAGGTAACTGTCACTCAAATCCGATTTGAGTCTCTTCATACTAGTTTGGTACAATAGCTATCATTCAATGTATTTTCACGAACCAATTCATAGATACCATTGATGGAATAGCTTTAAAGTAAAACATGTCATTCAAAGTAACATGGATTTCATTTCCAATAAATGATAATACATATCCAAAATGTGTTAATAGGGCTACGGAAATAATGTTCCTAGTCAACTAGGAGCATACAAACATTGTACAATTACTTCCAACCATTCGGAAGTTTCAAGATGTAGTCACCACGGGCTTCAACTTTTACTTTAGCCCCATTGCCCTGTAGAGCTAACATCCCCTTTGTTGAAGTTGCTACTTCTTTTGAACCCCTACAACAAATTGCAAATGTGAGTTCCACATCCGGTATCTAATACCCATGTGTTAGAGGATATTATGTTTAAATTAATTGGATCATGTATATGGTACCTGAGGTCTGCGCGACATCCCTCTTTGCCTTCAACTCTTGGAGATGGACAGGACCATTTCTTGCCCAATGTCCAATCTCCCCACACTTGAAGCATGGGTTACTGAAGCAACCTTTTTTCTTCTTCCCATGTGCTTTGGGTGGCACCCTTGCCACCCCTTTCCCTTTTCCCCATACGGGTCCCTTACCCTTGGCAACTCTTGCCTTGGGTGCGGGATAAGGCCTCTTCTTGTTCCACCATCATTAATGGTGAGAACGGTAAAACCCTTTTACCCATGGCCGCCTCGGCCTCTTTGAGCATAGAATGAAGCTCACCAATGCTTTTGTCCCAAGCATTCATGTTGTAGTTCAACACAAACGTCTTGAACCTTTTGGTAAGGCCATTGAAGATCAAATCCGTGGCCAATTCCTTGAGATGGGACAATTTAACCTTTCGAGCGGTCAATGTGACTTTTCAGGTGGATTACTATTTCTACCTGCGAACCTTTTCTGTGTATTGATCAACTATTTGATCACTTTCAACATCTCATTTAAGTGCTAGTGTCACCAAACGTGCATCGGGTTGCGGTTCTTGATCCTCTTCAAGATCCACATTCTACTACAGTTCCTTCCTAAGGAACTTGGTTTCCAAGAACTCACCATTTTTGGCAACAAACTCCTTTTGTTGTATTGGATCATAGAAATAATATCCCATAGAATCTCTTGGATATCCAATAAAGATACACTTAGTGGAACGACTTTCTAACTTGTTCGAGGTGGGAGTCTTCACATAAGCCTCACACTCCCACAACCTCAAATTTGAAAATGATGGAACCCCTCCATGCCATATTTCATAAGGTGTCCTTTCTAGTTTCTTGGTTGGGGCCATATTCAAAATACGGGCCGCAGAGAGTAGAGCAAAGCCCCAAAATGATAGAGGTAATGAGCTTCTAGCCATCATAGATCGAACTAGATCAAATAGAGTTCGATTTCTCCGCTCGGACACGCCATTATGTTGTGGTGTTCCCAGTGGAGATAATTGTGAGACAATCCCACAACTTCTAAGATGGTCTCTAATAGTATCATTCAGGTATTCACCTCCTTTATCGGTGCGGAGAATTTTAATTGACTTATTGAGTTGATTTTGTACTAACCGCATCAATATTCTATGTGTCTTGGATATATAGAAACCAACAATTGATACCTGGCACAAACACAAACATCATACGTAATGTCTGTCTAGATGCAGTAAGATACATCGAAAAACCAATCATTGATCCGTATAGCGTTCGGTCAATAGATTTTCCTTTTGGATCAGGTTCAATCTTGGTGTTAACATCTGTTGGAGTTCGTATGGACTGACAGTCTTGCAACTTAAATTTCTTCAAGAGATTGTAAACAAACTTCTCTTGATTGATAAAAATTCCATCGTTAGTTGGCTTTACTTGAAGTCCAAGAAAAAAGTTAATCTCTCCCATAGAACTCATTTGGAACTGACATTTCATGATTTCTTCAAATTCATTGCACAATTTTGGACCGGTAGAACCGAATATGATATCATCATTATCCTTCTTTATGAATAAAGTTGGATCAATTTTCCCTATTGTGTAATCATGTTGGATTAAGTGTTGTGATAATGTCTTATACCAAATTCTAAGGGCTGATGAAGTCCATATAAAGCTTTATTCAGCTTATATACTTGATGTAGAAATTCTGCATCCTCAAACCCGGAGGTTGCTTCACAAACACATCGTCAGTGATAGGACCATATAGAAAGGCACCCTTTACATCCATTTGATACACCTTAAATTTCATGAATGAAGCATAGGCCAGGAAAACTCGAATGGATTCATGTCTTGCAACTCGTACAAACACTTCATCATAATCTATCCATTCTTCCTGTGTGTATCCTTGTGCAAAAAGTCTCGCTTTGTTCCTTATTACTACACCACGATCATCACTCTTATTTCTAAACAACCATTTCGTGCCAATAGCATTTTCTCTTTCAGGTAAATCCACTAAATTCCACACTTCTTGTTTGTGAAATTGAAGTAATTCTTCTTGCATGGCTTCTATCCAACCATTGTCCTTTAATGCTTTGGTAACTTTTTTAGGAACAATTTGAGAAAGAAAACAAGAGTATAAGCACAAGTTTGCTTGTTCTAATTTACTCCTTGTTGTTCTCTCATTCAATGGATCAATAATCTGAGAAATTGGATGATTCTTGTGAATACGAGATGTTGGAATCTCATCACATTGGACATTAACATCCAGATTTGTTTGGTTTAAGTTGGAAAGCTGATGTAACAAATTAGAAGAATGTGGATTGAAGTTTGGAACTTGAGTCGGTGAGTTAATAAAGTAATCAAAGTTACTAGTATCAACTGCATCACTAGAGATGGATGATGTTCCAGACTCAGTTTGCACAAACTCATTACCATCATTAGGAATTGGTTGAGAACCTTCTTGATCAAATGAGACTGAATGATCTGAAGCTGTATTAGCATGATTATTGTCATTGAATCATATTGTTGAGTCCTTGACAAATGATAAAAATGGGTAGTCTGAGCTAGAATCATCCGGGTCGTCAGAATCTGAATCCTCAATGAAAGATCCAAGATCTCCTCTAGAGTTCTTCTTACCTGTAGAATCAAGACAATTCGATTGATTAAACAAGTTAGATTGAAAAGAGTTTGATAATGAATGTAAATCAAATAAACAGGCAGGACCATTTGAAACAGATGGAAAAGAATTTTCGAGAAATTTAACGTTAAATGTTTCTAGAATTATATTCGTCCTAGAGTTGTACACTCGATAGGCTTTTGAAACAAATGAGTATCCAATTAAAATTCCATTATTAGATTTTGCTTCAAATTTTCCTAACTGGTCATTTGAATTAAGAATCATAACAGCACAACCAAATGATTTTAGAAAGTTTACGTTCGGTTTGCTGCCAAACATTAACTCATAAGGAGTTTTCATTTTATCTTTCACACTTAAGATTCTGTTCTGAAAAAACACGCAGTTGATATATCTTTATCCCAAAGATTGATAGGAATTTTTGAATCAGCTAACATAGAACGAGCAGCTTCAAGGACTGTTCCATTCTTCCTTTCAGCAACTCTATTTTGTTGAGGAGTTCTGGGAGCACTGAACTAATGAGCTATCCCTTTTTGTGCACAAAACATTTCCATGTTAGCATTTTTGAATTCCATTCCATTATCAATTCTTATTATTTTCACTCTATTTTCTAATTGATTTTCAACTTTAATGATAAATTCTTTTGGAAAATCAGTCGTTTCAGATTTAGCATACAAAACGAAAACCCATGAAAATATTGTATAGTCATCAATGATAACTAAACAATATGATTTTCATCCAATACTCTTGACATTTGTTGGTCCAAAAAGGTCCATATGTAACATTTGAAGAGGTTTGGAAGTTGAGTTTATGAGCTTGGTCTTATAAGACGCTCTGTGTTGCTTTCCCTTCAAACATGCTGAGCAGTGCTCAGTCATTGCAAACTTCATAGATGGAAGTCCAATGACATGATTTCCTCATACAAGCTATGTCCGAGACGTCTATACCAAAGCTTGCTTTCATCATTAGATGCTTTAGCAATTAGGCATGTTGTTTCAGTTGAAGGATCAACTGGAGACATATCCAGCTTGTATACATCTCTATCCATTTCTACTGTAACAATTACCCAATCTTTGCTTATCTGAAAACCTGGCTTCAAAACATAACAGAATGAATCATCAAATAGAACAGAGTATGATTTGTCAAACCTTATTATCCCATTTGATACTGTTCC
This sequence comes from Flaveria trinervia, assembly GCA_025506515.1. Lineage (NCBI taxonomy): Eukaryota > Viridiplantae > Streptophyta > Magnoliopsida > Asterales > Asteraceae > Flaveria > Flaveria trinervia. The sequence goes on from CM046457.1 coordinate 39,706,767, forward strand.
TTCTCCTGTTATTTTTCCTCCTGCATCACCGCAAAAGGAGACGATATTCCATCCTTTAACTTAAAATCTTGTAACAAGGTAGGATTGCCTGACATATGCCGGCTACACCCACTATCCACATACCATGTATTTAGTGGTCTTCTTGGGCGTACCTGCACAACAAGAAAATTAAGTTGAGATATCCACGCAAGCCGAGATGGTCTTGGGTTTTCCAAATTTATCAACAATGGTAAATTGTTTGTAATGAAGATTATTCAAATCAGGTTTATTCTTGATGAATTTACCAATCTTGTTTTGAAAATTGTTTGAGTTATTTTTGAGAACATTTATACCATTTGATTGATCAATTTTTGACACGTATTGATGACTAACAGTTTTATTAGTCATTCTTACAGATCTTGGTATAAATTATTCTTGCACATTTTGTTTAGATCTCACATAATTGTTCTTTTGAAAAGATCTCAAACCTAAAGAAGTATGATTAGTTAATTTTTGAAATCCATCAGTTTGATTTCTCATATATTGAGGATTAACATAACCTTTACTCATGTTTGAATTTGCAAATCCTCTAGTATGTGATCTCTTTCTAAAATAACAATTTGCAGTATTGTGAGTCTTCTCATTATAATAAGTACAATATTTGTTAAAATAGCAATCTGCTGTAAAATGATTTCTCATGTCACATATGTGACAGTAGTTGTTAAAATAGTACTCAACAGTATTGCGATTTTTCATATCACATATTTCACAGTACTTTTGTGGATTTATAAACAACTGTTTGCTAACTTTTGACATTGACACTATATTTGATTCAATTTTATATTTTGGTGTCAAATAGTTAAACTATTGTTTTTCATTTTTCACATTTTGATGTTGTGCAAAATTATTTTGCATCTGTTTACATGAACTTCCTTCTTGAATTCCTTAGGAACAAATCTTTTTGCTACAGCGGAAGTCTTAGAATCTGAACTTGATTTCAGATCAAAGTGAGATTTTTGTATTTACCTTGTTGTTTTGAAGATAATTCATATTTAACAAACCGGTTGACACAAATTTTATCGTTTAAGTTTTGTTGCCTGATGTGTTGTTTTGATCAACTTTTTTGAACTTTCGTTTTGTTCAGATTTTGTTTTTGATGATTTCTTTCTTCTTCTTTGATTCTTTGACTTAGAAGAACTTGGTTTCCTTCCAGATTGAACATGGTAAGAAGAGGATTCCTTTTCAGATTGAACTTGTTTTAGATTAATAGTGTTTGAATCTTCTGATGTTCCTACCGGTTGTTTATCTTTATCTTTGCTTTGAACTTTCACTTCTTCTAATACAGAATGAATTTAATCAGAAGTGTTTTGTTTTGTTTGTTTAGGTTCATAATATTTTATCTTTACTGTATGACCATTTTTAATCTTTTCTTGATCATTTTCAAGAAAAGCTTTTGGTTTAGCTTTATTCTTAGGAGAATATCATGTGTATTAAAGTCTCTGGTAAAGTGTTTGTAATAGATTCAGGCATAGGTTCATGAGTGAAACCTAACCCTGCTTTCTGTTTATCTTTTCTCTCACCAGTTTTTCTACAATCATTTTTGAACTTTTTTAGTATAGCAAGATCCATTTGAGTAGCAGCATGTGCTATCCTCTCCTGTTCAAGATTTTGTATAATCTCTTCTAATTGTTTAGAAATAATTTCTAATTCTTTTTGTGTTTTGTTCCAGGAAGTTTGAAGAGAAATAATCTTTTGATCTGCTGTTTTATGATCAGATTTTAGTTTGCTATGCATTGACTCTTCTTGTTTTAGTTTCTCACAGATTTTATATGAGTAGTTTCTATAGTATTCAACATGTTCATAGCACGATTTTGTGCAGAGTTTTTCTCTCACTTCAAATGGGATTTCAGGGAATTTTGGAGATAAGGTTTCAGATTTTGAAGATGAAGTGTCAACTTTAGGTTGATCAGACTGTGCCATTAGAGCTACTTCATTTGTATCCTCCTTAGGATCTGATTTGTCACTCCAATCATAGTCATCTTCTTCATTCTCACATTCCACCTTTGGATCATTATTTTCTGATCAATCTTCTCCCTGGATTTCTGCAACAAGATATAAACTTGATGTTAAATCATTAGTAAAATGTTCAACATATGCACTCCAATCATAACCATCTTTAATGTTGACTATTAAAGCTTTCTTGGTTTCATCAGATGATCTTGTTTCATCTTTAAGCTCAGGCATAGGAAGACTTTGATAAGGCTTTTGAAAAGTCTTCTGAGCTGGTTGAAACCTTTGATTGCTAGAACTTGATTGAGCATTTCCTCCATTATTCCTTGGAGCTTTGCATTCTGAGGAGAAATGTCCATAACTGTTACAGTTAAAACACCTTGATTTTGACTTATCAAACCCAACAGTCTTGTTAGCACTTGGCTTGTACTTCCTGTTGACATATGAGTGTTTTTGTTTCATGTAAGGAATCATCACCATCAGCCAGTTTAAGTCCATTTCTTCAACATCTTCAGGATCCATTTCAAACAAATCTTGCAAAACAGGTCTAATTGAGTTAAATGGCTACCTTGATATGCTTGAAAACTAGCCATAAATGCAGTGAATACAGTTTTAGACTCTTCATCCTCTAATAGGATGTTTATCACATCTTTAACTTTGCTAGATTTAGCATAGTTAGATGAAGAAGTCTGTTAGGATCAGTGATCTACGTTTGATTGATTAGAGAATATTGCAGCGGAAATCAAACAATGAATTAGACAATTCACAAGAACACAATTGATATTCAATATAAAAGTAAACGGTTATAGAGAGAGAGAATTCTGCGAAAGATATTTCATTCAATATGAGCTTTCGTGGTAACAGAATGTCACACGTACAATTAGGTCAACATCTCTTTATAGGAGATGTGACGTCTGCTGATGTCACTTGATAGTGACATCTAACAGAATTATTCAAACTACTGATAGTTAACACAACTATTGAAGATGTCAAAACAGCTGACATCTTCTTACAAAAATACTAAGTGTTAACTATCACTACAACAACCGAAAATAAACTACTGAAACTACAACGACTGAAGAACATGCTCTTCAGTCGTTTTACAAGTACTGAAATAGAAAAGAAAACTACTGAAAGAAAACCATCACAACAACTGAAGAATGCTTCTTCAGCTGTTGTAACAAACTCTGAAGGCATGAGTACTTGTACTTGAACATCAGCTGTTGTCATCAACTGATGTCTTCAGTTGTTGTCATCAACTGATGTCTTCAGCTGTTGTCTTCAGTACTTTAGTCTTCAGCTTTTTAAGTCTTCAGTACTTCAGTTTTCAGATGTTGATCTTCAGACTTTGGTCTTCAGTACTTTGTTCTTCAGCTGTTGCTCTTCAGACTTTGTCAAACAGCTGATCAAGTCTTCAGCAGTTGTTGTGATGTCTGTGGGACTTAGAGGTTTTTCTGATCAGGCTCATTGGTTCTTTTGGTCCAACAAACTCCCCCTAACCAATGTAGCCGAAACCCTCTAAACTTATTGAAGATGTCCCACTTATTATGGCAGAAAGATTGGTCTTTTTGTCTTCTAGATTAGCTCAGAAGTGACCCATGTAAGCACGGGCCTGGAAGAAGTCTTAATGATCTGTTTGGCAAAGGATGAATGGGAACTCTGTCTTGGGGAACTGGACACAGAGCTATTACCCCATCCATGAGATCTACTTCCCAACAATGAGTCTGTATGACTCCCTTGTATAGGCCTCAAGGAAGGTTATTTGTTCCTCCATGGTAAGCTCTTCAGCTCCTCCTTCAAAAAGTGATTCTGGCCTATAATACTCAGATAGGTATTTGACCAGTTTCCCATTTTTGAGTTCCACAGTTGTTATTACTCTATAAGCAAATTCATCTGGGTGATTACCCTCTAAGAACAACTGGAGCTCATTCTTTCTAACTTCCTCAAGCCTCTTATATACTAACCCCTTTTTCACCATTTTATTCTCCAGCATCTTTTGTGGGGTCAGTTTAGCTTTATAGGCTTTCTTGAAGTCGTCTAGAATTTCCCTGGGTGATACTACAAAGACCAGTGAGATCACTTCGTCTACAATCTTCTTCACTTGGCCAATGTATCTCTGTGGAATGTTTTTCTTTTGAATCCTATGAGACACCCTGGATCAGGCCAAATCTGAGAGTATGCTTCTTTATGTTGATGATTGAAGATGTGGCAGCATATGCTTTGTCAACTCTTCTCAACAGTTCCTCATCATGTTGTTTGTGAAGCTCTTCTTTTTCTAACTTCACTTTCACAGTTTGTCTTTGAGACTCAGGAGTGACTGTTGGAGGGTGACTTGTGGCCTTAGGCAACTATATAACAGCTAAGAGTGGTAGCCTATCTTCATCTTCATCATTATCTTCTTCATCTTCTTCTAGCCTCAGTACCCTTCTCTTCCTCTTCTGGGGTACATCATCGCCTATTGGTTTTTAGGGTAAGGTAATTGGTTTGGTGGGTTGTGATTGTGGTGGTTTTTGGGATAAAGGGATTGTTTTAGTGGGTTTTGGTGTGGGTATTTTGACAGGCTGTTCTAGCATTTTGGATGTGAGTTCGGCTTTAGATTGCTTGACTAGTTCAGTTCTGCTCCCAGCACCAGCTTCATTTAAGGCTTTAATAACCAATCCTTTGGTATATACTTCAGACGAACAAATCTTGGTGGTTATTGCAAAGATGCTGTCCCTGGACCATGCCTTGATTTCAATCAATGATCTACCAAGATACTTAGCTATGAACCTGATCATGATTTCTAGCCTTTCCCTTTCCAACACATCATAATTTGCCCATCTAGCTTGGATTCCTTCAATCTCTAGTCTTCTAATTTCTGAGTCAAGTTTTTCAGTGTCATGACCTTGCCTAAACAACTGATCAATGATGTTATCCATTGATCGGCTGTGTTCGGCATCAGCCTCCTTCACCATTGTCTCCAAGTCAGTCTCCTTTTCATTCTTCCTTTTCTTGTATGTGACATGAAAGTCTTTAGTACTTTCAGTCACTTTCTCCATGTCAGCTTCCTTCACCTTCTCCTTCTTAGTTTCTTTCCTATCTGCAATCCTCTTTCTTTTTGCTTTCACTGACTGAATCTCTCCCTTTTTGGTTGCATTGGTTGCAAGGGTTTGATTGTCAGAAAGCCTTTTGCTCAAAACATCCTCTATCAAGGGTTGTATAACTGAGGGAAGCCTCTCATCAAGGGTTTTAAGAACTATATCAGTGATAGTTGATGTGATGAGAGGTAAGGAATGTTGAAAGATAGCAGGTATTTGCTCAGGGGGGTTCTGTCCCTGAGAAATAGTGCCAGAAGCAGAGGCAGGTGGCTGAATGTTTTGGAGTGGCTCCATGTATGGGAGACCTTCAGAGGAAGGTGCCATCTGTGGGTTTTGAGGGGTAGATTGTCTTTGATCCTGAGAAATTTTGGCAAGCGGCTCTTTGAGTCTGCTCATCTCATCCTCGAGGATGGTGTTTTGGGCTAAAACATCATAAAAGAAGCCCAGGTCATCATCAGTGTTTACTGAATCACCTGACCTCCTGATAGAATCAGGATGAACATGCTCTGAGTGTAGATCAGTAGTAGCATGTGCCCCTTGGTCATGGTACAGGGGACTTCCTGCCTCAGGACGATGTCCTTCATCAGCAGTTGCCTCTCGTGAGGTCTTATGAATGTTACCAACTTTAGCATGATCATATGCTGAAGCAGGAGAAGTGGCAGCCTCACCAGAAGTTCCAATCTCTTTTTCTACACTCGGAGATGGAACATTGTTACCCCTGTGCTGTGGGTATCAGAAGCACTATGGTCCTCCCCCTCAATGGTCGAGGTATGCCCAGTTGTAATTGGTTTATGGGGAGGGGGTGAGGAGTGCAACTGACTGAGCACTTGTGCAACAATAAGTCTAGGACTTGGAGGGGCGGTTGCATGTGGAGATTGGGTAGAAGCAGATTGCACCCGGGGTGAGTGGTGCGCTTCAATGGCAACCCTCTCAATTGAGATAGGTTCCAGCAATGTGGGATCCCCAATATTGGTTGCAACTGGACCCTCTTGAGTGGATACCTGTGCGGCTTTGGCAGGTTGAGTCTTTGATATAACTAGGGGGTTAAAACCAGTATGTGTGACCTGTGTTTGTGGTACAGGGGCATCCTTAGGGGACTCATCTCCCTGAGTAGCCGTTTTTGACTTTTTGGATTTGTGTTTGGTGGGGACTCCGGATTTGGAGGTGGTGGCTGTGGGTTCCAGCTGCGTGGGTTTTCGCAGCTTGGCAGCCTGTTTGAGTGATTGGTCTGAGTTGTGCCTGGAGTATACCTCAGGCAATACAGCCATGGCAGGGACTCCAAGGCCAACAAGTCCCTCAGCTTTCAGTTGGTTCCCTATAATGGCCATGATGAATCGAGGATATAATATCCATCGGTTAGCAATAGGTTTGAGGCCATATCCTTAAGTTCAAGAAAAATATTTCAGAAAAATTTAAGTTTTGTTGCTCAAGGATAGAGAAGAAAACCTGCTGCCACCTGGTCGACATTTGATCCAAGAAGAAGTCTTAGGAGCTAAGCAAACATTCACCATATGAAAAATAAGGCGTTCTGCATCATGGAAATGCTTCTTCAGGATGGTAGAGGCGCTAAGGTTACCCTGGTATCCATGGTGGGCAAAGGATAGATCAGTGGTGCCCTTGGATACCTAGCGGGGAAGGTGGCATCATCCAGCTGTAGGGTTTGGCGAAGGATTGCTGGAGTGATGACCACCTATCGGTGTTGATGAACGACTGGAGAGAGTCGGTGTTATTCTCCCCAGTGATGAGGGTGACGTTCGTCCAGAATTGATGGAGGGATTCGGCATGAATGGTAGGATTTAGAAGGAAACCCGTTTTGTAGGGAGAATGGACCATTAGATGAATGGCATTATCGAACTTTGTCCAGAATGGTGATTTGGTAAGGTAGGCAACACAGTTGTGTCGTGGTTTAAGCTTCATGGTCACCATTAATGTGAGAGAAGATGTGGAGGTTTTGAACGTTAGTTTGGAGATAATGAAGCTCTGTAAGATTAGGTATTTATAGTGTCAGGGTTAGAAAACAACTGAAAGGTCAGAGGTTGAAACAGCTGAAGTCTTGGTTTTAGGCATCAGCAGTTGTAAAACTACTGAAAACCATGGTTTTGGCTTCAGATGTTTGAAAACAACTGAAGGCTTGGTTATAGTCATCGGTAGTTATGAAACTACTTAAAACCTTGGTTTTGTCTTCAGGTGTTGGAAACAACTGATAACTTGGTTTTAGTCATCAGTAGTTGTAGAACTACTAAAGACATGGTTTTCTCATCAGTGGTTGTAAACAGCTGAGGACATGGTGTTAGTCATCAGTAGTTGTGATACTACTGAGGACATGGTTTTGTCATCAGCTATTGTAAACAGCTGAGGACTTGGTGTTAGTCATCAGTAGTTGTGAAACTACTGAGGACATGGTTTTGTCATCAGCTATTGTAAACTACTGAGGACATGGTTTTGTCATCAGCTATTTAGGGTGAAACAGCAGTTGTAGAAACAACTGAAGAGAAAGTTCTCATCAGTAGTTTTTGTCAATTCTTAGCTTTTCAGTTGTTTCATACTATCCTCAACACTTACTCATCAGTCTTTTTGCTGTTTTCACTTGTTTCATAGGACATCAGTGCTTGATCTGTTTTTACTCATATCATTAGTTGTTTTAACAGAATCAGTACTATATGTGATATGATTACTAATGATCATCAGTACTTAGTTACTGAGATCATCAGTAGGTATCACTTATTCTAGCTGCAGCATACCAATCCTTAACACTAGGTTTTGGAAAGTAGAACTATCCAAAGGCTTAGTAAAAATGTCTGCAAGCTCATTAGCACTAGGCACAAACTTTGGATCAATCAGACCTTTTTCAAAACAGTCCCTAATAAAATGATGTCTGATCTCTATATCTTTGGTCCTAGAGTGCTGGACTGGATTTTTGACAATGCACAGAGCTGAAGCACTATCCATTAATAATGGAGTCTTAGTCTCTATAATGCCATAATCCAAAAGTTGGTTCTGAAGCCAGAGTACCTGAGAAGTACAACTTGCAGCTGCAATGTACTCTGCTTCAGCAGTGGATGTAGCAAAAGATGTTTATTTCTTACTCTGCCAAGACATCAAATAGCTGCCTAGGAATTGACATCCACCAGAAGTTGAATTTCTGGTTAACTTACACCCTGCATAGTCACTGTCTGAAAAAGCAAGTAATTTGCAAGAGTGTCCTGTGGAATACCATAAACCTAGAGATTGTGTACCTTGCAAATATCTAAAGATCCTCTTGACTGCAATCAAATGAGACTCTTTAGGAGCAGCCTAAAATCTAGCACAAACAGAAGTTGCAAACATGATATCTGGTCTAGAAGCTGTTAAGTACATCAAGGACCCAATCATACATTTGTAAGTGTTTCATCAACACCTTTACCTTTCTGATCTGCAGCCAGTTGTGTGGTGTTGCACATGGGAGTAGAATAGGGCTTACAATTTTGTAAATCAAACTTGTTCAAAAGATCTTTTGTATATTTTGACTGATGAATAAAGATTCCTTCAGCCTTTTGTTTGATTTGCAAGCCTAGAGAGAACTGTAATTCTCCCATTGCACTCATTTCAAACCTTTGTTTCATTAAACATGTAAAATCATCACACAACTGGGGATCAAAGGATGCAAAAATAATATCATCAACATAAATTTGAACAAGTAGCTTATGCTGATCCACCTTCTTAATAACAAAGTTTATCTATGGAACCTCTAGTGAAATTATTTTTAAGAAGAAAATTGGAAAGTGTTTCATACCAGGCTCTAGGAGCTTGCTTCAACCCATAAAGAGCCTTATCAAGTTTATACACCCAATCAGGATGCTTATTATCCTCAAAACCTGGTGGTTGACACACATAAACCTCTTCTTTTATTTTACCATATAAAAATGCACTTTTGACATCCATTTGAAAAACTTTAAGATTGTGGAATGCAGCATAGGCTAAGAACAATCTAATTGCCTCTAGTCTGGCTACAGGGGCAAAGGTTTCATCATAATCAATACCTTCTTCTTGTGAAAACCCTTGTACAACCAGTCTAGCCTTGTTCTTAACAATAAGCCCATTTTCGTCAGTTTTATTCCTAAACACCCATTTAGTGCCTATTGCACACTTACCTGGGGGTAGAGGACCAGCTGCCACACTTGTTGTTTCTGAACTGAAGTAGCTCAAGCTGCATGGCTTCAACCCATCCATTGTCTCTCAAGCAACATGATAGCCTTTGGCTCTAGCTTTCATCATAATCAATACCTTCTTCTTGTGAAAACCCTTGTACAACCAGTCTAGCCTTGTTCTTAACAATAGCCCATTTTCGTCAGTTTTATTCCTAAACACCCATTAGTGCCTATTGCACACTTACCTGGGGGTAGAGGAACCAGCTGCCACACTTGTTGTTTCTTGAACGAAGTAGCTCAAGCTGCATGGCTTCAACCCATCCATTGTCTCTCAAGCAACATGATAGCTCTTGGCTCTAGCTGACTGATGAGAGAGCATAGAAACAGAAGTTAGACAATTGAGTTCTTGTTGAAACTCCAGCATTGATATCACCAATGATTTGAGACATTGGGTGATTCTTCAGCTCTTGATAAACAATGAGATCTGTGCAGTGTTTGTAGAACCTTCAGCAGCAGCAGATGTGATGCAGACTTTTCAAATCAAGAATTAGATGGTAATCAAAAGATGTAGAGGAATCAGATATCTCATCAGCATTTGTTGTGGATGGAACTGCTGAAGCTACAGGAACATCAAGTTTAGCAGACTCAGACAGTTGATCACTAAACTTGAATAGGTGAGTATTGATATTATCATCATCATCAATACCACCAGGTGGAAGACATGCTGCAGAAGATGATTTGTCCACATGATCTGCAACAGCTGGAGGTTGATAAGGAACATATAGCTGTATGTCCATATCAAACAACTCCACAGGGTTTTGTGGAATCTTGTCCATTGGAGATTCATTAAACTTCACATGTAGAGTTTCTTCAACTATCTTTGTTTTGCAGCTGAAGACTTTGTATGCCTTGTAAGTAGATGAATAACCAACAAAATACCCTGCATCCACCTTAGGATCAAATTTGTGGAGTTGATCCTTTGTGTTGAGAATGAAACAGGACACCCAAAGGCTCTGAAAAATGAAATTAGAGGAGCCAAATGATGTAAAACTTCATATGGAGTCTTCATCAACCTCTGATTTACTAAGACTCTATTCTGCACATAGCAAGCTGTGTTAACAGCTTCAGCCCAAAAGGTCAGTGGCAAACCAGAGTCAGCCAACATAGACCTTGCAACTTCAATTAGGGTCCTGTTCTTTCTCTCCACTACTCCATTTTGTTCTGGAGTTCTTGGGATGCTAAACTGCCTTTTGATTCCCTTTGAAAGATAAAAATTATCAAGTGTATGGTTTCTGAATTCAGTTCCATTGTCCTCCTTATACAATTGACTGATAGAGAATACTGCTTCTCAGCATACAACACAAAGTTTATAATCTTTTGAGCAACCTCATCCTTCGAATGCAGAAAGAAAGTCCATACAAACCTGGAGTAATCATCCACAACTACCAGACAGTATTTCTTCTTTTCCATGCTCATCACTCTCACAGGACCAAATAGATCCATGTGCCGTAACTGCAAGCAAGCAATGGACTTAGGTTCTTCAATAGGAGGAAGTGAGACTTTGTGCCGTTTTCCTTTTAAACAAGCAGTGCAGGTTTCATCACAGTGGAACTCCTTTATTGGTAAACCTCTCACTAAACTATTGTGGATCAATTGATTCATGTTTTTGTTATTAACATGACCCAGCCTTCTGTGCCACAGTTTAGATCCCTAAGGAGAGGCTTTGGAAAATAGGCAAGGATGGCCTTTGAAAGCTATTTTCTTGGAAAGATCTAAGGCATACACTCTTCCTGTCCTGTTGGCCCTTAGGAGAGTGTAATCATCCAACACCTTATCAATCATATTCAGAACCTTGGATGACAGAATCCTGTAGTTCTGACTGGTGAAAAGCAACATGACCTTTATCCACATCTGACTGACACTCAAGAGATTGTATTTGAGATTTTCAACATGATTACATCATCAAACTTTTTCCCCATTGGAAACAAAGCCGTTGCCAATGATGTACCCTTAGCATCATTGCCAAAAGAAACAACCCCTTCTTTCCTTGAGAGTAGTCATGAAGAAGATAGCTGTTCCCTATCATATGCATAGATCCTCCACTGTCTACATACCAGATGCTACTTTGGCATGCTGAAGAACCTACAATCATAACAATTAGTTAGTTTTTGAGACCCAAACCTTTTTGGTTTTGGGTCTATTCACATCAACAGATGGTAAACTAACAGATTTGCTATGAATAACAGCCTGAGGGGATGGAGATGGTGAAGAAGAAGAATCCTTTGGCATGGATTTTCTTCTCTGTGGTTTCAGTACAGGAGCATCTAATTGGTTGACTCTCCCCAATAGATGTTGAACCATCATAACAAGTTGTGTCTGATTCTGTGATAAAGCCTTCAGCTCATCAGACACATTAGTGCTTGAGATTGATGGATTCCTGTGTTGTACCATCTCCCTTTGAGCATCCTCAGCTGTTTCCTGATTAACCCCTTGCTTTGGATTTCTTTTTGATTTAGGGGTCACAGGTTTTGATGTTGCTGGTACAATTTGGTTTCAAACTCAGTTTTCATTTTATCTATTTGCTTTTTATATTCTCTTATTTTGAGTTTGGAACCCTTTTTATACCAGCAATCACTGAGTAAGATGATTGAATAAGCCACATATTTCACATGGTTTTTCTTCATCTTAAGTTGATCATCTGCTAAAGAAGATGAACTACTGAAGACTTATTCTCACATTCAGTTTCTATCAGTACTAGCAGTTTCTTCCTTTAGTACATGCAGTAGTTTGGGTTTGTTCTCCAGGTGTTATGACATGCTCTTTAGTACTTTCAGTACTTTGTGAAATACCACCGGGAGTGATCAACTTTTTGATCATGTGAGTGTCAGCATTTGAACCATCAACATCAGCTGATAGGTTCTGAGAGAATTAATGCTGCCTTCAACCTCTGATGGTGCTGTATCAGACAGTAGATCACATGATGAAAAGATTGTTTATTGCTTTCTCCATCAGATTTTACCTCTGCTCTGCGAGTAAAATCTATAGGAGGAGCAGTGTGATTATAACCAATGCCAAACTTCACATTGGCAGCAAACTGCTTACTAAGAAGCATTTCAAAACCCTTGCAAGAATGTACCCATCGATCACACTCACCTGGGTAGTTGCAAGTGTTTCTTTGAGGTCTCTGTACTTCTCTAGAAGTACCTCTTCCCTAGCCTTATCATCAGTGATTTGACATTTAAGTTTGTAAATCTCATCATTCTTATCTGTTGGACCAAAGGAACCAATGAGCCTGATCAGAGAAACCTCTAAGTCCCACAGGACATCACAACAGCTGAAGAAGACCTGATCAGCTGTTCTACAAAGTCTGAAGAATACAACTGCTGAAGTATTTCTGAAGTACTGAAGACAAAGACTGAGACAACAGCTGAAGATCTAAAGTCTGAAGACTTCAACAAGTACCGAAGACAAAGACTGAAGATCAACAGCTGAAAGACAAAGTCTGATGTTCAAGTACTGAAGACATCAGCTGATGCTAACAGCTGATGACAACAGCTGAAGAGGGCTTCTTCAGTTGTTGTGATGGTTTTTCTTCATCAGTAGTTTTCTTTTCCTTTCAGTAGTTTGTTTACTTTTCTGTAGTTTTGTTTCCTTTTCAGTACTTGTAAACAACTGAAGAGGTTGTTCTTCTTGTTGTAGTATCAGTAGTTTTATGTTTTTAGTAGTTGTAAATAAGATGTTTAACACTTAGGAACATTTGTAAGAAGATGTCAGTTGTTGACATCTTCAGTAGTTGTTAAACATCAGTAGTTATAAAACGTTACATGTCACTTTCAAGTGACATCAGCCTACGTCATTCTTTCCTATATAAGGAAGGATGACTCACCTGTAATCGTGCCATTGAGGCTGACAATCTTAATGCAATATTCCTTTTGTCAGATATTTCTCTCTCTATAACAAAATTCTTTTATCGCTTTATATCGAATGTTCTTGCTTGAATTTGTCTAATTCTGAGCTATTCCGCTGCTATATCTGTTCAATCGATTAAACCAAGAGGCTGAGATCCTAACAAATGGTATCAGAGCAGTTTAATCATTGATCGATCTAACAATTGATCATTGAAACTGTTCAATCTCTCTAAGTTTGATCGAATTAGCAAATTCGCAAGGATCTGTTATAGAGATTGAGAGTGTATAGCTTCTGGCCGTTTTATTTGAGGTTCTGTGTGGTTCTGAGCTAAATTTATTGTGATTTTACTTGAATCTGTCTGATTTTCCACAATGACTACTTCTTCGAATGATCCTTTCAATACTGGATCCTCTACCAAGCCTCCGATCCTGGTGAGGAATGAGTATACACATTGGCAGAGAAGATTGCTCCATCACCTGTCTGTCAATAGCTCAGGTTGTTGGACATCTGTGGTACATGGACCACATAAGCCAATGGTGAATGATCCGGAAAAAACCAGTTGGTTCCAAAGAAGAAGGAGCAATACTCCGATGAGGACAAGAAGTTGTTTGAAATCGATGCAAAAGCCCATGGAATTTTGGCTATGGCTATTCCTAATGAGATTTACTCTGGGCTTCTGCATTGTGAGTCTGCTCATGACCTCTGGAAAGCCATCAAAGAACAATTTGGTGGTACTGATGAGGTTTTAGCAAACAACAGGGAAATCCTCGCCCAACAATATGAGACTTTCTCTCATAGAAAGGGTGAGACTCTGACTCAACAATTTGAGCGGTTTTCATGTTTAATCTCTGAATTGAAAATGGTTAAACATGAATATACCAGGAGTCAGATGAACCATAGATTCCTAAGATCACTGCCTGAGAGATGGAACACATATACCATTGTTCTACGCTCAAATGCTGATGTTGATCGCCTATCTCTCACCCAACTTCATGGGAAACGCTTACATTCGAGAGAGAGATAGAGCAGAAAAGGAAATTGGCTTCATCTGGCAAGCTTACTGAGGATTTTGTCCAAGGAACACTGCCCTGATTGGACATCAAGAGTCTGAATAAGCGTCATCTGAAAGCCAGTATGATGAGCATATTGATTTCTCTACAAACACTTCTGAGCCTGCTTTTGTGGTGTTGATAGTTATTCTGCTGGTAGTATAGTGACAATCTATGTTTCATCATGGATGATCTCAAGGTTTGCTGATGATGACTTAGAAGAGAAGGATATTTTGAGCCAAATGGCCTTGATAAATATCAGATCTCAGAAGTTCTACAAAAGAACTGGAAGGAAATTCCCAGGACTCTCTGGCAAAACCAAAGTTGGTTTTGACAAGAGTAAGTTGAAGTGCCATAAATGCCACAGGCTTGGACACTTTGCAAGAGAATGTAGATCATCTGGATCTAACTCTCCTGCACCTTTTGTGACTTTCCCTGGCAATAGTCAACAAAACAGAGGGCAACAACCTGTCAATTCTGGTTATCATCATCAACCACAATCTCCTGCATATTTTGTTCCACAGGGGCCAATGCCATATCCATACCCTGCTGCTATTACATGCCACAACCAGGCCAGGTTCAAGCACCCACTGCTCAGCAACCACATGCACTCCCTGAGCCTCAACCATCCCAATCTCATCAACCTAATCAACTTCAACAACACAACTTCTTCACACCAGGAGTTGTTGACTAGAGCAGCTTACCAGATGATGTGTCTGGTAATGAACAACTGTTCTCAGGTGCTAGTCAACATGGTGGTGAGCATCCTTTTGGAAATCTAGCTCTCATGACTTTGGAATCCTTTGATGGATCATCCTCAAGTACCTCTTCAACACAGGTATCACAGGTATCTCTGAGGCTAAGGCCAAATTTGTTCTGAAATTTGCATAGGCAGCATTTGCCTCTATTAGAGAAGCAAATGTGGCTTTAATCAATAAAAATGTGAGCTAGAACAAATAATTTCCAAAATAAAGCTGAGTTGAGTCTGTGCTGAAAGAGAAAACTGATGAGATTTATAAATTAAAATGCCAATCTCTGATGATAAGGCTAGGGAGGATGTACTCTTAGAGAAGTACAAAGACCTCAAAGATACTCTTGCTGTCACCCAAGTAGAGTGTGATCGATGGGTACAATCTTGCAAGGGCTTTGAAATGCTTCTTAGTAAGCAAACAGCTTCCAATGTGAAGTTTGGAATTGGTTATAATCACACTACTCCTCCTACAGATTTTGCTTCAAGAGCAGGAGTAGTAGAATCCGATGGAGAAAAGTAATGACCAATCCACCTCATCATGTGATTCACTACTGATAAAGCACCATCAGTAGTTGAAGTCAGTAGTAACCCTCTGTGAACCTATCAGCTTATATTGATGGTTCAACTGCTGACACTCACAGATCAATGAGTTGATCAACCAAGTGTTATCCCTAGAAGTACTAAGGGTACTGGAGAGAAGGGGAACATCTGGAGTTCAAATCCCATACTGACAGCACTAAGAGAAGAAAACTGTCAGTAGGAAGGATTTAAGGATTTGAAGCCTACTAAGGGAGTTGACAGAAGGCAAAAAGTGCTTCTAAACTGCTGAAGAGCAAGTCTTCAGTAGTTTCATCTTCTTCAGTTGATGATCAACAGAAGATGAAGAAGAAACCATGTGAAATATGTGGTCTATTCAATCATCTCACAGATGATTGTTGGTACAAAAAGGGATCCAAAATTAACACAAGGAGGAAAATTAAAGAAAACTTGGCTAAAATGAAAATGAGTTTGAGTCCAAGTTTGTACCAGCAGCATCAAACCTGTTACTCCTATGTCAAAAAGAAATCTAAAAGGTAAGGAGTGCAACAGGCAACAGCTGAGGTTGCTCAAAAGAAGATGGTGCACACAAGAAATCATCATCAAACACCAATACCAATGTGTCTGAAGAGCTGAAAGCTCTTTCCAGAATCAGACACAGCTGGTAATGATGGTTCAACATCTGTTGGGAAGAGTTAACCAACTTGATGGCCCTGTGTTGAAACCCCAGAAAAGGAGATCCAAGCCAAAGGATTCCTCTTCTACACCATCTCCTTCACCTCAAGCTATTGTGCCCAATAAACCTGTTAGTTTACCATCTATTGATGAACCAGGCCCAAAACCAAAAAAGGTTGGGTCTCCAAAACTAACTGATTGTTTATTAATGCAGGTTTCTTTAACATGCCAAAGTAGCATCTGGTATGTAGACAGTGGGGGATCTATGCATATGACTGGACAACTCACTTCTTAATGACTATCTCCAGGAAGGAAGGGTTTTGTTTCCTTTGGCAATGATGCAAGAGGTTACATCATCGGGAAGGGCTTTGTTTCCAATGGGGAAATAAGGTTTGATGATGTCAACCATGTGGAAAATCTCAAGTATAACCTCTTGAGTGTCAGTCAATTGTGTGACAAAGGCCATGTTGCCCTTTCACAAGCCAGAACTGCAGGATTCTGTCATTCAAAGTTCTGAGTTTGATTGACAAGGTATTGGATGCTCACACTCTCCTGAAGGCCAACAGGACAGGAAGAGTGTATGCCTTAGATCTTTCCAAGAAAATAGATCTCAAAGGCCATCCTTGCCTATTTTCCAAGGCCTCTCCTCAGAATCTAATCTATGGCATAGAAGGCTGGGACATGTTAACTTCAAGAACATGAATCAGCTGATACACCATAGTTTAGTAAGGGGAATGCCTATGAAGGAGTTCAAGTGTGAAAACAACTGCACTGCTTGTTTGAAAGGAAAACAGCACAAGGTTTCATTCCCACCTATTGAAGAACCAAAGTCCACTGCCTGCTTACAACTTCTTCACATGGATCTCTTGGTCCTGTGAGAGTGATGAGCATGGCAAAGAAGAAATACTATCTGGTAATTGTGGATGATTACTCCAGATTTGTATGGACTTTCTTTCTATATTCAAAGGATGAAGCTGCAGAAGATCATAAACTTTATGTTGTATGCTGAGAAGCAGTATTCTCTCTCAGTCAAGTGTATTAGAAGTGACAATGGAACAGAATTCAGGAACAATACACTTGATGAGTTCTACCTTTCCAAGGGAATAAAGGAGGCAGTTTAGTAGACAAGAACTCCTGAACAGAATGGAGTTGTGGAGAGAGAAAGAACAGGACCCTCATTGAAGCTGCAAGGTCTATGTTGGCTGATTCTGGACTGCCATTGACCTTTGGGCTGAAGTGTCAACACAGCATGCTATGTGCAGAATAGAGTGCTAATAAATCAGAGGTTGATGAAGACTCCATATGAAGTTCTACATCATTTGGCCCCTCTCATTTCATTCTTTAGAGCATTTGGGTGTCCCTGTTTCATGTCAACACAAAGGATCAGCTCCAGAAATTTGATCCTAAGGTGGATGCAGGGTACTTTGTTGGTTATTCATCAACTTGCAAGGCATACAGAGTCTTCAACTGCAGAACAAAGATGGTTGAAGAGACTCTACATGTCAAGTTCAATGAATCTCCAAAGGACAAGATTCCACAAACCTGTGGAGCTCTTTGATTTGGACATACTGCAATATGTTCTTATCAATCTCCAGTTGTTGCTCCTGTCAACAGTTCCCACCTGGTGTTACTGCTGAAGATGATGATGATAGTAGTAATCACCTCTTCAGGTTTAGTGACCAACTGCCTGAGTCCTCTAAACCTGATGCTCCTGTAGCTCCAGCAGCACCATCCACAACAAATGCTGATGAGATTTCTGCATCCTCAACTTCATTTGAGTTGCCACCATCTTCATGGTTTCAAGAATCTGCATCAACAGCTGCTGCTGAAGGTCATACAAACACTTGCCAGATTTGATTGTTTACCAAGAGCTGAAAAATCACCCAATGTCTCAAATCCTTGGTGATATCAATGTGGTGTTTCAACCAGAAGCCAGTGGTCAATTTCTGCTTCTATGCTCTCTTCATCGTTCAGCTAGAGCCAAAGAACTATCATGTAGCTTGAGAGACAATGGATGGGTTGAAGTCATGCAGCTTGAGCTTCTTCAGTTCAAAAAAACAGCAAGTGTGGGAGCTTGTTCCTCTACCCCCAGGTAAGTGTGCAATAGGCACTAAATGGGGGTTTAGGAATAAAACTGATGAAAATGGGCAATTGTTAAGAACAAGGCCAGACTGGTTGTACAGGGTTTGCACAAGAAGAAGGTATTGATTATGATGAAACCTTTGCCCCTGTAGCCAGACTGGAGGCAATTAGATTGTTTTAGCCTATGCTGCACTCCACAATCTTAAAGTTTTTCAAATGGATGTCAAAAGTGCTTTTCTAATGGTAACATAAAAGAAGAAGTTTATGTGTGTCAACCACCAGGCTTTGAGGATAATAAGCACCCAGAATGGGTATATAAGCTTGATAAAGCTCTTTATGGGTTGAAACAAGCACCTAGAGCCTGGTATGAGACCTTATCAAACTTTCTTCTACAGAATAATTTCACTAGAGGCTCCATAGATAAAACTTTATTTATTAAGAAGGTGATCAGCATAAGCTACTTGTTCAAATTTATGTTGATGATATTATATTTGCATCCTCTGATCCCCATTGTGTGAGGAATTCCAAAACTTAATGCAACAGAAGTTTGAAATGAGTGCAATGGGAGAATTACAGTTCTTAGGATTGCAAATCAAACAAAAAGCTGATGGAATTTTCATTCATCAGTCTAAATACACAAAATCTTTTGAATAGTTTGATTTACAAAATTGTAAACCCTGTTCTACTCCTGTGCAACACCACACAATTGGATGTTGATCAGAAAGGTAAAGCTGTTGATGAAACTCTTTACAGATGTATGATTGGTTCCTTGATGTATTTAACAGCTTCTAGACCAGATTATGTTTGCTACATGTGTTTGTGCTAGATTTCAGGCTGCACCTAAGGAGTCTCATCTGATTGCAGTCAAGAGGATCTTTAGATATCTGCAAGGTACACAATCTCTAGGCTTATGGTATTCCACTGGACATTCTTGCAAATTAGTTGCTTTCTCTGATAGTGACTATGCAGGGTGTAAGTTGACAGGAAATCAACTTCTGGTGGATGTCAATTCCTAGGCAACTGTTGATTTCTTGGCAGAGTAAGAAACAAACATCTGTTGCTACATCCACTGCTGAAGCCGAGTACATTGCTGCTGCAAGTTGTACATCCAAGTACTCTGGCTTCAGAATCAACTTTTGGATTATGGCATTACAGAGACTAAAACTCCATTATTAATGGATAGTGCTTCAGCTCTTTGCATTGTCAAAAATCCGTCCAGCACTCTAGACCAAACATATAGAAATTAGACATCATTTTATAAGAGATTGTTTTGAAAAGGGTCTAATTAATCCTATGTTTGTGCCTAGTGCTGATGAGCTTGCAGACATTTTTACTAAGCCTTGGATAGTTCAACTTTCCACAACCTGGTGTTAAGGCTTGGTATGCTGCAGCTAGAATAAGTGACAACTACTGATGATCTCAGTAATTACTGATGATCATTTAACCATGTCACATATAGTACTGATGAGTTATTTACCCTCAGTAGTTTTTATAACTACTGAAGGCTAAATGCTTTAAGTACTGTACTTTATCTGTTCTAACTACTGATGTAGTTACAACTACTGATGCACTTACAACTGCTGAAATCAGTAGAAACAGATAAGTACTGATGTCCTATGAAACAACTGAAAACAGCAAAAAGGCTGATGAGTACGTGTTGAGGACAGTATGAAACAGCTGAAAGGCTATGAATTGACGACAACTACTGATGAGTACTCTGTCTTCAGTAGTTCACAAACTGCTGTTTCTTCATAAACAACTGAAGCAATACCATGTCTTCAGTAGTTTCACAACTACTGATGACTAACACCAAGTCTTCGGTTGTTTACAACAACTGATGGCACAACCAGGGTCTTCAGTAGTTTCACAACTACTGATGACTAATACCAAGTCCTCAGTTGTTTCAACATCTGAAGTCCAATTGTCTTCAGTAGTTTTTTTTTTTAAAAACTACTGATGCCTAAATCAGAGACTTCAGTTGTTTCAACGTCTGATTGTAAACACCATGTCTTCAGTTGTTTTATAACTGCTGACCACACCAATACCATCAGTCGTTTCAACCTCTTAAAGTTAATACCACATCATCAGTTGTTTCAAATACTGATGACTAACACCAAACCTTCAGTCGTTTCATAACCCCCGTACCCTATATATCTGATCCCTCTTTCAGAGTTTTTCATTCTTTCACGACCTAAAATTTCAAAAGCTCTGAAAATCTTTCACCTTCATTAATGGCGACCATGCAACTCAAGCCTCGACACAACTGTGTCGCGTACCTCACTAAATCGCACTTCTGACCAAATTCGATAATGCTATAGATCTTATGGTCCAATCACCACTGAAAACGGCCTTCCTCCTAAGTCCAATCATTTATGCCGATTCGCTACATCAGTTTTGGACGAATGCAACTGTTAATGGAGAATCTATCCATTCGTCCATCAACTCTCATAAGGTGGTCATCTCTACTGCTACCATCCGCCAGATATTACTATTAGATGATGCTGCCTACCCTGTTGGATATCCTAAGCGCCAATTGATCTTTCATTTGGACAACATGGATATCAAGGCGATCTTAGTGCTTCGACCATCCTGAAGAAACATTTTCCAGATGCTGAACGATTGATATTTCATATGGTAAATGTTTGCCTGGCCTCGAAGACTTCTTCTTAGGATCAACTGTCTTCCAGATGGCAACAGGTACTGTTCTCTATCCTGAACAAGAACCACTAAACTTTTCTGAATAATTTTTCTTGAAATCAAGGATATGGCCACAAAACCACTTTCTAACCGTTGGATACTATATCCTCGGTTTATAATGGCCATAATAGAGAATCAGCTTTATGCTGAGGGACTAGTTGGTCTGGGAGTCCCTGCTTTGGCTGTATTGCCGGAGGTATACTCCCGACACAACACTGACCAAACTCTTACAAGGCTGCCAAGCTGCGCAAACCCACGCAGCTGGAACCCACAGCCTCCACTTCCACATCCAAAGTCCCCTCCAAACCCACAAAGAAGAAGCCTAAGAAGGCTACTCAGGGAGTTGAGTCCCCGGAGGATGCTCCTGCTGCACCAAAGCAGGTTATCTCTACTGGAAATAACCCCCTAGTAGAGACTATGACTCCACCAACCGAAGCCGCTCAGGTTTCCTCTCAAAAGGAACCTGATGCAACCACTCAAAGGGAAGCCACACTGCTGGGATCCTCCTCACTTGAGGGGATTACCATTGAAGAGCACCACTCACCCCGGGTGCACACTGCTTCCACACCCTCTCCTGATGCAACCGCCCCTCAAAGCCCTACAATAATTGTTGCAAAAGTGCTGACGCAGTTGCATTCCTCACCCCCCCACCCAGACACCAATCACTACTGGGATAACCTCAACACCTGAGGGGGAGATCACAATGCTTCTGTCAACCCACAACACAGGGTTATCATGTTCCATCTCCTGGTGTAGCCAAGGAGGTGCGACCTTCTGGTGAGGCTTGCCACTGCCTCTGACTCAGCAAATGACCAGATGCAGTTGTAACATCTCTAAGACCTCACCAGCGGCAACAGCTGATGAAGGACATAGTCCTGAGGCTGGAAGTCCCCAGAACCAAGAACAAGGGGCACATGCTATAATTGATCTACACTCAAGGCATGTTAATCCTGACTCTGTCAGGAGGTCAGGTGATTCAGTATCAACTGATGATGACCTGAGCTTCTTTTATGATGTAGTTGCTCAAAACACCATCCTAGAGGATGAGGTTAGCAGACTCAAAGAGCTGTGGCCAAGATGTCTCAGGATGAAGTCCATCTGCCACCACAATACACCCACAGATGGCACCTTCTTCTGAAGGTCCCCTAACCACTGAGCCAATACATACTTCCAAGCCACCAGCCTCTGCTTTTGGCACTGATTCTCAGGAACAGAAACATCCTGATCAATCAGTTGCTAACCTTCAAAAATCCCTACCTCTCATCACTCCCATGATCACAGATATAGTGATCAAAGCCATTGATGAGAGGCTTCCTACAATAATACAACCCCTGGTGGAGGAGTTGGTGACCAAATCACTTTCTACTGCTCACTAACAAACCTTGCAGCCAATGTAACCAAAAAGGGGGAGAGTCAGTCAGTTAAAGGAAAAAAGGAAAGACAATGGGAGATGGGAGAAGGAGAAAGAATCAGAGAAGGTAAATGAGAAGGAGTTGGCTGTTATAAGTGTGGAGGAGACTGAGTTTGATCATGAGAAGGAGAAGGAGAGTGAGAAGAGAGCTGAAGTGAATGAAAGTCAAAAAGACTTTCATGTCACATATCAAAAGAGGAAAGAAGGAGAGTCGAGAAGGAGAAGGAGCTGAATGATAAGGTGAAAGAAGCTGATGCCACCATAACCGTTCAATGGATAAAATCATTGATCAGTTATATAGGCAAAGTTTTGACATCCAACAACTAGACTCCGAGATCAGAAGGTTGGAGACAGAGGAGATCAACTCAAGATGGGCTAGTTATGATGCCTTAGAAAGAGAAAGGCTGGAGATAATGATTAGATTTGTAGCCAAATACTTGGAAGATCTCTGATAGAAATAAGGGCCTGGACCAGGGACAACATCTTGGCAATAACCACCAAGATTTGTTCGTCTGAAGCATACTCCAAGGGTTTAGTGATTGAGGCATTAAATGAAGCTGGGGTTGGGAACCGAAAAGAACTGACAAAATTTACTAAAGCCTTCCTTACAGCCAAAATGCTAAAACAGTCTTGAAAAGCCTCTATCCTCAAAATCACTACCTCCACAACCCACTAAAACAACCCCTTTACCCTCTAACCAACCATCCAACCCACAAAACCAAATCCTTTACCCCAAACCCACTGCCAGTGATGTACCTAGACAAAAGAAAAGAAAGGTACTGAGGCTGATGAAGAAGAAGAGGAGGATGAAGACAGACTGCCACTCTCTGCAGTTATCACTTTGCCTAAGGCTAATCCAATGTCCATCACTCCTGCTTCTCAAATGCATGCTGTGATGATAAAGATTGAAGAGGAACAGATGCAAAGACATGATGAGGAAATGCTGAAAAGCACTGACAAAGCATATGCCACATCCTCTTCAATGATTAGCATGAAGAAAGAAGTCTTAAGATTGTACACCCTTGCTAATACCTTTCAATACCAAAGGGAAAAAGTAAGGATATGGCCTGATCCTAGGGTGGCACACAGGATTGTCAAGAAAGAAATTCCTTCAAAATACAAGGGCCGAGTGAAGAGGGTTGTCGACGAAGACATCACTGTGGTTCTTGTAGTGTCCCCCTGGGAAATTGTAGAAGAGTTCAAGAAAGCTTATGAAGCCAAACAACCACCCCAAAAGATGTGGAGAATAAAATCATAAAGAAGGGATTGGTTTAAAAAAGACTTGAAAACTTCAAACAAGATGAGCTCAACCTGCTCTTAGAAGGGACTCATCCAGATGAGTTTGCTTACAGACAAATAACCACGATTGAGCTCAAGAATGGAAAACAGGCCAAGTACATCTCTGAAGTGTATGGCCGAGAAGGATTGTTTGATGTGTGCCCGAGGTGCTGACAATGGATGAGCAGATCATGTTTCTAAGGGCTTACACCAGGGAATCCTATAGGCTGATACACGGGAAGTAGATCTCATGGTTAGGGTAACAGCTCAGTGTCCAAGTCCCCAATACAGAGCTCCCAACCATATCATGCAAAACAGATCATCAGAGACTTCTTCCCAGGCCGGTGCTGAAAAAGGGTCACTTCTCATCTGATCAAGAGGATAAAAAGACCAATCTATCTGCCAAAATAAGTGGGACTCGTCAATAACTTAGAGGTTTTGGCTGCATTGGTTCAGGGGAGTTTGTTGGACCAAAAGAACCATGAGCCTGATCAGAGAAACCTCTAAGTCCCACAGGACATCACAACAGCTGAAGAAGACCTGATCAGCTGTTCTACAAAGTCTGAAGAATACAACTGCTGAAGTATTTCTGAAGTACTGAAGACAAAGACTGAGACAACAGCTGAAGATCTAAAGTCTGAAGACTTCAACAAGTACTGAAGACAAAGACTGAAGATCAACAGCTGAAAGACAAAGTCTGATGTTCAAGTACTGAAGACATCAGCTGATGCTAACAGCTGATGACAACAGCTGAAGAGGCTCTTCAGTTGTTGTGATGGTTTTTCTTCATCAGTAGTTTTCTTTTCCTTTCAGTAGTTTGTTACTTTTCTGTAGTTTTGTTTCCTTTTCAGTACTTGTAAACAACTGAAGAGGTTGTTCTTCAGTTGTTGTAGTATCAGTAGTTTTATGTTTTTCAGTAGTTGTAAATAAGATGTTTAACACTTAGGAACATTTGTAAGAAGATGTCAGTTGTTGACATCTTCAGTAGTTGTTAAACATCAGTAGTTATAAAACGGTTACATGTCACTTTCAAGTGACATCAGCCTACGTCATTCTTTCCTTTATAAGGAAGGATGACTCACCTGTAATCGTGCCATTGAGGCCGACAATCTTAATGCAATATTCCTTTTGTCAGATATTTCTCTCTCTATAACAAAATTCTTTTATCGCTTTATATCGAATGTTCTTGCTTGAATTTGTCTAATTCTGAGCTATTCCGCTGCTATATCTATTCAATCGATTAAACCAAGAGGCTGAGATCCTAACATTATCATTAGGCACAGACTCAAATTCAGCTTTTCTTTGGATATTATTTGTTCTAGCTCAATGTTCTTGTTAATTAAAGCTACATTTGCTTCTCTAATAGATGCAAATGCGGCTATGCATTTTTCAGAACATAGCTTGGCTTTTGCCTCAAAGGATACCTGTGATACCTGTGGTGTGGAGGCATTAGAGGATGAGGTATCAGCAGACTCCAGAGCCATAAGAGCAAGATTTCCAAAAGGACTATCACCACCATGTTGACCAGCACCAGAGAACAGTTGTTCATGACCAGACATATCATCTGGTAAACTACTCCAGTCAACAACTCCTGGGGTGAAAAAGCTGTGTTGTTGAGGTTGAGATTGTTGATGAGATTGGGAAGGTTGAGGTTCAGGTAATGCTTGTGGTTTTTGTGCCATAGGAGCTTGAATCGGATTTGGCTAAGGCATGTAATAGCAGGGATAAGGATATGACATTGGACCCTGAGGGATGTGAATGATGACCAGAACTCGCAGGATGTTGCCCTCTGTTTTGTGGACTAGTGCTTGGAAAAGTCACAAAGGGTGCAGAGGAGTTAGATCCAGTTGATCTACACTCTCTTGCAAAGTGTCCAAGCCTTTGGTATTTGTGACACCTCAACTTACTCTTGTCAAAACTAACTTTGGTTTTGCCAGAGAGTCCAGGAAATTTCCTGCCAGTTCTCTTGTAGAACATTTGAGATCTGATATTAACTAAGGCCATTTGGCTTAGAATATCCATCTCTTCTAAATCATCATCAGCAATACCCTTCAGATCATCCATGATGAAGCATAAGCTGTCACTATTACAGCTTGATTGACTATCAACACCAACAAATGCATGATCAGAACTGTTTGAAGAGAAATCTATATGCTCATCATAATTTCTTTCAGATGCAGCATATTCTGACTCATGACCAACCAAGGCAGTGTTCCCTGGTACAAAGTCATCAGTGAGCTTTCCTGATGATGCCAGTTTCCTTTCCTGCTCTATCACTCTCTCGAATATAAGCAGTTTCCCATGAAGTTGGGTGAGAGATAGGCTATCCAGATTTGCACTAGAGCGTAGGACAATAGTGTAAGTGTCCCATCTCTCAGGCAGTGATCTGAGGAATCTGTTATTCATCTGGCTATTGGTGTATTCCTATTTGACCATTTCCAGCTCAGAGATCAAACAAGAAAAATGCTCAAACTGTTGAGTCAGTGTTTGACCCTTTCTATGAGAGAATGTCTCATATTGTTGGGCAAGGATTTCTCTGTTGTTTGCTAAAACCTCATCTGTTCCACCGAATTGTTCCTTCAGTGCATTCCAGAGGTCATGAGCAGTTTCATGATGCATAAGCCCTGAATAGATTTCATTAGGAAAAGACATGGCTAGAATACCATGCGCTTTAGCATCAATCTCAAACAGTTTCCGATCCTCATCTAGTATTGTTCCTTCTTCTTCGGAACCATTTGGTTGGTTGCCGGATTGTTCACCATAGGCTTATGTGGACCATGTACCATAGATGTCCAACAACCTGAACTGTTAACAGACAGGTGATGAAGCATCCTTCGTTGCCATATGTTATACTCAGTCCTAACCAGCATCGGAGGCTTGGTTGAGGAACCGGTATTGTGAGGGTCATTAGAAGGAGTAGTCATTCTCAGATTCAACCAAATTCAATTAAGCTTTAGCAGATTTGGAACAAAAACACAACAAACCAAATTGAACCAAGAGAAAGCTCAAAGTGAATAAATGAAAGCAGCAGAAATTCAATAATCTATAACCAATTCTTGCAAATATGCTAATTCAATCAAACATAGATATCGAATAGCAGTTTCAATGATCAATTGTTAGATCAATCAATGATTAACCAGCTCTGATACCATTTGTTAGGATCAGTGATCTACGTTTGATTGATTAGAGAATATTGCAGCGGAAATCAAACAATGAATTAGACAATTCACAAGAACACAATTGATATTCAATATAAAAGTAAAAGGTTATAGAGAGAGAGAATTCTGCGAAAGATATTTCATTCAATATGAGCTTTCGTGGTAACAGAATGTCACACGTACAATTAGGTCAACATCTCTTATATAGGAGATGTGACGTCTGCTGATGTCACTTGATAGTGACATCTAATAGAATTATTCAAGCTACTGATAGTTAACACAACTACTGAAGATGTCAAAACAGCTGACATGTTCTTACAAAAATACTAAATGTTAACTATCACTACAACTACTGAAAAGAAACTACTGAAACTACAACGACTGAAGAACATGCTCTTCAGTCGTTTTACAAGTACTGAAATAGAAAAGAAAACTACTGAAAGAAAACCATCACAACAACTGAAGAATGCTACTTCAGTTGTTGTAACAAACTCTGAAGGCATCAGTACTTGTACTTGAACTTCAGTTGTTGTCATCAACTTATGTCTCAGCTGTTGTCTTCAGTACTTTAGTCTTCAGCTTTTTAGTCTTTAGTACTTTAGTCTTCAGCTGTTGATCTTCAGACTTTGGTCTTCAGTACTTTGTTCTTCAGCTGTTGCTCTTCAGACTTTGTCAAACAGCTGATCAAGTCTTCAGCAGTTGTTGTGATGTCTATGGGACTTAGAGGTTTTTCTGATCAAGCTCATTGGTTCTTTTGGTCCAACAAAGTCTATATTTGGAAATTAGATGTTTAAGACTGAGATTTAGGAGGATATTGAAAATGAGACTGTGTTGTATAAGCACGAGAACTAGTAAATTATGAATTAGTGAAAAATCATGCTCCAACAAATATATCTCTCGCTTCTTCTGTAAATTCTCACTTCTGCCATGAATGCATTTTCAATAGTGTTTGCAGGAGAAGCAACAAACTGATTTTGAGCCATTGATTCTGCTCTATCATTAGTCTTTGAGCTTTCATCAATCCCTACTGACTCTATCTTGACAATGAGTAGATCTAGATCCATAAGGAACTTCTCAGTATGTTTTAGTAAGCTTACTGTTTGTTTACATGATAAGGGTAAAGCATTGTCACACCCCCGCTAAGAGCGGAAACACGGGGTTGCGACGAGACGAGAATCGTCATAACACATGGTAAGCGATAGAGATGCAATAATAATAATGATGACATGCGTGTCATGACGACACCCGACAACAAGGGGACTTGTTTCGTGTTTAGTCAGTATTCACGACAACATAGCCATAAGCATAAACATGATATAAGATAAACATAGGTAATAACATTGTATGCAATTCCCACAACCCGGGAACAAGTTACAAAGTATAATGTTGTTTGAAACAGTTACAACAATTGTTTTCAAAAAGACAAGTTTGGCCCGAAAAATGCATCCTAGGGTCTCCACTAAGGCAGCACACCTAGAACCTCAGCTAGCATGATCACCTGAAAAGATATGCTCAAAATGGTCAACAAAATTGTTGGTGAGCTCGCAGGTTTAAGTAATAAAAGTGTAAGTGATGTTGTATAAAGTAAATGATATGGAATACCGTGAATACAGTTATATACACAAGTAAAAATCACATGACATGAGCTTTGCAACCAAACCTAGCGACGTACACAAAGAAATTGTCGGCATATATTCACCCAAGGCCCGTACCTGGCTATTGTTGGTACTAACTAGTATACCAACACGAGGGTGGGGGTGTCAACCTAGTAGTACTACCAATACCTAACCGTCGGTTCCCACACTGGAATTAAATAGTTGCAAAGATAGAACCACACAGCAGACCCAAGCATGTATCAGATAAGTACTTGCAACATAGTATCACATTGATTCCTTGTATGAAAATTGTATGTATGTTGTACAGCATAGAAAACGGGCGAGCATACTTTTCCCCCATGTTTGTAAATGTTTGTAAAATAGTATAAGCATAAAAAGGGGCCACGAAACTCACATCTTAAGTGGTAAGTATGAAAGATCGAGTTTTCTAACAGTGGAATGCAATGATTGGTCAAACACCTATTGACAGTTATTGTTAAGCATTAATGACATGTATAAAGCGTATAGTAATGTTTGGTCGGTTCGGGTTGTATCGGTTCGGTCGTGGGTGGCACACACACACAAGCGGACACACGTATCAGATCTTATGTAGATCCAAGTACTACGAGTAGTTGTCATTGCTTATGACATCCTTGTAAAGATCTCATTGTTATGAAAGATGACACTTGTTAAGTATTTGTAGTTTCAAATGGGTTGTCGGTAATTGTAAAATGTTAGGTTTATTTCAATTGAGATAGTATGTGCATGTTGATAGCGTTGACTTTAATCTTTGGGGTCAAGCAATGACACTTTTACTGATGTTGCCTTATCATCATCAGACGTTCAAGGGAAATTCACACTCAACATCAGTCACACAACAGGACTAGACGCCCGACCCACGTTCCATTCGTACGAATCAACCTTCAATCGTGCGAATTAGCTACTTTTGTGCGTTGAACCTTCATTCGTGCGATTGGACTCAGTCGCACCACACAACACACACATTCGCACGACCCAACCTCCATGCGCACGAATCAACCCTCAATCGTGCGAATTAGCTACTTTCGTGCGATTGAACCTTCATTCGTGCGATTGGACTCCAGTCGTGCGAAACACACACAATCGCCTACATTCAGTCGGTCACCTGACTCAATCGCACACAAACACACAGTCGGACGACATGCCTAGTCGCACAACTCAGTCGCACGATTGACTTAGACGCATGATTCAGTCGCATGACTCACTCTGTCGCACGGCTCAATCGCATACAAACACCCAGTCGCACGACTCAGTCGCACGACATGCCTACTCGCACAACTCAGTCGCACGATTGACTTAGACGCATGATTCAGTCGCACGACTCACTCAGTCGCACGGCTCAATCGCATGACAGACCCAGTCGCCTGAACTGCAAAATCGCGACTGTGGTTGGGCTAAGCAGCCCCCGAGCTGCTCTAACGCGAGTTTTATACCACGAGGACTTCCAGAAACACTCAACAAACATACACAAACATGAAACACAAGCAGAAAGACCTCACACGCACCCACACGACCTCATGTGCTCGGATGAACCCGAGCACCCGAAACCCTAGAAATCACAGCAGTAAAAAGACAAGAAAAGAGAGAACCAAAGTCATCTACTTGCTAAAAATGAGTAGATGAGACTGTAGATGAAGACTAGACGACGAAAACGAGACCACACAGGTAGATTTTGGTGCTAGAATGAAGAAAATGTTTGTGTAGGGAGTGAAGAGGTGAAGAAGATGAAGTGAGTGAGGAATGGCTGGGAATGGGGTTTATATACCCAGTCCAAGTTTGCAAAATTACAAGTTTAGTCCCTGCACTTAACCTTCGAGTTTCCCAAAATTTGTTTCGATTGATTACGACCTTAAAATGTTCGTTATATTAAGGTTAAAAGCGTGTTTAATGGCATTTGATAGTCTAAAATGGTTTTATTAATGACAATGGTCGAAATAAAAGAAAAAAATGATATATTTGGTGGTAATGGTGATG
Organism: Flaveria trinervia; assembly: GCA_025506515.1. Classification (NCBI taxonomy): domain Eukaryota; kingdom Viridiplantae; phylum Streptophyta; class Magnoliopsida; order Asterales; family Asteraceae; genus Flaveria; species Flaveria trinervia. Next base: position 39,737,115 of record CM046457.1, read on the forward strand.
AAATTTATAAAAGTTTTATGCTTAACACACGTTCTCGAAGAGAGTACATGCACAAAGGAAAATAAACATACATGATTCCTTAAAGCAGGAGTTCATGAAGAAAAGAAAGAATAATTTCTATGTTAATTTATGTCGTTCGACGGACCTTAAGGTGACGGATGTCACAAGCATTGAGTAGTCTATGATTAAGATCTTCAAGATCAAGATTAATACCAGCTGTTGACATCTCAGTTGTAAGTTGAACAAATCTGTTCATCATTTGATTTATGGTTTCTCCAGACAAATGTTGAAACAATTCTAATTGTCTTTTCAACTTTTGTTTCTTGAGATTTTGAATCTCCATGCCTCCTTCACAAATGGTCTTTGAGGCTTTATACATGGTGTATCCAGTTTGTTATCCATCAAGCCTTGCAAGAACTTCTAGAGGTAGTCCTTTACACATCAAGGAATATGCTTTGATATCATTCTTTACTCTTCTCAAATCACCTCCTTGAAGACCATCTTCAGGATAGGGTTCTTGAGAATCTTTAGTATAAACAAACACTCTGTCATGCCCATCAGTGATTATAAGAATGTATGATCCTTTCTCTATAGATTTCCAGATATCAGTGTCAATGGAATTTAAATGATGTTTTAACCTAAGAGACCAATTTTTGAAATCATCTCTATTTTTAAGTTTTTGTTGGACCAAAAGAACCAATGAGCCGGATCAGAAAAACCTTTAAGTCCCACAGACGTCACAACAACTAGTGAAGACCACAACAGCTGAAGACAACAGCTGAAGACAAAGTCTGAAGACACAAGTGCTGAAGACAAAGTCTGAAGACACAAGTGCTGAAGACAAAGTCTGAAGACAAGTGTTGAAGACAAAGTCTGAAGACACAAGTGCTGAAGACAAAGTCTGAAGACACAAGTGCTGAAGACAAAGTCTGAATTACCATCCTTTGAATTACCATCCACTGATTGGTTTCAGCTAGACCTGATGAGATTTCTTCAAATTCAACATCCTTTGAATTACCATCCACTGATTGGTTTCAAGGAAATGATTCACCATCACCATCTGTTGCTGCTGAACCTGCTGCAAACACTTGCACAGATCTCATTGTGTATCAAGATCTGAAGAATCACCCTATGTCTCAAATCATTGGTGATATCACTGCTGGCGTATCAATAAGAAGTCATTGTCAAATTTCTGCTTCTATGCTCTCTTCATCAGTCAGCAAGAGCCAAAGAATTATCACATTGCTTGAAAGGACAATGGATGGGTTGATGCCATGCAGCTTGAGCTTCTTCAGTTCAAGAAACAGCAAGTGTGGGAACTGGTTCCTCTACCTCCAGGTAAGTGTACAATAGGCACTAAATGGGTGTTTAGGAACAAAACTGATGAAAATGGGCTTATTGTTAAGAACAAGGCCAGACTGGTTGTTCAGGGGTTTGCACAAGAAGAAGGTATTGATTATGATGAAACCTTTGCCCCTGTAGCCAGACTGGAAGCAATTCGATTGTTTTTAGCTTATGCTGCTTATCAAAACCTTAAAGTCTTTCAAATGGATGTCAAAAGTGCATTTTTGTATGGGAAAATTAAAGAAAAGGTATATGTATGTCAACCACCGGGCTTTGAGGACAATAAACATCCTAATTGGGTGTATAAGCTTGATAAGGCTCTTTATGGGTTGAAACAAGCTCCTAGAGCCTGGTATGAGACATTATCAAACTTTCTTCTGGAAAATGATTTCACTAGAGGCTCCATTGATAAGACTTTATTCATTAAGAAAGTTGGGCAGCATAATCTACTTGTTCAAATTTATGTGATGATATTATTTTTGCATCCTCTGATCCTCAGTTGTGTGATGCCTTTACAAAGTTGATGCAACAGAAGTTTGAAATGAGTGCCATGGGAGAATTACAGTTCTTTCTGGGTTTGCAAATCAAACAAAAGGCTGATGGAATTTTCATTCATCAGTCAAAATACACAAAAGATCTTTTGGAAAAGTTTGATTTACAAAAATGTAAGCCCTGTTCTACCCCCATGTGTAGCACCACACAACTGGATACAAATCAAAAAGGTAAAGTGGTTGATGAAACACTTTACAGATGTATGATTGGGTCCTTGATGTATTTAACAGCTTCTAGACCAGATATTATGTTTGCTACATGTGTTTGTGCTAGATTTCAGGCTGCACCTAAAGAGTCTCATCTGATTGCAGTCAAGAGGATCTTTAGATATTTGCAAGGTACACAATCTCTAGGTTTATGGTATTCCACTGGGCACTCTTGTAAATTAGTTGTTTTCTCCGATAGTGACTATGCAGGGTGTAAGTTGACCAGGAAATCAACTTCTAGTGGATGTCAATTCCTAGGCAACTGTTTGATTTCTTGGCATAGTAAGAAACAAACATCTGTTGCTACATCCACTGCTGAAGCCGAGTACATTGCTGCTGCAAGTTGTACATCCCAAGTACTCTGGCTTCAGAATCCAGTCCAGCACTCTAGGACCAAACATATAGAAATTAGGCATCATTTTATAAGAGATTGTTTTGAAAAGGGTCTAATTAATCCCATGTTTGTGCCTAGTGCTGATGAGCTTGCAGACATTTTTACTAAGCCTTTGGATAGTTCAACTTTCCACAACCTGGTGTTAAGGCTTGGTATGCTGCAGCTAGAATAAGTGACAACTATCGATGATCTCAGTAATAAGTACGGTGGTCATTGGTAACCATGTCACATATAAGTACTGATGAGTTCTTTCACCCTCAGTAGTTTTTATAACTACTGAAGGCTAAATGCCTCACAAGTACTGAAGTACTTATCTGTTCTAAACTACTGATGTAGTTACAACTACTGATGTAGTTACAACTACTAAAATCAGTACAAACACATAAGTACTGACGTCCTATGAAACACCTGAAAAGCACATGCAAAGTCTGATGAGTAAGTGTTGAGGACAGTATGAAACAGCTGAAAAGCTAAGAATTGACGAAAACAGCTGATGAGTAATTTCTCTTCAGTTGTTTCTACAACTGCTGTTTCAAAACAACTGAAGCCAAAACCATGTCTTCAGTAGTTTACAACTACTGAAGACTAACATCAAGTCTTCAGCTATTTACAACAACTGCTGACAAAACCACTGTCTTCAGTAGTTTCACAACTACTGATGACTGATACCAATCTTCAGTTGTTTCATCACCTGAAGTCAAAACTGTCTTTAGTAGTTTTTATAACTACTGATGACTAAATCAGAGACTTCAGCTGTTTCAACGTCTGACGGTCAATACCACGTCATCAGTAGTTAGCTGTTTCAACGTCTAACGGTCAATACCACGTCATCAGTAGTTTCAACAACTGATGACTCACACCAATACCTTCAGTCGATTTCTATCCCGACCCTTTAAATACCTTATCCCACCTTCAGAGTTTTTATCTTCTCTTCTCAAACCTAACGTTCAAAAAAAACTCTCTACCCTCTCTTCATCAATGGTGACCAGGCAACTAAAACCACGACACAACTGTGTCGCACATCTCACCAAATCGCCATACTGGACCAAGTTTCACAACGCCATTGATTTAATGTTTCAATCACCCTACAAAACGGAGTTTCTGTAAATCCCACCATATATGCCGCATCCCTTACCCACTTCTGGACAAACGTCACTCTGGTCTCTGAGGAGAACGACACAGAGTCTCTTCAATCGTTTGTCCATGGCCAAAAAGTGGTCATCACTCCATACACTCTTCGTCAAACCCTTAATATGGATGATGCCACTTTCCCAACTGGTTATCCAAAGGGCACAAAAGATCAATCATTTGCCCACCATGGATACCAGGGTGACTTGAGTGCATCTACCTTACTGAAGAAACATTTCCCATATGCCGAACGTCTCATATTTCATATGGTAAATGTATGCCTTGCCTCCAAGACTCATCATGGGATCAAATGTCCACAAGGTGGCAACAGGTAATGTACTCCATCCTTGAGCAACAACCTTTAAATTTTTCGGAAATACTATTTTTAGAGCTCAAGGATATGGCTCAAAAACAAACTGCTAACCGCTGGATATTATATCCTCGGTTCATAATGGCCATAATTGAAAACCAGCTTCAAGCTGAAGGACTTGTTGGCCTGGGAGTCCCTGCTATGGTTGTATTGCCTGAAGTATACTCCCGACACAACTCTGACCAATCACTCAAAATGGCTGCCAAGCCGCGCAAACCCACGCAGCTGGAACCCACAGCCACCACCTCCAAATCAAGAGTCCCCACCAAACCCACTAAAAAGAAAACCAAAAAGGCTACTCAGGGAAATGAGTCCCCTGAGGATGCCCCTGCAACACAAACACAGGATATATCCACTGGTTATAACCCCCTAGTGGATATTAGGACTCTTCCAGCCACAGCCGCTCAGGATTTCTCTCAAAAGTAGCCTGCAGCAACCACAGAAGGGGTACCCACAAATCTGGGATCTTCCTCGTTGAGGAGATTTCCATTGAAGAGCACCATTCTCCCCAGGTGCACACTGCTTTTACCCCATCTCCCCATGCAACCGCCCCCAAAGTCCCACCCTTATCATTGCAAACGTGCTGACTCAGCTGCATGCCTCTCCTCCTCCCCAACAACCACCAACAAAGGGGAGAACCACAACTAGTGAGGACGAGGATCACTATGTTTCTGACAACCCACAACACCGGATTTAAATGTTCTATCTCCTGGTGTGGATATGGAGACCAGAACATCTGGTGAGGCTGCCACCTCTTCTGAATCAGCATATGATCAGACTGAGGCTGGTAACATTCCTAAGACCTCACCAGAGGCAACAGCTGATGAAGGACAAAGTCCTGAGGCTGGAAGTACCCAGTTCCAAGACAAAGGGGCATATGCTACAACTGGTCTACACCCAGTGCATGTACATCCTGCTACAAGCAGGAGGTCAAGTGATTCAGCATCTGCTGATGATGACCTGGGCTTCTTTTATGATGTTCTTGCCCAGAACACAATCCTAGAGGAGGAAGTCAGTAGGCTGCAAAACCTACTTGACCAACTCTCTTAAGGAGAAAGACCATCTGCCACCACATTAACCCAACAGATGGCACCTTCCTCTGAAGGTCCCTAAACACACAGCCACTACAAAATTCTCAGCCACCTGCCTCTGTTTCTGGCACCATTTCTCAGGACCAAAACCACCCTGAGCAAATGGATGCTATCCCTCAAAATCCCCTATTTCTCATCACACCACAGCTAACCGAATTGTTATTAAAACTGTTGATGAGAGACTTTCTACTGTCTTACAACCTCTGGTGGAGGATGTACTGAGCCAACAACTTTCTGCTACTCAATCCCTTGCAACCAATGCACCAGAAAGGGGGAGAGTTCAGCAGTGAAAGCTAACGAAAGAGGATGGAAAAGGAGAGAGAGAAAGAGAAAGATAAAGAGGTGGAAAAAGAGAAGGATTGTGTGTATGAGGCCGAAAAAGAGAAGGAGAATGTGATTGGAAGGGAGCTGAAATTGAAAACGTACATGAAAGTCAAAAAGATTTTCATGTCACATACAAGAAAAAGAAGAGTGCTGAGAAAGAGAAGAACTTGAACGAAATGGTTAAAGAGGCTGATGCTGAACACAGCAGATCAATGGACAATATCATTGACCAGCTGTTTAGGCAAGGTTTCGACACTGAAAAGCTGGATTCTCAGATAAGAAGATTAGAGATCGAAGAGATCCAACAAAGATGGGCCAGCTGCAACACTATGGATAGAGAGAGACTTGAGATCATGATCAGATTTATCAGCAAATACCTTGGGAGATCATTGATCGAAGTAAAATCATGGACCAGGGACAGCATCTTGGCCATAACCTCCAAGATCTGTTCGTCTGAGGCATACACTAAGGGGTAGTAGTCGAAGCTTTGAATGAAGCAGGAGCAGGGAGCAGGACTGAGCTAGCCAAATACTCAAAAGCAACACTTACCTCCAAATTGCTAACTCAGCCTGTCAACATTCCCTCTCCAAAACAACAACAACCACAACCCACAAAACCAACTCCCTTACCCTCTAAACCAACAGCCGATGATGCACCTAAGAAGAAGAAGAGAAGGGTGTTGAGGCTAGAAGAAGAAGAAGAGGATGAGGTGGAAGAAGATAGGCTGCCTCTGTCTGCAGTCCTAACATTGGCTAAAGCCAAACCCATGCCCATCACTCCCACCTCACAGATGGAAGGTGTGAGAGTAAAGATTGAGGAAGAACAGTAGCAAAGGCTTCATGATGATGAAATGTTGAAAAGCATCGACAAAACTTATGCTGCTTCGTCATCAATAATAAGTATGAAAAAAGAAGCTCTGAGGTTGTACACCCTTGCCAACACATTTCAATATCAGGAGGAAAAGGTGAGAGTATGGCCTGATCCTAGGGTGGCTCACAGGATTGTAAAGAAAGACATTCCTTCGAGATACAAGGGCCAAGTAAAAAGGATCGTAGATGAAGAGATCACAGTGGTCCTTGTAGTATCACCCTGGGAGATTGTAGAAGATTTCAAGAAGGCCTATGAGACTAAACAACCACCCCAAAAGATGTTAGAGAACATAATTATTAAAAAGGGGTTAGTCTACAAGAGGCTTGAAAACTTCAAACAAAATGAGCTCAGTCTGTTACTTGAAGGGACTCATCCTGATGACTTTGCATACAGACATATTACAACAGTTGAGCTCAAAAATGGTAAACAGGCCAAGTACATCTCAGAGCTGTATGGGCGTGAAGGATTGTTTGATGGTGAAGCTGAGAACCTGACCATGGAAGAACAAATTATGTTTCTCAGAGCTTACACCAGAGAATCCTACAGGCTTATACATGGGAAATGAGTCTCATGGATGGGGGAACAGCTTAGTGTCCAATTCCCCAATACAGAGCTCCCATCCATACATTGCCAACCAAATCATCAGAGACTCATTTCCAGGCCAGTGCTTATATGGGTCATCTTCTTAACTGATCAAGAAGGAAAAAGACCAACCATTCTGCCAACAATAAGTGGAACCTCAATAAAGTTAAAGGTTTTCGCTGCATTGGTTCAGGGGGAGTTTGTTGGACCAAAATAACCAATGAGCCGGATCAGAAAAACCTTTAAGTCCCATAGATGTCACAACAACTACTGAAGACCACAACAGCTGAAGACAACAGCTGAAGACAAAGTCTGAAGACACAAGTGCTGAAGACAAAGTCTGAAGACAAGTGCTGAAGACAAGTCTGAAGACACAAGTGCTGAAGACAAAGTCTGAAGACAAGTGCTGAAGACAAAGTCTGAAGACAAGTGCTGAAGACAAAGTCTGAAGACACAAGTGCTGAAGACAAAGTCTGAAGACAAGTGCTGAAGACAATGTCTGAAGACACAAGTGCTGAAGACCAAAGTATCAGACGTTGTCACAACAACTGAAGAGGTCTTCTTCAGTAGTTGTGCCGGTTTACCTTTCAGTAGTTTTATGTTTATCTCCTTAGTAGTTTGACACAAAAGCTGAAGAATACTTCTTCAGTTGTTGTGCTCATCAGTAGTTTTATATTTATCAGTAGTTTTGTAAAATGACTGAAGAGCTTGTTCTTCAGTCGTTGTAGTTTCAGTAGTTTCTTATCAGTAGTTTCTTATTTTGTACTTAACACTCTAATATGTTCTCAGTAGTTATGAACATTTCAGTAGTTTGTTAAGAGTTAGTTATTTTTGTAATAGATCTGCTAGTTGTCACTTACCCGTGATAACAGCAGTGATTGCACTCTATATAAGGAGTGTCAACCTAATGTAATAAACGAATGATTTGATCAGAAATATTTGATATTATTGAAACATTCCTTGTTACAGAAATATATTCTCTCGTTATAACCGTATTAGTTCTTAATGCATACAAGTATCAAACTCTTGCTAAAATTTGTCTAATTCTTGTTCTTATTCCGCTGCGTTACGCTCTAATACATCAAACTTGTGATCACTGATCCTGACAGTTTTGGACCTCTATTTTTATAATCTTCTGATTTCACCGTTCTTATATTTTTGTTGTTTTTCATAGATTTTGAATTTAAGAAAAGAAATTAAAAAGTTTTTGAAAAATTTTCTTAAAAAAAAATCTAAGTATCAAGGGTGATGCGGCTGAACAGTAATGAAACTCCCAAATAGTTAATGCGCCTAAGTTGAGAGACGTCTAAGGGAATGCCTTAGAAAAAATTTCTTAAACGCCCAAGTTGATGCATGTGGATTTTTACTCTTTAACAGTAGTCAAACGTCTGAACTAAAAACGCCGAAACAGTGTTAATGCGACTAAACAGTAGTAAAACGCTTAACACTTAGACAATTTTTCAGCAAACCTCAACTCTAATGTGTATGTACATGTGTCCCTAGTTTCTGAACTTAATATAATGTCTTTAATGTCTTACACTTATGTAATACTTGGGTACTTAATGAAATGTAAATGTTAGCTTGTGATTATAATGTTTAATATTTCATTAATGAGTTGTTTAACACATATTGAATTGATTATATAGGGTTATGGGTGTTTGAACTAGTATAGAATGTAATAATATTGAATACGTTCAAACTTAGTAGGATGAAGTTGTCATGCGTCTGAATGGACCATGCGCCCCAACAGTGGTCATGCGTCTGAATGGACCATGCACCCTAACAGTGGTCATGCGCCCGAATGGCCATGCGACTAAGTGTCCATGCGCCTAAATGGTTCATACGCCTGAGCAATTTCATGCGAATTAATCAGACGCATGACTTAACACTCAGTCGTGTGAATGGATCAACCGCATGGATCAATCGCACAACTGAACCATACTAATTGTTTAGTCGCCCGAATGAGAAACCTAAACCTATAAATACCACCTAATTCGTGGAAAAACATAAGCATTGAACACACTTCGACCCCAGATGTACCCTAGCCGTCCAGAGACCTCGATGATCATACTCCAAGTACATAGATCGTAGTGGATCAATTCCTAATCGATTCTTAATGTTAGATTCAATACATAATTGTTTCTACGTGCGTTCTCACTGATTGGATCGCCAATCAAATAGGATTCCGCACTATTTGATTCGGTATACACGTTAATCAGTTAGTATTTCATTCAATGCACGATCCTCTAACAAGTGGTATCAGAGCTTTGGCTCTTGATTGCGTGTGTTTCAATCGTTTTTGATACAAAGTGTTGGACAAAAAGAACCAATGAGCCAAGTTCAGAAAACCTCTAAGTCCCACATGGTATCACAACAACTGCTGAAAGCTTCATCAGCAGTTTGACAAGTGCTGAAGACTTCAACAGCTGAAGATCAAGTGCTGAAGACTTCAACAGCTGAATAACTAAAGTGCTGAAGTACAACAGCTGAAGAACACAAGTACTGAAGCTGAATAGCTGAAGAACACAAGTGCTGAAGCTGAAGTTCAAAGTACTGAAGTACAACAACTGAAGAGTTTACAAGTGCTGAAGATCAACAACTGATGTACAAAGTCTGAAGACAAAGACTGAAGACATCAGCTGATGTTATCTACTGAAGTCATCAGCTGATGAAACGTCTGAAGTTCAAGTCTGAAGATCAAGTACTGAAGTTTCAGTAGTTTGTCACAACTGCTGAAGAGTACTTCTTCAGTAGTTGTGATATCAGTAGTTTTATATTTTTACTTTCAGCAGTTTTGTAAAACGACTGAAGAGCTTGTTCTTCAGTCGTTGTAGTTTCAGTAGTTTTATGTTTTTCAGTAGTTATAACAACTGATAACACTTAGCATTTTTGTAAGGAGATGTCAGTTGTTTTGACATCTTCAGTAGTTGTGTTTCAATTGTAATAAATCTGTTAGATTTCACTATCAATGACATCAGCAGACGTCACATCTCTTATATAAGAGGTGTCGACCTAATTGTAATTGTGACATTCTATTACCACGAAAGCGAATATTGAATGAAATATATTCGCAGAAATTCTCTCTCTATAACCGTCTTTGTTCTTCATTGAATATCATTCTGTTCTTGTGAATTGACTAATTCATTGCTCGATTTCCGCTGCTATACTCTCTAATCAATCAAACATAGATCACTGATCCTAACAAGTGGTATCAGAGCTGGTTAATCATTGATCGATCTAACAATTGATCATTGAAACTGCTAATTGATATCTGTGTTTGATTGAATTAGCGTATTCGCAAGAACTGGTTATAGATTATTGAATTTCTGTCGCTTTCGTTCATTTACTTTGAGATCTTCTTGTTCAATTGGTTGTTGCGTTTTTGTTCTAAATCTGTTTTAGCTTAACCGAATTTGATTGAATCTGAGATGACGACTCCTTCTAATGATCCTCACAATACCGGTTCCTCAACCAAGTCTCCGATGCTGGTAAGGACCGAGTATAACATATGGCAACGAAGAATGCTTCATCACTGTCTGTTAACAGTTCAGGTTGTTGGACATCTGTGGTACATGGACCACATAAGCCTATGGTGAACAATCCGGAAACCAATCAAATGGTTCCGAAGAAGAAGGAACAATACTCTGACGAAGATCGGAAACTGTTTGAGATTGATGCTAAAGCCCATGGAATTCTGGCCATGGCACTGCCTAATGAAATCTATTCAGGGCTTATGCATCATGAAACTGCTCATGATCTCTGGAATGCCCTGAAGGAACAATTCGGTGGCACAGATGAGGTCTTAGCAAACAATAGAGAGATCCTTGCCCAACAATATGAGACATTCTCTCATAGGAAGGGTGAGACACTAACTCAACAGTTTGAGCGTTTTTCCTGCTTGATCTCTGAGCTGAAAATGGTGAAACAGGAATACACCAATAGCCAGATGAACAACAGATTCCTCAGATCACTGCCTGAGAGATGGGACACGTACACTATTGTCCTACGCTCCAGTGCAAATCTGGAAGGCCTATCTCTCACCCAACTTCATGGGAAACTGCTTACATTTGAAAGAGAGATAGAGCAGAAGAGGGAACTGTCATCATCAGGAAAGCTCACTGATGACTTTGTACCAGGGAGTACTGCCTTGGTTGGTCATGAGTCAGAATATGCTGCATCTGAAAGCAATTATGATGAGCATATAGATTTCTCTTCAAATAGTTCTGATCATGCATTTGTTGGTATTGAGAGTCATTCTGGCAGTAATAGTGACAATTTATGCTTCATCATGGATGATCTAAAAGGAATAGCTGATGATGATCTAGAAGAGATGGATATTCTAAGCCAAATGGCATTTATAATATCAGATCTCAGAAGTTCTATAAGAGAACTGGCAGGAAATTCCTGTACTCTGGCAAAACCAAAGTTGGTTTTGACAAGAGTAAGTTGAGGTGTCATAAATGCCAAAGGCTGGGACACTTTGCAAGAGAGTGTAGATCAACTGGATCTAACTCTTCTGCACCCTTGTGACTTTCCTAGTACTAGTCCACAAAACAGAGGGCAACATCCTGCTGGTTCTCATCATTATCACATCCTAGATCTCCTGCATTCTTTGTTCCCCAGGGTCAAATGTCATATCCTTATCCCTGCTATTATGTGCCTCAACCAAATCCTGTTCAAGCTCCAATTGCACAACAACCACAAGCATTGCCTGAACCATAGCCTTCCCAATCTCATCAACAAACTCAACCTCAACAACACAGCGTCTTCACCCCAGGAGTTGTTGACGGAGCAGTTTACCATATGACTTGTCGGTCATGAACAACTGTTCTCAGGTGCTGGTCAACATGGTTGTGAAAGTCCCTTTGGAAATCTAGCTCTTATGGCTTTGGATTCTTCTGATACTTCATCCTCTAATGCCTCTACACCAAAGGTATCACAGGTATCCTCTAAGGCAAAAGCCAAATTATGTTCTGACACATGCATAGCAGCATTTGCATCTATTAGAGAAGCAAATGTAGCTTTAATCAACAAGAACATTGAGCTAGAACAAATAATTCCAAAAGCAAAGCTGAATTTGAGTCTGTGCTTAATGATAAAAATGATGAGATTTACAAACTGAAATGCCAAATAACTGATGATAAGGCTAGGGAAGAGATACTTCTAGAGAAGTATAAAGATCTCAAAGAAACCCTTGCAGTTACCTAGGTAGAGTGTGATAGATGGGTACAATCATGCGAAGGTTTTGAAATGCTTCTTAGTAAGCAATCTGCTTCCAATGTGAAGTTTGGCATTGGTTACAATCACACTGCTCCACCTACAGATTTTACTCCAAGAGCAGAGGTAGAATCTGATGGTGAGAGTAATAACCAATCCATCTCATCATGTGATCTACTTTCTGATACAGCACAATCAAAAGTAGAAGTCAGCATCAAGCCCTCTCAGAACCTATCAGCTGATGTTGATGGTTCAAATGCTGACACTCACATGATCAATGAGTTGATCAACTCAGGAGTTAATTCTGAAAGTCCTCAAAGGACTAGAGAGCAGGATTTAACACCTAAAGTTCAAACTCTAACTACTGTCTGTACTGAAAAGAAGAAAACTGTCAGTAGAAAGAGTTTGAAGGCTACTAAAGAGGAAGTCAAGAAAGCAAACAATGCTTCCAAAGCACTGAAGAACAAGTCTTCAGTTGCTTCACCCTCTTTAGTTGATGATCAACCTAAGATGAAGAAGAAACCATGTGAAGTATGTGGTTTGTTCAATCATCTTACAGATGATTGCTAGTACAAAAGAGGTTCCAAACTCAAACAAAAAGAAGAAATTAAAGAGAAAATGGTAAAAATGAAAACTGAGTTTGAGACCACATTTGTTCAGCAACATCAAATCCTGTAACCCTTAAGTCCTCAAAGAAATCCAAAAAGGAAGGGGTTAAACAGGTGACAGCTGAGAGTGCTCAGAAGAAGAAGGTGCAACAAAGGAACTTATCAAACTCCACTGGCAATGTGTCTGATGAGCTGAAAGCTTTATCACAAATCAGATACAGCTGGTTATGATGGTTCAACATCTGTTGGGTAGAGTTAACCAACTAGATGCTCCTATGTTGAAACCACAGAAAAGGAGATCCAAGCCAAAGGATTCCTCTTCTTCACCATCTTCTTCCTCTCAGGCTATTGTTTCAAATAAACCTGTTAGTTTACCATCTATTGATGAGACCAGGCCAAAACCAAAAAGGTTTGGGTCTCCAAAACTAACTGATTGTTTATATTGCAGGGTTCTCCAACATGCCAAAGTAGCATCTGGTATGTAGACAGTGGGGGATCTATGCACATGACTGGGAACACTCTCTTCTTCATGACTACTCTCAAGGAAAGAAGGGGTTTTGTTTCTTTTGGCAATGATGCTAGGGGTTACATCATTGGAAATGGCTTTGTCTCTAATGGAGAAATCAGATTTGATGATGTTAATCATGTGGAAAATCTCAAGTACAATCTCTTGAGTGTCAGTCAAATGTGTGATAAAGGCCATGTTGCTCTTTTCACCAGTCAGAACTGTAGGATTCTGTCATCCAAAGTTCTGCATTTGATTGATAAGGCGTTGGATGATCACACTCTCCTGAGAGCCAACAGGACAGGAAGAGTGTATGCCTTAGATCTTTCCAAGAAAATAGATCTCCGAGGCAATCCTTGCCTATTTTCCAAAGCCTCTTCTCAAGAATCTAAACTGTGGCACAGAAGGCTGGGTCATGTTAATTTCAAAAACATGAATCAGCTTATCCACAATAGTTTAGTCAGAGGCTTACCAATAAAGGAGTTCCACTGTGATGAAACCTGCACTGCTTGTTTAAAAGGAAAACAGCACAAAGTCTCATTCCCTCCTATTGAAGAGCCTAAGTCCACTGCCGGCTTGCAATTACTGCATATGGATCTATTTGGACCTGTGAGAGTGATGAGCATGACAAAGAAGAAATACTGTCTCGTAATTGTGGATGATTACTCCAGATTTGTATGGACTTTCTTTCTACATTCAAAGGATGAGGTTTCTCAGAAGGTTATGAACTTTGTGTTGTATATTGAGAAGCAGTATTCCCTTCCAGTCAAGTGTATGAGGAGTGATAATGGAACTGAATTCAGAAACCATACATTGATGACTTCTATCTTCAAAGGGAATCAAAAGGCAGTTTAGCATCCCAAGGACTCCAGAACAAAATGGAGTAGTGGAGAGAAAGAACAGGACCCTCATTGAAGCTGCAAGGTCCATGCTGGCTGACTCTGGTTTGCCACTGACCTTTTGGGCTGAAGCTGTTAACACAGCTTGCTATGTGCAAAATAGAGTTTTAGTAAATCAGAGTTGATGAAGACTCCATATGAAGTTCTCCATCACTTGGCTCCTCTAATTTCATTTTTCAAAGCATTTGGGTGTCCCTATTTTATTCTCAACACAAAGGATCAACTCCATAAATTTGATCCTAAGGTGGATGCAGGGTATTTTGTTGGTTATTCATCTACTTGCAAGGCATACAGAGTCTTCAACTGCAAAACAAAGATAGTTGAAGAGACTTTGCATTTGAAGTTTAATGAATCTCCTTTGGACAAGATTCCACAAAACCCTGTGGAGTTGTTTGATTTAGACATACTGCAATATGTTCCTTATCAACCACCAGCTGTTGCGGATCCTGTGGATAAATCATCTTCTGCAGCATGTCTTCCACCTGGTGGTATTGATGATGATGATGATAATATCAATACTCACCTATTCAAGTTTAGTGACCAACTGCCTGTGTCTGCTAAACTTGATGTTCCTGTAGCTTCAGCAGTTCCATCCACAACAAATGCTGATGAGATCTCTGTTTCCTCTACATCTTTTGAGTTACCATCTAATTCTTGGTTTCAAGAGTCTACATCAACATCTGCTGCTGCTGAAGGTTCTACAAACACTTGCACAGATCTCATTGTTTATCAAGAACTGAAGAATCACCCCATGTCTCAGATTATTGGTGATATCAATGCTGGTGTTTCAACCAGAAGTCAATTGTCTAACTTCTGCTTCTATGCTCTCTTCATCAGTCAGCTAGAGCCAAAGAACTACCATGTTGCTTTGAGAGACAATGGATGGGTTGAAGCTATGCAGCTTGAGCTACTTCAGTTCAAGAAACAGCAAGTGTGGGAACTTGTTCCTCTTCCCCCAGGTAAGTGTGCAATAGGCACTAAATGGGTGTTTAGGATAAAACTGATGAAAATGGGCTTATTGTTAGAACAGGCTAGACTGGTTGTACAGGGGTTTTCACAAGAAGAAGGTATTGACTATGATGAAACTTTGCCCCTGTAGCCAGACTAGAGGCAATCAGATTGTTCTTAGCCTATGCTGCATTCCACAATCTTAAAGTTTTTCAAATGGATGTCAAAAGTGCATTTTTATATGATAAAATAAAGGAAGAAGTTTATGTGTGTCAACCACCAGGATTTGAGGATAATAAACATCCTGAATGGGTGTATAAACTTGATAAGGCTCTTTATAGGTTGAAACAAGCTCCTAGAGCCGGTATGAGACACTCTCTACTTTTCTTCTAAAGAATAATTTCACTAGAGGCTCCATTGATAAAACTTTGTTTTGTTAAGAAGGTGGATCAACATAAGCTAGTTGTTCAGATTTATGTTGATGATATTATTTTTGCATCCTCTGATCCCCAGTTGTGTGATGATTTTACAACATTAATGAAAAAGAGGTTTGAAATGAGTGTAATAGGAGAATTACAGTTCTTTCTAGGCTTGCAAATCAAACAAAAGGCTGATGGAACTTTATTCATCAGTCAAAATATACAAAAGATCTTTTGAATAAGTTTGATTTACAAAACTGTAAGCCCTGTTCTACTCCTATGTGCAACACCACACAACTGGATGCTGATCAGAAAGGTAAAGCTGTTGATGAAACGCTTTACAGATGTATGATTGGGTCCTTGATGTATTTAACAGCTTCTAGACCAGATATTATGTTTGCTACATGTGTTTGTGCTAGATTTCAGGCTGCTCCTAAAGAGTCTCATTTGATTGCAGTCAAGAGAATCTTTAGATATTTGCAAGGTACACAATCTCTGGTTTATGGTATTCCACTGGACACTCTTGCAAATTAGTTGCTTTTTCAGATAGTGACTATGCAGGGTGCAAGTTAACTAGAAAGTCAACTTCTGGTGGTTGTCAATTCCTAGGCAACTGTTTGATTTCTTGGTAGAGTAAGAAACAAACATCTGTTGCTATACATCAACTGCTGAGGCCGAGTACATTGCTACTGCAAGTTGCACCTCTCAGGTACTCTGGCTTCAGAACCAACTTCTGGATTATGGCATTACAGAGACTAAGACTCCATTATTAATGGATAGTGCTTCAGCTCTGTGTATTGTCAAAAATCCAGTCCAGCACTCTAGGACCAACATATAGAGATCAGACATCATTTTATTGGGATTGCTTTGAAAAGGTCTGATTGATCCTAAGTTTGTGCCTAGTGCTGATGAGCTTGCATATTTTTACTAAGCCTTTGGATAGTTCTACTTTCCAAAACCTTGTGTTAAGGCTTGGTATGCTGCAGCTAGAATAAGTGACAACTACTGATGATTTCAGTAGCAATTACTTGTGATCATTGGTACTCATGTCACATATAAGTACTCATGAGTCCTTTCACCTTAGTAGTTTTTATAACTACTGATGGCTAAATGCCTCACAAGTACTGAAGTACTTTATCTGTCCCAAACTACTGATGTAGTTAAAACTACTGATGTAGTTACAACTACTGAAATCAGTATAAACAGATAAGTACTGACGTCCTATGAAACACCTGAAAATCAGATGCAAAGTCTGATGAGTAAGTGTTGTGGACAGTATGAAACAGCTGAAAGGCTATGAATTGACGAAAACTACTGAAGAGAACTTTCTCTTCAGTTGTTTCAACAACTGCTGTTTCATTCTAAACCTGAAGCAAAACCATGTCTTCAGTAGTTTTTATAACTACTGATGACTAATACAAAGTCTTCAGCTGTTTACAACAACTGATGACAAAACCACTGTCTTCAGTAGTTTCACAACTACTGATGACAAACACCAAGTCCTCAGTTGTTTCATCATCTGAAGTCAAAACCACGGGTTTCAGTAGTTTTCTAACTACTGATGCCTAACACCACGACTTCAGCTGTTTCAACGTCTGAAAGGATAATACCATGTCAACAATCGTTTAAAACTACTGATGACTAACACCAAATCCTTCAGTCGTTTTCTAACCCGTACCCTATAAATATCCCTGACCTAATCCTTCAAAGCTTCATCTACTTCAAACCTAACGTTCCTCTCCAAAACTTCTCTCTTCTAAATGGCGTCCATGCAAATCAAACCGCGACACAACTGTGTAGCCTACCTTACTAAATCGCTGTCTGGGCTAAGTTCGATACTGCTATCGATCTTATGGTTCAGTCACAATACAAACGGCATTTCTTCTCAATCCCATTCTACATGCCGAATCCCTCCAACAGTTTTGGATAAACGTCACCATCACCACTAGGGAGAACAACACAACATCTCTCCGGTCGGTCGTTAACAACAAAGAAGTGGTCATCACTCCCGAAATACTTTGCCAAACTCTACATCTGGATGATGCCATTTCTCCTGCTGGATATCCCAAGGGCACAACTGATCTATCCTTTGCCCATCATGGACATCAGGGCAATCTTAGTGCCTCCACTATAATGAAGAAACATTTCCATGACGCTGAACGCCTAATTTTTCACATGGTAAATGTATGTTTGGCTCCTAAGACTCGTCTTGGGATCAAATGTCGACAAAGTGGCAGCAGGTAATGTATTCTATTCTTGAGCAACAGCCGTTAAATTTTTTAGAAATAATATTTTCGGAGCTCAAGGATATGGCTCAAAACTAACTGCTAACCGTTGGATATATATCCGCGGTTCATAATGGCCATCATTACAAACCAGCTTCAAGCTGAGGGACTTGTTGGCTGGGAGTCCCTGCTACGGCTGTTCTGCCTGAAGTATACTCCGGCACAACTCTGACCACACACTCAAATGGCTGCCAAGCTGCGCAAACCCACGCAGCTGGAACCCACAGCCACCACCTCCAAATCAAAAGTCCCCACCAAACCCACCAAAAAGAAACCCAAAACAGGCTACTCAGGGAAATGAGTCCCCTGAGGATGCCCCTGCAACACAAACGCAGGATATATCCTGATTATAACCCCCTAGTGGATATCAGGACTCTTCCAGCCATAGCCGCTAAGGATTCCTCTCAACAGGAGCCTGCAGCAACCACACAAGGGGTACCCAACATCTGGGATCTTCCTCACTTGAGGGGATTGCCATTGAAGAGCACCTTCCTCCCCAGGTGCACACTGCTTCTATCCCTTCACCCCATTCAACCGCCCCCACAGCCCAACATTGATCGTTGCACAAGTGCTGACTCAACTGCACTCCTCACCCCCTCCCAGACACCCCTTACTACTGGGAACACCTCTACCATTAAGGGGGAGGACCAAAGTGCAATTGAGAACCCACAACATAGGGGTTTACCACTTCTATCTCCTGGTGTAGATAGGGAGATTAGAATATCTAGTGAGGCTGCCACCTCTTCTGCATCAGCATATGACCAGACTGAGGCTGGTAACATTGCTAAGACCTCACCAGAGGCAACAGCTGATAATGGACATAGTCCTGAGGCTGGAAGTCCCCAGTACCAAGACAAAGGGGCACATGCTACAACTGGTCTACACCCAGTGCATGTTCATCCTGCTCCAAGCAGGAGGTCAGGTGATTCAGCTTCTGCTGATGATGACCTGGGCTTTTTCTACGATGTTCTTGCCCAGAACACAATCCTTGAGGAGGAAGTCAGTAGGCTGCAAAACCTACTTGACTAACTCTCTAGGAGAAAGACCATCTGCCTCCACCAACCCACAGATGGCACCTTCAGTTGAAGGTTCCCCAAACACTGAGCCACTCCCAACAACTCAGCCAACTGCCTCTGCTTCTGGCACTATTTCTCAGGAACAGAACCCTCCTGAGCAAATAGTTGTTGTCCTTCAAATTCCTCCCTCTCATCACACCCATAATCACTGACATTGTGACTAAAGCCATTGATGAGAGGCTTCTCAACTTTACAACCATTGATTGATGCTGCTGTGCAAAAGACACTTTCTGCGGTACAAACCCCTACCACCAATGCATCCAAAAAGGGGAGAGTACTGCAGTGAAAGAAAAAGAGAGGAAAAGAACAGAGGATGAGAAGGCCCAAGAGCAAGCCCAAGAGGTGGAAAAAGAAAAGCAACAACTGATCACCTATACGAAAGAAAAGTGCTGATGATCAACCTACTGCTGAAGAAAAATCCTTGGAAGAGCTGGTAAAAGATGCTGATGACACACAGCCGATCCATGGATAAAATCATTGAGCAACTCTTCAGGCAAGGTTTTGATACAGCCACATTAGATAGTGAAATCAGGAGGTTGGAAGTGGAGGAGATTCAAACCCGATGGGCTGGGTATGATGCACTTGAAAAGGAGAGATTGGAGATCATGATCCGTTTTATTGCCAAATACTTAGGAAGATCTTTGATGGAGATTCGTGCGTGGACCAGAGACAGTATTCTGGCTATAGCCACCAGAATCTGTTGTCTGAGCAATTCCACAAGGGGATTATCATTGAAGCCCTTGATGAGGCTGGGGCTGGAAAAAGGTTTGAAATGGCAAAACTTACAAAGCTAAACTCAAAACCAAAATGCTGGAACAACCTTCCCTTCCACCCACTCAAACCAGCCTACCCCTCAAATCTCCAAACCAATCTCAAAGCCCAAATCCAAACAACCACAATCGCAACCCACAAAACCAACTCCCTCCATCTAAACCAACAGCCGATGATGCACCCAGAAGAAGAAGAGAAGGGTGTTGAGGCTAGAAGAAGAAGAGGAGGATGATGTGGAAGAAGATAGGATGCCTCTGTCTGCAGTCCTAACACTGGCGAAAGCCAAACCTATGCCCATCACTCCCACCTCACAGATGGATGTTGTGAGAGTAAAAATGAAGAAGAGGAGCAGCAAAAGCTTCATGATGATGAAATGCTGAAAAGCATTGACAAAACCTATGCTGCCTCCTCATAATTATCAGCATGAAGAAAGAAGCTCTGAGATTGTACACTCTCGCCAACACATTTCAATATCAGAAGGAAAGGGTGAGAGTATGGCCTGATCCGAGGGTGGCTCACATGATTGTAAAGAAAGACATTCCTTCGAGATACAAGGGTCAAGTCAAGAGGATCGTAGATGAAGAGATCACAGTGGCCCTTGTAGTATCACCCTGGGAGATTTTCGAAGATTTCAAGAAAGCCTACGAGACTAAACAACCACCCCAGAAGATGCTAGAGAACAGAATTATCAAAAAGGGGTTAGTCTACAAGAGGCTTGAGAACTTCAAACAGAATGAGCTCAGTCTGCTACTCGAAGGGAATCATCCTGATGAGTTTGCATATAGGACAAATTACAACAGTTGAGCTCAAAAACGGCAAACAGGCCAAGTACATCTCAGAGCTGTATGGGCGAGAAGGATTGTTTGATGGTGAAGCTTAGAACCTGACCATGGAAGAACAAATCATGTTTCTCAAAGCCTACACCAGAGAATCCTACAGGCTCATACACGGGAAGCAGATCTCATGAATGGGATAACAACTCTGTGTCCAGTTCCCCAAAACAGAGTTCCCATTCATATCTTGCCAAACAAATATCAGAGACTTCTTCCCAGGCCGGAGCTTATATGGGTCATCTTCTCTACTGATCAAGAAGGAAAAAGACCAACCTTTTGCCAACAATAAGTGGGATGATAAATAAATTAGAGGTTTTGGCTGCATTGGTTCAGGGGGAGTTTGTTAGACCAAAAGAACCAATGAGCCAAGATCAAAAAACCTCTAAGTCCCACATGGTATCACAACAACTGCTGAAAGCTTCATCAGCAGTTGACAAGTGCTGAAGACTTCAACAGCTGAAGATCAAGTGCTGAAGACTTCAACAGCTGAAGAACTAAAGTGCTAAAGTACAACAACTGAAGAACACAAGTACTGAAGCTAAACAGCTGAAGAACACAAGTGCTGAAGCTGAAGTTCAAAGTACTGAAGTACACACTGAAGCTGAAGAGTTTACAAGTGCTGAAGATCAACAACTGATGTACAAAGTCTGAAGACAAAGACTGAAGACATCAGCTGATGATATCTACTGAAGTCATCAGCTGATGAAACGTCTGAAGTTCAAGTCTGAAGATCAAGTACTAAAGTTTCAGTAGTTTGTCACAACTGCTGAAGAGTACTTCTTCAGTAGTTGTGATATCAGTAGTTTATATTTTTACTTTCAGTAGTTTTGTAAAACGACTGAAGAGCTTGTTCTTCAGTCGTTGTAGTTTCAGTAGTTTTATGTGTTTCAGTAGTTATAACAACTGATAACACTTAGCATTTTTGTAAGGAGATGTCAGCTGTTTTGACATCTTCAGTAATTGTGTTTCAGTTGTAATAAATCTGTTAGATGTCACTATCAAGTGACATCAGCAGACGTCACATCTCTTATATAAGAGGTGTCGACCTAATTGTAATTGTGACATTTGTTACTACGAAAGCGAATATTGAATGAAATATATTCGCAGAAATTCTCTCTCTATAACGTCTTTGTTCTTCATTGAATATCATTCTGTTCTTGTGAATTGACTAATTCATTGCTTGATTTCCGCTGCTATACTCTCTAATCAATCAACATAGATCACTGATCCTAAAGTGGTATCAGAGCTGGTTAATCATGATCGATCTAACAATTGATCATTGAAACTACTAATTGATATCTGTGTTTGATTGAATTAGCGTATTCGCAAGAATGGTTATAGATTATTGAATTTCTGTCGCTTTCGTTCATTTATTTTGAGATCTTCTGGTTCAATGGTTGTTGCGTTTTTGTTCTAAATCTATTTAGCTTAATCGAATTGATTGAATCTGAGATGACGACTCCTTCTAATGATCCTCACAATACCGGTTCCTCAACCAAGTCTCCGATGCTGGTAAGGACCGAGTATAACATATGGCAACGAAGAATGCTTCATCACCTGTCTTTAAACAGTTCAGGTTGTTGGACATCTGTGGTACATGGACCACATAAGCCTATGGTGAACAATCCGAAAACCAATCAAATGGTCCGAAGAAGAAGGAACAATACTCTGACGAAGATCGGAAACTGTTTGAGATTGATGCTAAAGCCATGGAATTCTGGCAATGCCACTGCCTAATGAAATCTATTCAGGGCTATGCATCATGAAATGCTCATGCTACAACTGGTCTACACCCAGTGCATGTACATCTGCTACAAGCAGGAGGTCAGGTGATTCAACATCTGCTGATGATGACCTGGGCTTCTTTTATGATGTTCTTGCCCAGAACACAATCCTAGAGGAGGAAGTCAGTAGGCTGCAAAAACTACTTGCCCAACTCTCTCAAGGAGAAAGACCATCTGCCACCACATTAACCCAACAGATGGCACCTTCCTCTGAAGGTCCCTTAAACACACAGCCACTACAAAATTCTCAGCCACCTGCCTCTGTTTCTGGCACCATTTCTCAGGACCAAAAAACCCCTGAGCAAATGGATGCTATCCCTCAAAATCCCATATTTCTCATCACACCACAACTAACCGAATTGTTATTAAAACTGTTGATGAGAGACTTTCTACTGTCTTACAACCTCTGGTGGAGGATGTACTGAGCCAACAACTTTCTGCTACTCAATCCCTTGCAACCAATGCACCCAGAAAGGGGGAGAGTTCAGCAGTGAAAGCTAAACGAAAGAGGATGGAAAAGGAGAGAGAGAAAGAGAAAGATAAAGAGGTGGAAAAAGAGAAGGATTGTGTGTATGAGGCCGAAAAAGAGAAGGAGAATGTGATGGAGAAGGGAGCTGAAATTGAAAACGTACATGAAAGTCAAAAAGATTTTCATGTCACATACAAGAAAAAGAAGAGTGCTGAGAAAGAGAACAACTTGAACGAAATGGTTAAAGAGGCTGATGCTGAACACAACAGATCAATGGACAATATCATTGACCAGCTGTTTAGGCAAGGTTTCGACACTGAAAAGCTGGATTCTCAGATAAGAAGATTAGAGATCGAAGAGATCCAACAAAGATGGGCCAGCTACAACACTATGGATAGAGAGAGACTTGAGATCATGATCAGATTTATCAGCAAATACCTTGGGAGATCATTGATCGAAGTAAAATCATGGACCAGGGACATCATCTTGCCAATAACCTCCAAGATCTGTTCGTCTGAGGCATACACTAAGGGGTTAGTAGTCGAAGCTTTGAATGAAGCAGGAGCAGGGAGCAAGACTGAGCTAGCCAAATACTCAAAAGCAACACTCACCTCCAAAATGCTAACTCAGCCTGTCAACATTCCCTCTCCAAAACAACCACAACCACAACCCACAAAACCAACTCCTTACCCTCTAAACCAACAGCCGATGATGCACCTAAGAAGAAGAAGAGAAGGGTGTTGAGGCTAGAAGCAGAAGAAGAGGATGATGTGGAAGAAGATAGGCTGCCTCTGTCTGCAGTCCTAACATTGGCTAAAGCCAAACCCATGCCCATCACTCCCACCTCACAGATGGAGGCTGTGAGAGTAAAGATTGAGGAAGAACAGCAGCAAAGGCTTCATGATGATGAAATGTTGAAAAGCATCGACAAAACTTATGCTGCTTCGTCATCAATAATAAGTATGAAAAAAGAAGCTCTGAGGTTGTACACCCTTGCCAACACATTTCAATATCAGAAGGAAAAGGTGAGAGTATGGCCTGATCCTAGGGTGGCTCACAGGATTGTAAAGAAAAAGACATTCCTTCGAGATACAAGGGCCAAGTAAAAAGGATCGTAGATGAAGAGATCACAGTGGTCCTTGTAGTATCACCCTGGGAGATTGTAGAAGATTTCAAGAAGGCCTATGAGACTAAACAACCACCCCAAAAGATGTTAGAGAACAGAATTATTAAAAAGGGGTTAGTCTACAAGAGCCTTGAGAACTTCAAACAAAATGAGCTCAGTCTGTTACTTGAAGGGACTCATCCTGATGACTTTGCATACAGACATATTACAACAGTTGAGCTCAAAAATGGTAAACAGGCCAAGTACATCTCATAGCTGTATGGCGTGAAGGATTGTTTGATGGTGAAGCTGAGAACCTGACCATGGAAGAACAAATTATGTTTCTCAAAGCTTACACCAGAGAATCCTACAGGCTTATACATGGGAAGTGAGTCTCATGGATGGAGGAACAGCTCAGTGTCCAATTCCCCAATACAGAGCTCCCATCCATACATTGCCAACCAAATCATCAGAGACTCATTTCCAGGCCAGTGCTTATATGGGTCATCTTCTCAACTGATCAAGAAGGAAAAAGACCAACCATTCTGCCAACAATAAGTGGGACCTCAATAAAGTTAAAGGTTTTGGCTGCATTGGTTCAGGGGGAGTTTGTTGGACCAAAAGAACCAATGAGCCAGATCAGATAAACCTTTAAGTCCCACAGACGGCACAACAACTACTGAAGACCACAACAGCTGAAGACAACAGCTAAAGACAAAGTCTGAAGACACAAGTGCTAAAAAAAAAGTCTGAAGACAAGTGCTGAAGACAAAGTCTGAAGACACAAGTGCTGAAGACAAAGTCTGAAGATAAGTGCTGAAGACAAAGTCTGAAGACACAAGTGCTGAAGACAAAGTCTGAAGACAAGTGCTGAAGACAAAGTCTGAAGACAAGTGCTGAAGACAAAGTCTGAAGACAAGTGCTGAAGACAAAGTCTGAAGACACAAGTGCTGAAGACAAAGTCTGAAGACAAGTGCTGAAGACAAAGTCTGAAGACACAAGTGCTCAAGACCAAAGTATCAGACGTTGTGACAACAGCTGAAGAGGTCTTGTTCAGTAGTTGTGACGGTTTACCTTTCAGTAGTTTTATGTCTTATCTCCTCAGTAGTTTGACACAACAGCTGAAGAATACTTCTTCAGTTGTTGTGCTCATCAGTAGTTTTATATTTATCAGTAGTTTTGTAAAATGACTGAAGAGCTTGTTCTTCAGTCGTTGTAGTTTCAGTAGTTTCTTATGAGTAGTTTCTTATTTTGTACTTAACACTCTGATATGTTCTCAGTAGTTATGAACATTTTAGTAGTTTGTTAAGAGTTAGTTATTTTTGTAATAGATCTGCTAGTTGTCACTTACCCGTGATAACAGCAGCGATTACACTCTATATAAGGAGTGTCAACCTAATGTAATAAACGAATGATTTGATCAGAAATATTCGATATTATTGAAACATTCCTTGTTACAGAAATATATTCTCTCGTTATAACCGTATTAGTTCTTAATGCATACAAGTATCAAACTCTTGCTAAAATTTGTCTAATTCTTGTTCTTATTCCGCTGCGTTACGCTCTAATACATCAACTTGTGATCACTGATCCTGACAGTTTTGGACCTCTATTTTCATAATCTTCTGATTTCACCATTCTTATATTTTTGTTGTTTTTCATAGATTTTGAATTTAAGAAAAGAAATGAAAAAGTTTTTGAAAAATTTTCTTAAAATAAATCTAAGTATCAAGGGTGATGCGGCTGAACAGTAATGAAACTCCCAAATAGTTAATGCGCCTAAGTTGAGAGACGTCTAAGGGAATGCCTTAGAAAAAATTTCCTAAACGCCCAAGTTGATGCATGTGGATTTTTACTCTTTAACAGTAGTCAAACGCCTGAACTAAAAACGCCGAAACAGTGTTAATGCGACTAAACAGTAGTAAAACGCTTAACACTTAGACAATTTTTCAGCAAACCTCAACTCTAATGTGTATGTACATGTGTCCCTAGTTTCTGAACTTAATATAATGTCTTTAATGTCTTACACTTATGTAATACTTGGGTACTTAATGAAATGTAAATGTTTGCTTGTGATTATAATGTTTAATATTTCATTAATGAGTTGTTTAACGCATATTGAATTGATTATATAGGTTTTGGGTGTTTGAACTAGTATATAATGTAATAATATTGAATACGTTCAAACTTAGTAGGATGAAGTTGTCATGCGTCTGAATGGACCATGCGCCCCAACAGTGGTCATGCGTCCGAATGGACCATGCACCCTAACAGTGGTCATGCGCCCGAATGGCCATGCGACTAAGTGTCCATGCGCCTAAATGGTTCATACGCCTGAGCAATTTCATGCGAATTAATCAGACGCATGACTTAACACTCAGTCGTGCGAATGGATCAACCGCATGGATAAATCGCACGACTGAACCATACTAATTGTTCAGTCACCCGAATGAGAAACCTAAACCTATAAATACCACCTAATTCATGGAAAAACATAAGCATTGAACACACTTCGACCCCAGATGTACCCTAGCCGTCCAGAGACCTCGATGATCATACTCCAAGTACATAGATCGTAGTGGATCAATTCCTAATCGATTCTTAACGTTAGATTCAATACATAATTGTTTCTACGTGCGTTCTCACTGATTGGATCGCCAATCAAATAGGATTCCGCATTATTTGATTCGGTATACATGTTAATGAGTTAGTATTTCATTCAATGCACTATCCTCTAACAAGTGGTATCAGAGCTTTGGCTCTTGATTGCGTGTGTTTCAATCATTTTTGATACAAAGTGTTGGACCAAAAGAACCAATGAGCCAAGATCAGAAAACCTCTAAGTCCCACATGGTATCACAACAACTGCTGAAAGCTTCATTAGCAGTTTGACAAGTGCTCATGACTTCAACAGCTGAAGATCAAGTGCTGAAGACTTCAACAGCTGAAGAACTAAAGTGCTGAAGTACAACAGCTGAAGAACACAAGTACTGGAGCTCAACAGCTGAAGAACACAAGTGCTGAAGCTGAAGTTCAAAGTACTGAAGTACAACAACTGAAGAGTTTACAAGTGCTGAAGATCAACAACTGATGTACAAAGTCTGAAGACAAAGACTGAAGACATCAGCTGATGATATCTACTGAAGTCATCAGCTGATGAAACGTCTGAAGTTCAAGTTTGAAGATCAAGTACTGAAGTTTTAGTAGTTTGTCACAACTGCTGAAGAGTACTTCTTCAGTAGTTTGTCACAACTGCTGAAGAGTACTTCTTCAGTAGTTGTGATATCAGTAGTTTTATATTTTTACTTTCAGTAGTTTTGTTAAACGACTGAAGAGCTTGTTCTTCAGTCGTTGTAGTTTCAGTAGTTTTATGTTTTTCAGTAGTTATAACAACTGATAACACTTAGCATTTTTGTAAGGAGATGTCAGTTGTTTTGACATCTTCAGTAGTTGTGTTTCAGTTGTAATAAATCTGTTATATGTCACTATCAAGTGACATCAGCAGACGTCACATCTCTTATATAAGAGGTGTCGACCTAATTGTAATTGTGACATTCTGTTACCACGAAAGCGAATATTGAATGAAATATATTCGCATAAATTCTCTCTCTATAACCGTCTTTGTTCTTCATTGAATATCGTTCTGTTCTTGTGATTTGACTAATTCATTGCTCGATTTCCGCTGCTATACGCTCTAATCAATCAAACATAGATCATTGATCCTAACACAAAGATTGTGTTTTTTCACTAAAAACGCCAACTTATTGTGTCAAACGGCGTCTTAGACGTCTCCTGGTCATAAAGTTCAGTTTTTCCGGCATACGACAATTAGGCTTAATGAAAATTCGAGTTTTTGCGGCCAAACCACGTTAAACCTTGAAATTTTCGACTTCCAGCAGCCTCAGTCGTAAGATTGACTCAATCGCACGAGTGAACTCATTCGCATACCCCTACGCATGATTGGACTCATTCGTACTCCCATTCGTACAACTAAGAACTCTATTCGGACTGTTCAACCGCATTAGTTTATTCGGCCAACTGACTCATCCTCATTTGTTCAGTCGCACGATTGAACCATCCGCATAGTTCAATCGTGGGAATAGTTCAATCGTCTTCCTTCATTCGCACACCTAAAATAGTTAGTTTTAAAATTAAAGTTAAGTGAAATGGAGGACTAGTATTCGGCCTTTACAGGAGGAAGAGACTCACATATACAGAACCTACTGCTACTGGAGAACGAAGTGGGGAATCACAATAAACCTCCAAAGCTGATCACGTTAAACGAATATCCATAACGGAAATGACATTTTGAGATATATTTAAACAGGGTAGATCCAGATCTGTGGGAGTCTATAGAGTTGAGGTATAGGATGCCAGTAGGAGCTGATGGTGTCAAACTTACACTTGGTGGCATGACTGACGGAAAAAGGTGAAATACAATGCCGAAAAGAAAGTCTATGCTTTAATTACATAGTCTATTCCGAAGGATATCTTCCATCAATTCTTGGAATATACACAAGCAAAGAAATTATGGAATGCATTGAAAAGAGGTATGACAGGAATGCATCACTCAAGGCCATAAAGGCTAAGGCTTTGAAGGAGTTTGACAACTTCTCTTCAATCGGTAAGGAAAGCCTCGATGACGTGATCGACAGATTCTATCACTTGATGAGTGAGATACACACTCATGGGGTAACGACGTCGATATAAGATAAAGTTTCCAACTTTGCTCATGGATTACCGGAGAAATGGGCATCTTTTGTTTCAAATATCAGACATAATGGTGTGCTAACGAAGTTAGATATCAATGATTTCATCTGAAACTAAGAGAGGAAGAGCTAAGGATGAAGTATAAAGCCCAAAAGTGTAATTATGATCAGAATCCTACGCTCTATAACGCGAATCCTCAAGCAAAGACATCTGGAGCACCACTGCAGACTGCCTTTGTGTCAAGCTCAGCTGGTCCTGCTCAAGCATCTACTTCATGGACAGAAACGTCAGGGTCGTCTCGTACCCAACATACGATACCCGAAGCCAATACAGCAAAACTGAAGACTGAAAACTTTGGAAATGTGACAGTTGAGGTGGCTAAAGAGCACATGGTTCTTTTAGCTACTGTAGTCCACTTGTATGATGGACTTGTTGGATTATGTACGGGTTCAATTAAGTCACATTATTGAACGAGCTATGACCCGTAAGAGTTACACCTTAGGCGACGAACATTTAAGACCACTTAATTTGATTAACTGGCATATACGAACCATATCGAGTATCTAATAATTAATATTAATTATTATCAATAAACGTTATTGTTTTGGATCTTGGTTGACACGTGGACTAATATTAATCTAACCGGGCCTGAGGCCCACAAGTAGATTAAGGTTAATTAATATATTTAATTAGGTTTAAAACCTAATTATAATAGAGACAAAAAAAGGTGCACAGGTGAACAGGAGGAGAGCCACAAAATTTTTGAGACAATTGTATCCAATTACCTTTGGATGCCGTTCATAGCAACAAAAAGCGACGAATTCCGTTTTGCCGGCAACGACAACGAACAATAGCAACATACTTGTTGTTGTTGGTTGGCTGCGTTCCCGTGAAGTAACATCAAGATTCAAGTAGTCACGCCTTTTGGAGCCGCGACTAAGTCCCCATGTTCCCGTTTGTATCCGTTAATCTAGCATAGTTCGTTGAAACCTCGGTGTCTCAAACGATTAATTATTAACTACAAAGGTAAAATTATCTCATCAGTAGGTTAATTTTTAAATCTGTGTTTGCATAATTTGTAACCGTGATCCTGTCGGGAAGTTTAAAGTGCTGATTTAATTTATAAAATTCCGCTGCGTTTAAACATTAAAGTGTTAGTTAATACAATCTCATCAAACCTGTTTTCATAAAAAAGAAAGTTCATCACCACTAAATCCCACAAGACTAATTGTTGGAAAGATAGGGAACTGCCACCTGGCTGATGAAGATTACGAGCATGTGGACGAGACTGAGTTAGAACGGATGGACATTATGTGGGCCTTAGAGAGTGTTGTCCGACGAGCTAAGAAGTTTGGCAAGAAGACCGGACAGAACTTCGTTGCAACTAAGGACACAACCTTTGGCTTGGATAAATCAAAGGTGACTTGTTTCAAGTGTGGTGAGAAAGGGCATTTCAAAAGGGAGTGCGTGAAGCCAAAGAACACTGGCAATGGGAATCCTTTCTCCACCTTCAATCATCAGGAGAAACCCACTAGCAGCCCTACTTCATCAAGCAAGGATCCTAAAGCCTTGACTGCTAATGAGGATGAAGGATAGGATTGGAGTTTTCGGTTTGTCTCACTGGGAGAATCCAACATCACTAGTGTGGAAGATATAGATGATGATTCCGGTAGTGAAGGAGACATAGCAGTAGAGATCGCGATGTCCAACTCTAAAGAAACTACACCAATGGTCACCTACCTGCCTGAAGATGTGACAGCTACTACAAAGTCAGAATCACCAGCTCCAGAAACTTCAGATTCTGCTTTGATGGCTGATTCTTCAAAAACCGCTCAGGTAAGTACTACTGACCAACTCTTTTGTAATTCTGCTTGTTCTGACTGTAATAATTTTAGGTAAGGCATTGATTCTAAATTTACTAGGTTATTAGATCATAATGAGAACTTAGTAAAGGACCTAGAACTATGCACTGAGGCAAACAAAGTTTTAAAACAAAATGAGCATTGTTATAAAGAAAAGATAGACCTTTTGAACAAACAGCTTAGGGAAACAGAAGTTATAGCCTTTAACCAAGCTAATGACATTAGGTACTATCTTAACTCCCTAGAGGACACTAAGAAACAAAAAGTAGTTTTAGAAGTAGAAGTTAATTCCTTAAAACAAAAACTGCATAGTTGGACAATCGCTACACATATAGTCCAAAACTTAGTGAGAGAAAGAAACAACGGGGAGGGATTGGGCTATAAAGTGGTTCCACCACCACATGAGATCTTGATGAATGCAAAATGTAAACCAATCAATAATAATCCAATCAAAGATCATATGGTGTCCACTCCTCTTGTGAGTGACCCTGATTCCACAAGCAAATCAACTGAATCTGGCACTAAACAAAAAGAGGCCACTTCAAAGTCAAAAGGCAAAATGCCTTGTGTCAACCTGAAAAAGAGTTTGAAAAAATAAATATTAAGTCTAGTTCAAACAAAGTCAAATCTCAACCTAAAAGGAACATTAATGTTAACAAATCACGTGAATCATGTCAAAGTCCAGGAAAACATAATGTAAAAGATGTAAAACCAGGTAAAGCAATTAAATTTGTAAAACCAGACTATACATCTAACCAAGAAGTGTCTAAGTCCAAATAGGATCAGATGACCCATGTGTCACCAACATCTCCACAAAACAAATACATCGTAAACTTGAAAGCAAATCCTGCTACAATTGTGGAGGGTACGGACACATTGCGTCTCATTGTCCTTATTATTAGGCACCGAGGAAGAAAATTGAACTTTCTGAACTAAAACCCAGCTCTTTTAAGAGGAACACAGTGACACCTCCTAAAAGAGATAGGGAACACAAAGTTCGATCCATCAGCCAGTCATCTGTTTATCACAAACAGGCATTATAGAAACGGGCTTATGGAAGGAAAAACCCTCCTCAGTATCTGAAAATGAGAACAACAAACAACTAAGCTTCCCTCACCCTCGAAAGGTCATTGGGTTGAGTTATGATGTGTGATCCCTCGGGGAGACCCATGCCAGTAAAGGCTTGGGTTCCTAACCTGAACTAACATTTTCTTTGAATGTGCAGGGTGTTCGCTATAGTGCTGAAACTAACACGTGGATTGTAGATAGCAGAGCATCCAGGCACGTGACGGGGAACATGGCTCTCTTATCAAATGTCAAACAAATCAAAGGAGGGCGTGTTTCATTCGCTAGAAACAAAGGTGGGTACATCACAGCTCAAGGAGAAGTAGGAAATCAGAAAGTGAAGGTTGATAAGGTAAACTATGTCCAACAACTTCAGAATAACTTGCTTTCTGTTTCTTAAATTTGTGATAAAGACTTTAAGGTAGCGTTTGACAATAAGAAGTGCTATGTCCTGAAGAAGGACTACGTAATCCCGGAGGATCAAGTATTAATGTCTGCCTCAAAATATAAGGACCTTTATACCTTGGATCTGTCGAAGGCCTCCACAACGGATCATAAAGTTCAGTGCTTCTTGTCAAAAGCTACTGAGAAGGAATCCATCTCCTGACATAGGAGAATGGGACACATTAATCCACAAAAGATGAATCACTTGATCCAGAATGATCTAGTAACAGGAGTTAACATCAAAAACTTCCAACTTCCAGATTTCTGTGTTGCGTGCAAGAAGGGAAAACAGACAAAGAAGGCTCATAAGGAAAAGAAAGTTCACTCTATCGAACTTCCTCTTGAACTTCTTCACATGGATCTGTTCGGTCCAGTCAGTACAAGAAGCATTGCAGGCGACTTGTACTGCTATGTAGTTACTGATGACTACTCAAGATTCACTTGCGTGATGTTTCTAAAATCAAAATCAGAAACATTTGAGTCTTTCAAAGAGTTAGTAACTACTCTGGAGTCCCTATACAAGTTCAACGTACGTCAAGTGGGCTCAGACAACGGAACTGAGTTCAAGAATCAATGCATGGAGGCTTACTGCAAGGAAAAGGGAATTGTGCATCACTTAACTTCTGCCTACACTCCTCAGATGAATAGCATTGTTGAAAGGAAGAATCTCAGCATCATACAAACGGCACGGACAATGCTAGCAGACTCAAAACTACCTATCCAATTCTGGAATGAAGTAGTTGCAAATGCATGTTATACACTAAATAGAGTTCTGGTATATAAATGCCATGGCAAGACATGCTATGAGTTACTACAGTGACGTAAACCAAATCTAGAGTATCTCAAGCCATTTGGTGCCCCGTGCACCCTACTGAAGAAGACTCAGAAGGGAAAATTCAGCGAGAAGGCTGATGAAGGTATATTTCTAGGATACAACATACTGAAGAAGAGAGTTTACAACAACTCAACGGGTCAAGTAGAAGTGTGGTGTAACGTAGATGTTCAGAGATACACCACTCCACCTGCAGGAAAAGGACCCACCTTCTTTTTCGACTATGATGGATTCTTCAAATCCATCAATATCCCACTCTCCACTTTTGATGATGAGTTGGCAACCAAGATGATGTATGATGTTATGAACCCACCGGCTCCAGATTCAACATCATCTGGTTCACAAGGTAGCTCATCTAACACCTTAGGAGGAGCACTTGATGATAGTGACTCCTCCTCTAATGAAGAAGCTGTGGAGACTGATCAGAACAACCAAGAGGAACAGGTTCCTATTCCTGCAAGTCCACAGGCATTGAACACACTTCGACTCCAAACGTATCCTAGCCGTCCAAAGACCTCTAAGATTATACTCCAACATCATAGATCACAGTAGATCGATTCCTAATCGATTCTTAACATTAGATTCAATACATAATTGTTTCTACGTGCATTCTCCCTGATTGGATCGCCAATCAAATAAGATTCCGCACTATTTGATTCGGTATACAAGTTAATCAGTTAGTATTTCATTCAATACACAATCCTCTAACAAGTAGTATCAGAGCCCACGAATTAATGAAGAAGATGAGGAGGACGATCTACATAACCACCACCACTACTACCGCCTCTTCCACGACTCCACCCACTACTACCATCCCATCCACCACAACACCTACTTTATCTATACCACCCCCAAACCTCACCACTCGACCACCTACTTCATCTAAACCACCCCCAATCTTCACCATCCCACCACCACCTTCATATATACCACCCCAATCTTTACCACTGCCACCACTAGCCATCATGCAGGACCATCATCTCACCCTTCCTATCCATCTGGATCTTCTCTACCTCCTAGTGGGGTAAAGGAACAGCTCTCTGCACTTAACCGTATGGTGCTGAAGCTGTTGGCTGCCGATGACGAGAAGACTGCTCAGTTTCGTCAACTAGTAGACCTTACTACTGCCCAATCATAGCTGATATCTTAGCAGGCACAATTGATAGAGCAGCAAGCACAGCAGATGGTTGCATAGAGCATAGAGATGTCCCAACTCTAGGCACAACATGCCCAATCAGCTAAAAGGATAGAGGAGTTGGAGACTACCAACAAGACAATTATGCTGAGGGTCAAAGGATCGAAGGACGTGCCATTAAAGATCAAAGAGGGAGATGGAGATGATGGTGATGATGATGACAATGATGATGATGATGATGATGATGGTGACGATCACAGAGATGATACAAATGCTGGTGATGATGCTGATGATGCTGATGAGGATGCATCTGCTGTGGGTGGCACATCTGCAGGTGAAAGGAGGAGCAAAAGGACTCAAGATCAAGGTGCCTCCACATCCGCACCGTCAGCAGAGGAGCATATGATCCAAGACAAGAGTAATACTTAGTTGTTTTTGTTATTTAAATCATATGTATTTGAATCTTGTATCACATTAATGTAATGAATGTTTATAATTAATGTTGATATTTCTGTCTTGATTATTACCTAATGATTGTTGTGTTACATGTCTAAATCAAGCAGATCCAAACATTCAGAGGGATGAACATGATGTTGCTCCCCTCTACCAGATCAATATTCAGCTCTTGATGATTCTTGATCTGTAGGGAATAGTCAGGAGATCAGTGATGTACACTCCTGAAGAAGGAGAGATCATTCACAATCTCACTGACGAGCAAATTGTTGAAATATTCAAGCTAAATCCTGATAAGATTGTCGAGGATGCTCTAACAGTCCAAGTTGAAAGTGACGATGAGCTCAATGTTGTGATAAGATTGAGATAGAAGATATCATAGACCAACACTATCGAGAGTACATTGACATTGAAAGAAATGTCGTTCCCAATCTGGGCGACAACCTTGTCAGTAAAACTTTTGAAACTATTGATAGAATGAAAGAAAAGTCTGACCAGACTAAAGATAAGGCCCAAGCCTCGAATGTTGAAGTTAATATTAGAAAGGCTGAGTGGGCTGCATGCTTTGAAGAGATAAGAGCCCAAGGTAGTGCTTCAAAGTCAACTATGTACACCAAGCTGTACAAAGTGAAGAAACATCATAAGGTGTCGGGCAAAATCATCACGTGGGCATATTTTGAATATCTCATGTTTATGCAGTTAAACGTGAGAAAGGGATCGAGTACTTCAGGTTTCCTCATGACCTGAAGACTCTTCCTGGATTTGAGCTAAACCAGTTAGCAAAGCTGAAATTGCTATACACTGATCCATGCAAGATGTCTAGATGGTTTGAAGCAGCTCTTAAAAGAGAGTACCACACCACATGGGTCAACTTCAAACCTTAACAGCCAATGAGGTATCTCAAACGGTCTGAGGTTGATCCCATTACTGCAAAACCGAAGATAGAGCTGAAGTGGAGTCCACCGCGAACAATGTCAAAGATCCCTCTACGGGAGATGCCACAGGACTTCACTCCTCACTTCAAATGGTGGTACTATGATTGGAGGATAGGAGAGGCAGTCATAGTCTTGAACAAGAATGGTGTAATGGAAACCATCAGGGTGTTTGACCCAATATGACTCACAAACGTGTCTACAGATGATGTATATACATTGTACAAGTGGCCACTGTTCTATGACTCTCAAGATATTGTACAAGCTCTACAATTCCAGAATGTGATACGACTCTGTTTTGCTTTTGAGATACACGTAAGCATAACAAGAGAAGAGAAATACAAGAAGTATGAAGAGGTTATGAAGATGGTAAGACATTAGATGGAACTAGGTCCAAGGGGGAGTTTGTAGGTACATGTGTCGCTAGTTTCTGAACTTAATGTAATATGTCTTTAATGTCTTACACTTATGTAATACTTGGGTACTTAATGAAATGTAAATGTTTCATTGTGATTAGAATGTTTAATATTTCATTAAAGAGTTGTTTAACGCATATTGAATTGATTATATAGGTTTGTAGGTGTTTCAACTAGTATAAATAATGTAATAATATTGAATACGTTCAAACTTAGTAAGATGAAGTTGTCATGCATCCGAATGGACCATGCGCCCCAACAGTGGTCATGCGCCCGAATGGCC
This sequence comes from Flaveria trinervia, assembly GCA_025506515.1. Taxonomy (NCBI): domain Eukaryota; kingdom Viridiplantae; phylum Streptophyta; class Magnoliopsida; order Asterales; family Asteraceae; genus Flaveria; species Flaveria trinervia. Next base: position 39,773,027 of record CM046457.1, read on the forward strand.
ATGCGACTAAGTATCCATGCGCCTAAATGGTTCATACGCCTGCGCAACTTCATGTGAATGACTCAGTCGCATGACTGAACACTCAGTCGTGTGAATGGATCAACCGCATGGATCAATCGCACGACTGAACCATACTAATGGTTCAGTCGCCCGAATGAGAAACCTAAACCTATAAATACCACCTAATTCATGGAAAAACGTAAGCATTGAACAAATTTCGACTCCAGACGTACCCTAGCCGTCCAGAGACCTCTAAGATCATACTCCAAGTTCATAGATTGCAGTAGATCGATTCCTAATCAATTCTTAACGTTAGATACAATACATAATTTTTTCTACGTGCGTTCTCACTGACTAGATCACCAATCAAATAGGATTCCGCACTATTTGATTCGGTATACACGTTAATCAGTTAGTATTTCATTCAATACACCATCCTCTAACATAATGCGCCACATTCATCATGTTCATATGAATCTAACTAACTCAAATCTGCTGAAATTATTCAAAAGTTGATGAATTGGATTGGAACTTTCCAATTAGACATGTTTTATACCGATAATCATTCTTCTAACATCAATTTCTTTCAATATCAACAACAAATCAATCAATTTGTAATTTTCAGTTTGAAAAATAGTGAACTTTTCGAACATGAATTCAACAAATTATCTTGAATTTGATGAATTTAATTGTTGCTTATGGTTTAAAACATGTTTCTGATGATGGAACACATCTGAAATCCACAAATTTTCAATTGAATTGTCTATCAATCACAAATTCAGTGAACTTTTTGAGTTTGAAAGTTCAACAAACCTGAAAAATCACTCAACCAATAGCTCTGATACCATTTGATAGGATCAAATGTTCCAATCTGTGATGATGTATGCACACAATTCAAGAAATACAAACAAAGTAATCAAATCAAGCAAGATATCAACAAAATTTATAGTTTCTTTATATCAAGCAAAGACATTTACAAAGTAAGTAAGCAGTTCTAAACCTATTCTAAAACTGTTATTCTTCTCTTTTTCTAACTTCTACAAGTCTAAGCTATTTATAATGAAACACAAGGAACTAACAAATTACAAAAATAGTCCCTATACTATTACAAATAGTAAAAAGACACATAAAGAAAACATGTTAATCATTGTAGAGTTCTAACAAGTATAATCGATTCCTTCCTCTTGGGTGTATCCTTGAACTACAAGTCTTGCTTTGTTGTCGATGATCAAGCCTCTATCATCCCTCTTGTTTCTGAAAACCCTTTTAGTGCCTATACGTACTTGACCAGATGGTAGCGGACATAGGTTTCATACCTTCTATCTCTTGAATTGAAGCAGCTCCTCTTGCATCGATTCAAGCCAGCTACTGATTGAATGAATGATAAACATTATCAATAGTTGGCTATGAGGTAGTATTGAAAATTGCCTGTTCCTTCAAAATACTACTTTCTTCTACCTGTTGTTGTGGTGGATCACCTGATGAGTTTTGAAGCTCAACAAGTGATTCACTTGTTGAAGCATCGCTATTCCTTGATATGGTTATGCTGTCAGATCTTGAATGGTGGAGACTTCATTTTTTGCAGCTCTTGGAGAATTTGGAAGAGGTCTTGGTAGCTGAAACAGTTGATCATCAAAAGCAGTATTAGTATCATTTTGAGCACCTGTTCTAGCTGAAACGTTCCACAAGATGGTTTAGAATAGTTTGGAAACAATTCTAAATCAAAGATATGATCAAGGCAATTCCCCCTAACACAAGAGTGTGCTCATTAATAACTATATTGGAGGATTCCTCAAATTGTTGATTTTTAATGTTGTATACTCTATAAGATCTGGAGCTAGAGGAGTATCCAATAAAGATAGCATCATCCGTTTTTGTGTTAAGTATGGTACACCTGCTGCCAAAGGACCTTAGAAAGCCAATGAATGATGGCATCTTGTTCCATAGCTCATAAGGGGTTTTTCCATGTGGCTTAAATACAAGAACTCTATTCTGCACATAGCATGTAGTGTTGACTGCCTCTGCCCAGAATGTAAGAGGTAGTTTTGAATCAGCTAACATGGTTCGAGCAGCCTCAATAAGTGTCATGTTTCTCCTCTCAGCAACAACGCTTAGTTGAGGAGTTCTGGGAGCAATGTATTGTCTGGCAATCCCTTTTGAGTTACAAAATGAGTCAAGAACGAAGTTCTTAAACTCAGTCCCTTAATGACTTCTAATAATTTTAACCTTGTGATCAATTTGATTTTCCATTTTAAGAATAAAAGATTTTATTGTTTCAACAGTTTCATCTTTAGTTCTTAAAAAGAATACCCATGTGAATCCTGTAAAATCATCAACTATCACAAGGCAGTATGATTTCCTTCCAATGCTCATTAAAGTGTAATGGAGTATTGATTGAGTTAACACATTTGGATTTATGAGAGGTCTTGTGTTGTTTCCCTTTCAGGCATGCAACACCGTTATCTTTGCAGAAAAAATCCTTTTTAGGCAAACCATGTACGAAGTTATTTTTAGTCAATTTATTCATTGTCTTAAAATTTACATGACACATACGTTTATGACGTATTGTTGACTCATCACTATCAGCTTTGGAAAGAAAGCAGGATACTTCACCTATTAGGGAAGCATTATTCATGTATAGCTTGTAAATATCCCCTTTCCTGGGAGATCTAAGAAGCACCAATTCTAGAGGAATGGTCATCCCTGGTTTGAGGATAATGCACTCATATTCTGTGAAAAGTATCTAGTGCTTTTGATCACAGAATTGAGAAACACTTAACAAATTATGTTCAAGATGTTTGACAAAGTTAACTTTGTCAACTTTTAACTTACCATTGGATATACTCCCTCTACCAGAAATATATCCTCCAGCCTCACCTGCAAATTAGACAGGACCTCCATCATAGTGTTGAAACTATTGAAGGAGAGATTGGCTCCCTATCATGTGCCTTGAGCATCGACTGTCGACAATCCAGGCATTGTTCTTCTTATTATATGGATGTCCCTGCATATAAGATGAGATTGTTATATTTGATTGGATACCCAAGCCTTGTTCGTCTTGGGTTCTTCAAAGGATAATGACATAATTGAACCAAAAGATATGCATGGGGGTTTAATAGATGTCTTTGAAGAGGAGGTTTGGGCTACAGCATCTTCCTTGATCGTCCAGTCCATCCTTTGGTCAATCTTGGAGGATGAGCCTATATAGGCTTTTGCAGGATGGCCTTCTTCCGAAGCTTCTTTCTTTTCGGATGAAGTCTTCACCACATTTTCTTCCGAAGCAATCTTTTTCTGGGATGGTTTCAAGGGAATCTTCTTGTTATTTTGAACTTTAGTAGCATTTGCTTCCGAGGCCATTTTCCCTTTGAAAGAAGCAGTTTCTTCTGAAAGCAACCTTGCTTCGGAAACCAGCTTTCCCTTCTTCATCACTTGAACCATTTGAAAAGGTCCAAATGTGAAACCTTCCCTGACTCGTTCTTTCCTAGCATTATTTGCATAATGTGTGCTTGCAGGATTGTAGTAACAATCTTTTGCCATATGGTTGTGCAGACCACACATTATGCATGCAATGTTAGACTTTTAGGACTCTGAAGGTTGTTGTTTCTTTGTCTTCTTCTCTTCATCAGCAACCTTTCCCTTTGACTTCTGATCCTTGGCAAGACAGGAGTGCTGGTATTACACTCTTTTCTTGAATCAGAAGTACCTAACACTTGGAATCCAACTGAGATAAACACACCTTTCTGCTTTGGGTCAATCTTTAGCTTTGACTCAGCCACTTTCTTGGCAGTTCTTCTAGCAGCTTTTTCTCTGCTTCTTCTGACTTTAGTTGTTAGGATTTGATCTTCATAGGAGGAGATGGGTACTTCTACCTGTTCCTTCCTTGTGGTGGCCACTATTATTGCTTCATCCTTCAACTCCAGTGAGGAAGGGTCAGCAGTTGGAACATCTTGCTCCTCACTACCACATCTGGTTTGTCTAATAGACTCATAAGAGTGTGGTGGAGTAATTTCATTGGTTCTAAACCCTCCTTTGTTCTGATAACAGAGTTTGGGGTGGGAGGATGATGAAAGAATAACTTGGAAGTTTTGCTTAGAAATAGCATGCTTCCTGGCCTAAGCCTCAGTAGTGACAAGTTGGGCTTCCGCCTCAGACAATTTGGATATCAGATCCTTGATTTGAGTCTTGTAGTGGCGTGTTCATGTTTTAAAAGAGACATATTTTTCTCTAACTCCTCAATTTTCTTTTGATAATTAGATTCAGCTCTCTTAAAACCAGATTTTAAAATATTTAAAGACTCAATATCAGATCTGATTTCCATATTGTAATCCTGATAAAGTTTAACTTTAGCTATAGGGATTGGAGTACAGAGATGTTCATATACCTTAGTATCATTTGTTCCTGCAATGAGAGCTTGAGCAGGAGTCACATCCTATACCATGAAGCTCTAGTGAACTTCTTGAGCCTTTGTAGCTGTTTCAATTGACTTTCCAGTGGGCTTTGAGGTTGAGGGATGTGTAGAGGCCTGTGGGGTTCCCGGATTGGTCTTGGGAGCCTTGCATTCCCTTGCAAAGTGACCGAGTTGGTTACAATTGTAACACTTTACTGGTAGTTGTATTTTGAGGGAATTGTCTTCCAGTTCTCCTAAAGAACTTATTCACTCTAGAAGTTAAAAGAGCCATCTGTTGGACTATGTCCACATACTCTACATCATCTGGATTGAAGCACTTGAGATCATCAAAACAGTATTGAAAATCACTAGAGTTTCCACTTCCTAAGACAAAAGCACAACTTTCCTGGAAGGAATTGTGTTGAGCCTGTTGAGACCTTGGAGTCTCAGGAAAAGTGATGTAAGATCCAGAAGAGCAGGATGGCTGCTGTAAGTCAAGTAGTGCTGAGGTTGTGAGGGTGCTAAGCCTTCTGCAACCATTAAAGCATTGCTAGTAGGAAGACTGAGAGGACAGCTTGCTTGGTGGCCCTTCGTATATTCCATCTCTAAACGATATGCATCAAGGATACCGTAATGTTCAGTCATAGTGAGAGTGCTCAGATTCTCTGTCCTCTTGATAGAGACACAGTAAAATGTCCACTCATTTGGAAGAGCACTCATGAACTTTCTCGTGACATCTCTAAGTTCAGGAGTGATCTTCACAGACTGAAGAGAGGATATATGATCCATATATCTGAAATACTGCTCGCTGAGGGTCTCTCCAGCGATATAGGTGAAGTTCTCGAACTGCTGCTTCAGTGAGTCGTTCTTTGAGTCGTTGGAGCTTAAGTACAATTAAGGAGGAGCATCAAACAATTCCTTCGCAGACTTACAATGCTCAAACCCCACCATGATGGAGTTCGGTATTGCATTCATGAGAATTGTCATAGCATTGCTGTTAATGTCTATCTTCTTTCAGTCTTTGTCAGAATAGTTTTCAACAGCCTTTTCAATCATGGCACCGTTTCCACCAGGTGATGCCACCTTTGACCTATACGGGCTGTTGAAAATGGAGTTCCACATCTTGCTGTCTTGGTATCTGATCAAGCGTTCCATTCTCCTTCTCCAAGTCCGGAAATTTTCAGGGGTAATGATGGGAGTCTTTGTCATGGTTCCCATCTCTACTTCGGACTTGTTAGGGGCCATTTTGAGTGAGTGAGTGAATTGTAGGGAGGAGCAAAAAATAGGTTGATTTGCATGGTTAGATAACATAATCAAGAGCCTGAGAAGCTCTGATACCAATTGCAAGATCGATTAAGGGTCACTTAACACTTAGTTTTTCTCTCAAACTCACTTTGAACAACACTCGGATGAAGGTAGAGTCAATAAGAGTTGATCACAATATAGTAAGTAATACAGAACACAGAAAGTAATTTTCAAGGTACTTTCATATATTGCTTCTCAACTCAAATATTACAAGACTCTTACAAGCTTATCTTTTCAAGTTACCATAAGAAACTATATATAATACTACCTACAGCCAGATATACTTTGATACCAGTTAGGATCCTATAACTAAAGCCTATACTACAAGACTATAGTTTAAGGTATCTCAAATATAGTCTTATCTGAGATTTGGTAGTCAGGACATATCCCTGACTTACCTTTTGTCACAAACTAAAGTTGGTAACAAGTACTATCATAAAAAGGTAAACAGTGGAATAAAGTATGGTCAAATGCATGGCTCTTTGAGAAAAGGCCATGCAGTATCAGAGGTCTGCAGCGGAGTGTCAGAGACCATACTTATGTCCACTGGTTCATAGTAGTGTCTTCCGAAGGTAAAATGGCTTCGAAAGAACAATTACATCCAAAGCCACTTATACTTCGGAAGAGGCTGCTTCTTCTAAGGCTTGGGAACTTCTTCCTTCCTTCATACTTCGGAAGTAGTCTTCTGATTGTTCTTCTAAGACTTAACCTTTGAAAGCAAGCTCTTGACTTCGGAAGTAGTGTTCTGTCTTCGGAAGTTGATCTTTCACTTTATCTTCGGAAGAACTCTACAACCTTCGGAAGTTCCATGCTAAGCCTCAGAAGCCTTTTCATGTTGTACAAAAATTGTCCAAGTGATGTGGTTTTGGTTGCACCAGCCTTCTTCTTGATCTAACAACCTCCCTTACAATCGATCCTACTCTCTATGGGGATCATCTGCCGTAGTGTAGGGGAGGACAATCTTCATCCATTGCTTATCCAACAAGCATTGTGGATAGGACCAGATTCATAAAGATCTCTCCTTCATAGTTCATCGAATGGTCCAAGGGTCAAATTCAAGTATTCACAATTTGGGTATACCAACTTATTTGCTAGTTTAGACTCCTTAGAGCATTATATGTTCCCTAGATATGTTCAACACATTCTTAACTGTAAACTGGGCTCACATTTATGGGGTACATGTGATATTCTTAAATTGGGACTGATGAAGCCCAACATGTTTAAGAGAATGAAGAAACCAACTAGTGGCTTCTTTAGGGTAGTAACAGCCCTTGTCCGAATAGTGTTAGAGCTCATTGCTCAAGGTTACAACCTAGCAGCATCAGCTAGTGTTGAACCAACACCTTTTACTTCTCAACCACCAATACAGCCACACATACTCCTCACCTACCAAAGAAAATCCAAACGAACCACTGCTTAAGCTATTAAGCTTGTGTAGGCCCTACATCATCACCCACACAAGAGGAAGTGAACACTGGAGCTCCTATTTCTCCTTAGGAGCAAACCACTCCCAACTTACAAAGAATCAAAGTAGATGTTCCTCATGCTTAGCCCATGAGCTTATTACCCAAATAGCCTTAATCCTTCACTCAAAGTCTTAAAACTCTAGTGAACAACCTTCTGGAGATAGTTACCATCCCTAACCTTTTGATCTCAATCATCAATCCCAAATCTAGAATTCTATGATGATGAAGACATGGGATTGAGTGAGTACCATGAGTCTCTCTACTCCGAGCCTACTCAAAGAGATATGAGTACTCTTGTCTCTACTTTGTCTAGCCCATATCATTCACCTATGGATGTGGATCTCAGTTTTGAAAGTGATTACATCATTAAGATCTCAACCATGGCAAGTTAGCCTACTGACACTTCACCTGAAGTTGTCAGCGAGCAGGGGAAATCCAGCAGCCAAGAACACTTTGTTGGTGGTGAGAGAGAAGACTTTCATCCAATTCTCTCATCCCCCATAATTATTCTCATGAAGATGAATGGAACATGAGGCTAAAGATGCAGAAACTATCAAAAACATGCTCCTATTTATTTTCTAAGGTTAGTCGCTTTGAATCTCAGGTGACTACCTTACAAAATAGAGTCAATGATCAATAACTTAAGATTTCTTATCTCAAGGAAAAACTAGTTGGGAGACCTTTAAGAAGAGCTCATCTAGGAACATGAAACCCTATGGATGTGATAGACCAAACATCTAGCTCACCTATACAGTGGGTGTTGCTACCAAAAAAGGGGAGAAAGTCTCAATAATCCCAGAACTTAGGAGTTCTTCATAGAGTATGTACATTGAGGACTCACCATCCTCACTTACAATTGTCCAGCAACTTCCTCAAGTTCACATTGATATGGACTCACTCATTCAGAGTTTATTTGAGGAAGGGATTCCAAGGGTAATGTTATCCCCTCCCCAAGGAGCTTCAGACTACATACTAGGGTAGTTATATGATGCTGAGAGAAGAGCCGTCATACTTTATAGACATCAAGGGTAGCAAGACATCTTCAACTATCAGACCTTAAACTACTATGAAGGTCTTGCTCTTATCAACATTCCACTTGCCAATCCAACTCATCACAAGCAAGATAAAAGAATGGCTGCAAGGATATAAGACTGGATTGCTTAAGTTTTCAAAGCAAAGAGGCAAATGCGAGCAGGCAACGTCATTGGTCAACTGGATGTTAAGGTGGACCTAAGATTAGCTTCAAACAGGAAACCTTGATTGATGGCCCAATGATAGAACCCGTGAGCCCTATCACAGAATCAACATCTTCAGCGTCCCATTCCCACAGTGAAACACTTGCTAGTGTAGGTGTATTACATCCTCTCTGTGGCCAGACTATGACTGCTACTTTAGACATTAAAGGCCAAAGATCTCTCAACCCAAAGTCACAAAGGTTTATGGTGACAAAAGGAAAAGGATAATGACTCCTACGGAGATTAGGGATGAGGAGAGAGAGGAAGGTGAAGCTAAAGGAAGAAATTTATGGTGGGTCTTCAAGATTAATGGAAGCCGCTATCAATGCTGCTCATAGACCAAACACTAAATATGATGAGTTAATAGCAGCCAAGATATAATATTTATAGACCAGGAACTATCATATTGATGAGATCATTTCTCTGCACTTAGAGGAATTAAATGAACTGGCAGACACAAGGTTGTCTAAGGAGACGAAGGGGATAGAGGATGTAGAGTTGCTCGTAAAGACTAAGGAAGAAAGAAGGCAGAAAGGTTGTACAAATAAGCTCCTACCCTCTTTGCAATTTAAAAAAGTCTTGAAGAAGAGTTGTGGCAACTATACAAATAAGCCTCTTCTGAACCTTAGGGGAAAAGGAACCAACTGAGAACAACCTAGTGTTGAAGCCTAGTCCACTTAGTTGAAAAGGAAGAAAGGATGGCCACCAAGTCTGCATCAAAGAAGAAATCAAAGGCATCCACTTCTAGGGCTCAGGATGAGTCAGAACATCCTGACGATGTGCAAGAAGAGGCTGCTTAGCCCACTCCAACTAAAGTAGAGCCTCTATGTAAGGCCCCGTTCCCAGGCACCTTACAGTTGGTCATTCATTGCACTTAAAACATTTTAAAACGTACGTATACTTCGTAGAGGAATTTGAATATTTCATTAATAACCAAAACATGTCCTTTACAACATTTGTTTTCATCTCAAAATACAAGACATTCTAAAATACGGATGCCAGCCTCAAAATGCTCCTAGTAGCTTATGCATCCATGCCTGCAACTCCTCAGCATCAACATATACCTGCCAACTATCATGCATACAAAAGTCAGCGACGCTGAGTAAGTTCTAGTTTTATAATAAAACATACTTTTCTCTCTTAAAACCGTTCTTTACTTTATTTCAAAACATACTATACCTTACAACCGTTCGTGATCATGCACCATACGTACATACAGATAATATCATTATTATCTTCATCATTACGTTCATTAACTTCGTTAATTCAACCTATTACATTATCGTTCACTTCTCTTTCAAGATCCGGTCAGACTTTACCCTCTTCGTGGCACTCAGCCATGATTACTGAGGTCGAATGACGAGGATCCTGTTCTGTACTTTATTACGATAATTCATTTACATTCATTCATACGTTGGTTATTTCATACAGGATTTTTCATTCATTACTCATTATTACTAGAATCTTGTCTATTGCAATATCCCATGCTCGAAAGCTGATGCTGTGCCGGGGCCTGCTCACAAACCCCCAACTCATGTCTGAAGACTGACACAACACCGGGATATGCGACAAAGATCACATATGAGTCAATCATAGGGATTGAACTCTAACCGAGTCTGTAGTAACACAAAGTCACTCACCTCATTATCTCGTCTCATGCCATATCCCTGACTCATGTCTGAAGACTGGTACTATGTCGGGGCCTGACAAACAAACCCCCGACTCATGTCCGAAGACTGACACAGTACTGGGATATGCGACACGTATCTCATCATCCGTCACTTTTGTCATATGCAATACTCCCGACTCATGTTCGAAGACTGATACTATGTCGGGGCCTACTCACAAACCCCCGACTCATGTCCGAAGACTGATACTGTACCGGAGTATGCAATCTGTATCCTGTCTCATGCAATACCCTCGACTCATGTTCGAAGACTGATACTGTGTCGGGGCCTGCTCACAAACCCACGACTCATGTCCGAAGATTGACACAGTACCGGGATACGCGACAAGGACCTCTTTCGAGTCTGTTGCGACACAGAGTCGCTCACCTCATACATATGCTTGCAAGCCTTTCTATACTTTGTCTTTTATTCATTCATTTATTCATGCATGCATTCAATCATTACGTTCCTTTTTTCATTATCTTCCACTTTACGTTACATAATACTTCCATTACATTTATTAACATTCAACGCAAAGCCAAGGAAGACATACATACATAATAAGGAACATACATAAACATAAACATACACCATCACCATCATACACACAGCAAACATAAGCCATCACTTCATAACCAGGCCTATCTTCCCATTTTACCCCTTAAAATCCACTTAGAAAACCTCAAGTCCAAAGTGGGCGCATGGGTCCTTCCAGGCGCATGAGCATAAAAATTCTAAGTATAAATAGTCTGGGCGCATGGGCACTGTTTGGGTGTTTCTGCCCTGTTCAGGTGCATCACCAACACTTAGCCGTTTCAAGCACTTGGGCGCATGGGCACTGTTTAGGCGCATGGCCACTAGTAATCCGTTTGAAGCACTTGGGCGCATGGGCACTGTTTAGGCGCATGGTCAATACTTAGCCGTTTCATTCACTGGGACGCATGGGCACTATTTAGGTGCATGGCCACACTTGGGTGCATTGCCAATACTTAGCCGCATGGCCAACATGCTGGGCACATGGGCCACTGTTCAGGTCCATGACCCACTCTTGGGCGCATGGCCAACACTTAGGCGTCTGGTCTCTTATGTTGGACGCACGGACAACTGTTTGGGCGCATGAACCACTGTTCATGCTCATCAAACTTTCTAAAATATTTTCTATGCTACCAATTTCACCCGATTACTATTCTACTCATACCCAAACACAATCTAACATACAAGGCCATCTAAGCATGCTAAACATCATCTCTAACCCATAATTAACACTGTAACATACATACATACATAGAACATTCGAACATAAAGCTGTAAACCCACGGTTTCATTAAAGATGCTTACATCATATGCATAATAGCCCCAAATCAGTTGAAAATCATTAAAAGAGGCGTTCTAGAAACTCACCTTGAGCAGCTTTAGAACAACACTCTTCCGGTTCAAGACCCGCTTCGATTCAGCTCTTGAATCCCAAAAACAAACTCTAAATAACCAGAACTTGGGTCAAGAACTCAATACTCAGCTGAAACCGAGCTCAAACAAGAGAAGACTTACATTTTTTCAGCTTCTTCTTCCTCTCTCTCTCTAGAACCGAGAGTCTCTCTCTTTTCTCCTTTTTAGCCACGAAGAAGAAGATGAATAAGAAGTAATGGAAACCATGCCCTTAAATCCTTAAAATAATAAAAGTGTACTTTGTACACTTTTTCCCCTTCCACTTGTGCATAATTTCTATTCCTTCCACTTACTTTTCTTTTCCTTTCGTTTAAATAAAATTTCGGGGTGTTACAAGTCTACCCCCTTAAAGAGGTTTTATCACCGAAACCTGTCGCTACTCGAATAGTCACGGGTAACACTGTCTCACCTCTTCTTTGATCTTGCATTTAAACTCAGATCCCTTTAGGCTTCACTGCACCCGCACACGTGAAACCATCATCCTCCTTGGTCTATTCTCTCCTTCTTATTAGTAGTGGTCACCAGTTGCTCCTTGTGGTTGGATACTCTATCCATCTCAGTATTCTCTAGTAGCATGATCATATCCACATTGGTTGAGCTCTTTCTTAGACGAGATGCATGGAACATCAGATGAATTCCACTTAACTAATCGGGTAGCTCCAATCGATGTGTCGCTTCCCCTACCTGAGCAACAACTGAGAATGACCCTCTACACTGTAATATTAGCTTTACTTAATTTCAAATCAAGCAATCCGCTCTCCTGGTCAAAGCCTTCCTCATACTTCATTGTCGTAGGTCGTCACCAAACTCTGGTCGTGTGCGATTGATCAATCCATCTTCTTGCACCACTTGGGGTTTGAGTCATAGATTACTGACCAACTCACCCGGAGATGCGTGTCTACCTACCTATGTCTGTCTTGAATAGCATAGTAGGAACAAGCGCTCTCTCTCGATTCTATCGCACAATCCTCTAAGGCATTACGTAACCTTGTAGACATGCTAATAGCAATTCTTACATCAAAGGGCTCATCGATCTTCCTACCCCTAACATGCTACATTGCACAAGATAGCAGCAACAAACTACTACTAGCGCCACAATTGAAGTATAGATGCATAAATCTAAATTTGCAAGAACGTACCTGACGTTACCTCGGAGTCTGACCTAGCCTCCTCCCAGACATAGCGAAGGCTCTAGCCTTCACCCTCTGTTCTCCTTCCTCGTACCGGAACTTCCTACCCTAGATTTCTTGCAGTCTTAGCTCATGTGTCCTATCTTGCCACAGTCGTCGCATTTAGCCATTTGACAGTCCCTCGCTCTGTGGCCCTCCTTTCCACACTAAAAACAAACATTCACTTGCACTCCCTCTCATGGCCTCTGCCACACTTGTTGCAAATCTCTCCGTTTCTTTCCATTCACTTCCGATCATCGTCCCACGACGCCGTACCTCCATACCCAAATCCACCATCATTGTCACACCTTCCTTTCCCCTTCTTAACATAGGCTCGCTCCTCCCCTTCGCCTGTCATCGCCATCAGCCCCCGCTCATCGTACAAACTTCCCGCCAGGTTAACTGCCAACCTAAACATGCTCGTTCGGGTGGCAATCATGTGCCTACGGATGTCCGGCGGCAAGCCCTGAATATACCTCTTGATCTTTCGCGAAAGAGGTGTCACTTGATCTGGCACAAAACATGCCATCTTGTTGAGCTTCGTGGTGTACTATTGATGTGTAAGGGTTCCCGCCTCTAGTTACAGGAATTCCCTTTCAACTTTATCCATCTCACGATGAGGATAGAATTCCTCAATCACCAGCTTCTTCAACTCCGGCCATCTCATCCTTCCAATAGCTCTACTACCTTCGGCTTGGACTATATTATCCCACAAGCACAGAGCCGAGTCCACAAAAGAATAGGCATCAAACTTTACTTTCTGATCCTCCCGACACTCGCTGATATTCAATACCGCCTCCATCTCTCTCACCCATCGGTGAGCAGTAGCAGCCGTGCCATTTCCATCAAAAGTTAGGGGCTTGCATCGTTGAAATGTCCCATAATTATAGCCTCGTGCCGCCTCTAGCACAGGCTCTTCCTCTTCGTCCTCTTCGTCATCGAAGAAAACCGTTTCAGTCTTGGGTCGTCTCCTTTAGCCCGAAGGTCTACCCCTTTCCAGTCTCTCCTCGTCTCTAACAACCTTCATAACTTCGGTCATCACGGACGGTAGGATCGTCTTCATAACCTGAGGCACTTCGTCCATGACTGCCTCTCATCGAGGCTCTCGGATTAGCATTCTCATCACCGCCCTCCAAATGAGGGGCCTCAGGTTCCTCATGGGCTGCTCTTTCAGCCCTAGACCTTCCTATTGTGACCCGTGGTTTAGCACCACGTCCACCACCACCTCCACCTCGTGAAGCTTTCAAAGATCTACCACCACCATCTTCTAACACACTATAAGATTCAAACACTAACACGGTCATTCAAGGTAATAACTTTGTTTATGTCAAGTATAGTAAGTCTCTAATTAAAGTGGCCAGTTGTGATTAGCCACCTACTTTACTCTTCATACCCCAAGCATTTCCTATTCTGACTACACCAGTATCTAAATTTACACAATAGCACACAAGACACATAACATGCGCACATAATGCCGGTTAACATTAACTTACATAAAACGTTTACATAAAACCTTTACCTGCAGGCACGTAGCTACTAGGACTAGCATCCCTTTTCCTTTTAGTCCCATTCTCGGTTTAAGATTAGGTTTTCCAAAATATTTACCCAATTAACTTAAATTTTTGCTTTGATACCAACTTGTAAGCACCTCACAGTTGGTGATTCATTGCAGTTAAAACATTTTAAAACGTACGTATATTTTGCAGCGGAATTTGAATCTTTCATTAATAACCAAAAATTTTCCTTTACAACATTTTTTTTCATCTGAAAATACAAGACATGTCAAAATACTAATGCCAGCCTCAAAATGCTCCCAGTAGCTTATGCATCCATGCCTGCAACTCATTAGCATCAACATATACCTACCAACTATCATGCATACAAAAGTCAACGACGTTGAGTGAGTTCTAGTTTTATAATAAAACATACTTTTCTCTGTTAAAACCGTTCTTTACTTTATTTCAAAACATACTATACCTTACATTCGTTCGTGATCATGCATCATACGTACATACAGATAATATCATTATTATCTTCATCATTACGTTCATTAACTTTGTTCATTCAACATATTACACTATCGTTCACTTCTCTTTCTAGATCCGGTCAGACTTTACCCTCTTCGTGACAAGGATCATTTTTTGTACTTTATTACGATAATTCATTTACATTCATTCATATGTTCGTTCTTTCATACATGATTTTTCGTTCATTACTCATTATTACTCGAATCTTGTCTCTTGCAATATCCCATGCTCGAAAGTTGATGTTGTGTCGGGGCCTGCTCACAAACCCCCGAGTCATGTTCGAAGACTGAAACAACACCGGGATACGCGACAAAGATCCCATATGAGTCAATCACACGGATTGAACTCTAACCAAGTCTGTTGCAACACAAAGTCGCTCACCTCATTATCTTGTCTCATGCAATATCCCGGACTCATGTCTGAAGACTGATACTGTGCCAGGGCCTAACAAACAAACCCCTTACTCATGTCCGAAGACTGACACAACACCGGGATACGCAACACGGATCTCATCATCCGTCACTTTTATCATATGCAATATTCCCGACTCATGTCCAGAGACTGATACTACGCCGAGGACTGGTCACAAACCCTGGAATCATGTCTGAAGAATGACACGGTACCGGAGTACGCAATTTGTATCCTGTCTCATGCAATACCCTGGACTCATGTCCGAAGACTGATACTTTGCCATGGCCTGCTCACAAACCCTGACTCATGTCCGAAGACTGACACAGTACTGGGATACGCGACAAGGACCTCTTTCGAGTCTGTTGCGACACAGAGTCGCTCACCTCATACATATGCTTGCAAGCCTTTCTATACTTTGTCTTTTATTCATTCATTTATTCATGCATGCATTCATTCATTACGTTGCTCTTTTCATTATCTTCCACTTTACGTTACATAATACTTCCATTACATTTATTAACGTTCAACGCAAAGCCAAGGGAAGACATACATATATAATAAGGAACATACATAAACATAAACATACACCATCACCATCATACACACATCAAACATAAGCCATCATATCATAACCAGGCCTATCTTCCCATTTTACCCCTTAAAATCCACTTAGAAAACCTCAGCCAAGGGAAGACATACATATATAATAAGGACATACATAAACATAAACATACACCATCACTATCATACACACATCAAACATAAGCCATCATATCATAACCAGGCCTATCTTCCCATTTTACCCCTTAAAATCCACTTAGAAAACCTCAAGTCGAAAGTGGGTGCATGGGTCCTTCCAGCCGCATGAGCATAAAAATTCTAAGTATAAACAGTCTGGGCGCATGGGCACTGTTGGGCATTTCTGCCCTGTTCAGGCGCATGGGCACTGTTTGGGCGTTTCTACCCTGTTCAGGCGCATCACCAACACTTAGCCGTTTCAAGCACTTGGGCGCATGGGCACTATTTAGGCGCATGGCCACTAGTAATCCATTTGAAGCACTTGGGAACATGGGCACTGTTTAGGCGCATGGTCAATACTTAGCCGTTTCATTCACTAGGACGCATAGGCACAATTTAGGTGCATGGCCACACTTGGGCGCATGGCCAATACATAGCCGCATGGCCAACATGCTGGGCACATGGGCCACAGTTCAGGCCCATGACCCACTCTTGGGCGCATGGCCAACACTTAGGCGTCTGGTCTCTTATGTTGGACGCACGAACAACTGTTTGGGCGCATGAACCACTATTCATGCTTATCAAACCTTCTAAAATATTTTCTATGCTACCAATTTCTTCCGATTGCTATTCTGCTCATACCCAAACACAAATCTAACATACTAAGGCCATCTAAGCATGCTAAACATCATCTCTAACCCATAATCAACACTGTAACATACATACATACATACAACATTCGAACATAAAGCTGTAAACCCACAGTTTCATTAAAAGATGCTTACATCATATGCATAATAGCCCCAAATCGGTTGAAAATCATTAAAAGAGGAGTTCTAGAAACTCACCTTGAGCAGCTTTTGAACAACACTCTTCCAGTTCAAGACCCACTTCGATTCAGCTCTTGAATCCCGAAAACAACTCTAAACAACCAGAACTTGGGTCAAGAACTCAATACTCAGCTGAAACCGAGCTCAAACAAGAGAAGCCTTACCATTTTTTAGCTTTTTCTTCCTCTTTCTCTCTCTAGAACCAAGAGTCTCTCTCTCTCTTCTGCTTTTCAGTCGTCAAGAAGAAGATGAAGAAGAAATAATGGGCACCCATGCCCTTAAATCCTTAAAATAATAAAAGTGTACTTTGTACACTTTTTCCCCTTCCACTTATGCACAATTTCTATTCCCTCCACTTACTTTTCTTTTCCTTTTGTTTAAATAAAATTTCAGGCTGTTACACTCTAGCATCAGGAAGATCCATCTTGTCTTGGACTTTTGCTACAAATCCAGAAAGATGGTATGTCACAAGAGATTAAGGTGGTCAAGATGTCTACTTCTTGCAAGACATGCTTAACCTACCTTTGCATGATCTCTTTAACATGAGAAGGTATTTTGAGAGTCTGAGTAATCCTAACCAATTGATGAAGAAAGGAATGGTCATAATGATGATAGGGACTATCAATATCTGAAGACACTTCTCTGTTTTGGTAGCATCAGCCTAAGGGAATTTTGTAAGGCTTATTGAAAGGTTGATTCACTTAAAACATACTATGTCTTTCATGCATGCATGCATAGAAGAAGTTGTTTCGGAAGTTTTACACCCTACATCAAAAATGCTATTAAGTATAAAATCTTCGGAAACCAAGATTAACGTCTTCCGAAGCCAAAAATTAAGTCTTCCAAAGCTTCAAAGACATTCTTCCGAAGCAAATGAGGTGAAGACAGATTTCTTCCAAAGACTTTGAAGAACATTCCCTCTCTAATGTACTTTTCATAAAGCTAACCAACTTTCCGCTGTAACTCTAAGGACTTACAAACTTACACAAGTTGGTGAATGGTCCATTCTTTTTGTAACTATACATTGAGGTCTTGAGTTTGTAACTTTTTACTTTATGTACTTTTATCCTTTTTGTAATATATTAGGATGTGAGCTATGGGATGTCATAGTCACTAGTCAAAAGGCATATCTGCCTTTTGACTCTAGATTGATTTTGATGTCTAGATCAAATGTATCCAGTAGGCCTTCTAAGTATGGCCAGCTGTAGGATTTAGTATAAAGTGTCTCAAGTCCTTGAAACTTATTTCTCATGGTTTGTATCACTTGTAATAGAACTTGAGAATCAAAATACAATAATTTTGAAAACCAAACATCTTTTTTGTTCTTAAGTTTCAAAGTTGTGGTTCCCTATTTGATCTGTTAGGTGTTTGAAACACTCTTCTCATTGTGAGACTAAGTGTATTGACAATCCTTTAAACGGTCTTCTAGTATGCACAAACACTCTTCTCATTGTGAAGCACTCTTCTCATTGTGGAATAATTTAGGAAAAGTGCTTAATGAGAGGTTTGGATTGGATTTAAGTCAAAAACAAATGAAGAATGCGTACGATAATCTTAAAGTTAAATATTTAGGATGGGTGTATCTAAAACACAAAATAGGCAACATATACAACCCTCAAACAAATAATTTCACCTTAACCAACGAGGAATGAGAAGAATTCAAAAAGGAATGTTTATATATACACATTTATTAAAAAAACATGTAAACATCAACTTACAACATTTTTTACTTTCGGTTTAGGGGCATCCGAAGGTGGTATCATTTAAAACCATTCCATTACCTTTTCCAGAGTTGTGTGCTCATTTATTTGATAGCAATACCGCCACTGGGGGGTACCAAGTGGGCTTCAACACAAACAACATCGGTTGTTGGGTCATCTTCTTGTAATCGTGTCAAACCGCTTATGCTTACAGACACCATTATTCATGACAGAGACGATGATGCCCGCTTTTATGATTTTCGTTCAGAGCCTATTAATGAGGATGCCGCCAAGCCGACCACCGAGCCCTCCCTCGAGCCTACCCCTAATCCAAATAAAAAGGCAAAAACCTCAAAATCGTCATCTATCAATACTGATAATCTAGCTTGTCATATGCAAAATGCTCTACAATATCTAATTAAAGGCAATGAAGGGCTGACAGTTCTTGAATGTTCTAAGAAGCTAAAGTTGGTTGGCTTAGATCATGTTGATCCTTTATTCTTGGTTGCTTTTCATATTTTTGGGGTTTTGTCTGATATGAGAGAGGCATGGATGACAATGTCACTGGTTCCTGAGGTTTTGAGAGGGTGGATCTCCATGATGACAACAAGTTTAGGATTAATAAAGTAGTTAAAAACATTGCCCTATTTATATGTTGAAAAAAAATATTTATTTTTGGATGTTTAGGGTTGAAAACATCATATGCTTTGTGTGACAAACCTTGAATGTTTTTGATTGGTTATGTTTAGAACAATTATTACTTTTGGTTTGTAATGTTTAATATTTGTTTGTGTTCTAATAAAATTGGACCATAATGGATTATAATAAGAATTTACTACTCGTAATTCTTATGTACTTGTATGTTTGTTTTGTTTGGAGAAAAGTTTAAAATGAATGCAAGACAATGACTTAATTATGTTAGGAATAAATACATGTTAGAGTTATTGCAAGGAAATCCCAAACACTGCGTTGAACCGCTACGTATGTCTCGTGAATCATTTTTCCAACTATGTGTTCATTTTAGAGTAAATTATTTGTTAAATCATAGTAAACATGTTTTGGTTAAAGAGAAGAGGCCTATGTTTTTATGATAATTAGTCATAATCAACGATATGTGGTTATCAATCGTATATTTCAACACTCAAAGCTAATAGTTTATAATTTTTGTATGAAGAGTTGGGTAAAATGATGAATTTTGCTAAAAAATATGATAGTACCAACTTCTTTTCATCCGAATCCAAATATTTTGTGACATAACAAAAGATTGCTACAAATTTTCAAGGGAGTAGTGGGTGCACTTGATGGAACTTTGATACATGTTATTGTTCGTTTTAGCAAACAAGATTTATATAGAGGCATGGGAAAAGGGGAATGTTATGAAAATATATTAGCAATTTGTGACTTTAACATGACTTTTCACTTATTGTGGCGGGATGGGAAGGTGTAAGGCATGTTGGATTCTTTATGCCCAAGACACATAGAACATTGATGTGGTTAGTACGCTATAACCAAGTCGGGTCATACCAAATAACAAGCTTTGCAAATACCAATATAAATATTTAATTGATGATATGATCATGCAATTAATAATTACACCAATTTAGAAAATGGGTTTTCTAAATAAATTGTATATGGATGGAACTACTTATTAGGATATTTTGTCCATAAGTATTATTTGTAATGTTATTTGTTTTGATCAAACCACATCAAATAATAACAGAGTGTGAGAGTTATATAATTAATAGGTTAATTACATAACTCACAATTAACTTGTAAATATTTTGTTTTATAAATGTTTTGGGGGGAAACCCCTTTTGGATGACCACTTTCGCCTGCCCCTTAATGGGGTTTTTGGTCTCTCAAGTGTCTTGACAATAGACACAATTGAATGGTCCAACACTTCACCTCTCACTCTCTCTCATATGCAAGAACCTCTAGGCAAAAATCTCTCTAACCTTAAAGAAAATCTCGGCTGAAAAGGGGTTTTCAGCAGCCTTATTGATTCGATTTGGTGTTCAAATCCTAGCAACAAGGTGCTTGCTTGATGTTTGTGGGTATGGATGCTTGATGACACCTCTCCTTGGTGTTTTGGTCATTCAAGAACCTCATTTTCTTGCTCCTTAATCCCGGTTTTCAGCAGCTATAAAAAGGTGTTTGTATGTCTTTGTTATGGTTGTTATTTGTTCTGGATAGCTAGTTCAACACATATATATATGATCCTATGTTCTTGGGTTTGTTGATGTTATGTTATTAACCTTAATTTTCTGATTATAAATCATAAGATTAAGGTATTATTCCGCTGTGTTTTTCAAGTTTAAATGGTTAAACTATCTTGATACTGGTCCAACAAACCCAACATTGGCATCTAGAGCCCGATATGTGGATGACTAGCTTTCATTCTCGTTGTAAAATTGGTTTTATAGGACTTTAACAACATAATAGGGGCTGTTTTGTGGTGATGTTATAAATCCCCAACCTTTCAAGGTTATATCTAACATGCTTGTGATTAAACCTTGAAAGAAAGATATCAAATTGTTGATTGTGTTTTATTTGGACAAAAACACCCTAAATTCTTGGTATATGTTAGCTGAAAATTTAGGGTCAAATGGGGATTTATTTCGTTCTTGTATGTTGTATATGATGTTTCATATTGGTGCATATCCAAGCCTTGACCTCGTGTTGATTTGGTTTTGAATGGATGTTTGTTTTGGTTGATTTCATTCATAATGGGTTGTAATATTATTCTGTTGTGTTTGTATTTGGATGTGATTTGTTTATTCATTCAATGGCAATGTAACGGATAAATTAAGTGTGTTTTCTTTTATTAAAAAAATTGTATTAGGATATAAATTTTGTAAAAGAAGTTGCACAAGATGGAAGCACAAAAGGAAGACACAAAGAGAAGGACTTGAAGCATTTGGATGCAACTTCAAGTGCTGGTCTTTGAGATCTCATCTTTTGTCTTGTATTCAACCCTTAGGAAAGACCAAATGACAGAATTGTGATGGAAAACAAGTGTTGTAACATAGTGGCTATGGTTATGCACATGTGGTTATTTTATATATGCTTGTTTGATTATTCATTTTATGTTGATTGTTTGATATGTGGATATGCTTAACAATCTAAATAAATTATGAAAACAAGCTGAATCTTTTGGTTCCTAATCATTAAGCGACTAATAAAAGGTTATTAAAAGGATTAATGATTTCAAAATAAAAGAGTTTTTATTAAAAGATAACCATAGGGTACCATGTATTTGAAAGCATGTGAATACAAGGTACATAGAGTTTTCATAACTAGAATTAATGAAAACTAAAATCCCTTTGGAAACAAGTTAAACACCATCCTTTTACATGACACTCAAATCACTTGAGAACTACCTCTTGGATAAAGGTCACCTAACCACTTTTAGGGAACTTGTGTGTTTGAGGAGGGCTTAACGTATTTGTGGGATAAAGGTCACCTAACCACTTGTATGTGTAAACTCACACGTGTGTGTAAGTAGGACGACTTGAATTGGAAACCATGTGCATAGGGTCACCGAAGCATGGCGTACAATGGTGTTGATGGATTTTATATGCCGACTAAACATAAAATGTTTAACCAATCGCATAAAGCTAGACGTTGCAATATGTTGCAATTGTCAAATGTAGACTACCTTGTTAATTTAAATAATGGGATAAAGGTGACCTAACCATCATTTAAATGTAACGTTGGATTCTTGATTTTAATTATTAATTGTCTATGAGACATGTAGAGGGTATTAATAATTAAAATGCAAATTTTCAGAAATACTAAAATGAACATTGTAATTTTATAGAAATGGCCACAAACAATAATGCTACCACCCCGATCGTCCTTACCCTATTGCTGAGAACCATCATAGAAAGGGATCGTCTTAACCATAATAACTTTATGGACTGGTTTTGAGACTTGAGAATTATTCTCAAGCAAGAGAATAAGGCCTATGTCCTTGACGATCCCATTCCTGACCAACCCGGGCCCGAGGATGTTGAGGCCTATAACGATTGGCTTCAATACACTGAGGATTCCATGCAGGTTTCCTAGCTCATGTTAGGAACTATGATTCCCGAACTCCAAAAGGATTTGGAGCATCGTGGGGCATATGACATAATTACCTGGTTGAGGAAATGTTTCTCTAACAACCTAGGTTAGAGCGCTTCGAAACGGTTCGAGCGCTTCATGTGTGTCGCATGGAAGAAACCCAATGAGTATCGTCTTATGTTCTTGAGATAAAAGCCATGTAGATCGCCTCGATCAACTTAATTTTCCTATCTCAAAGGAGCTGGCCACAGATTTGATCCTTAATGGCCTAACGAAAAGGTTTGAGACGTTCATAATGAATTAGAATATGAATGGGTGGGACAAGAGCATTGGTGAGCTTCACGCAATGCTCAAAATTGCCGATGCAGGGATGGGTAGAAAGGTTCTACCTGTTCTCTCGATCAATGAGGGAGGCAATAAGAAAAGGCCATTCCCCGATCCTAAGGCAAATGTTGCCAAAGGAAAGGGGTACATCAAAGGAAAGGGGAAATGAAAGGCTAAAGCGGAACCTCCAAAGCCTAAGCTTAAGAAGCCTAAGGTAACGGAGAACGATCCATGCTTTGAGTGTAGTGAGATAGGTCAGTGGAAAAGGAATCGTCCAACCTATCTCAAAGAGTTGAGAAACAAGACTCGTCAAACCTCCGGTACAACTTTCATAATTCACTTGGTTTAAATGTTATTTCTTCAAACACATGGGTATTGGATACCAGATGTGGAACTCACATATGCAATTTGTTGCAGGGGTTCAAAAGAAATAAGCAATTCAACAAGGGAGACACAAGTCTCTACATGGGCAACGAAGCAAAAAGTTTATGTCGAAGCCCAAAGAGACAATATTTTGAAACTTTCAAATAGTTTGGAAGTTGTTCTTAAGAACATAATTTCGATTTCCCTTTTAAAACAATGTGGTTATGAATTAAAGTTTGTTAACAATGGTATTTATGTTTGTATGGATGATGTATTTTATTTCAAGGCTATGCCTTTTAATGTAATCTATGAATTGGTTCATAATGATTCATCCTATAATAGCTCATTATACCAAAACAGCACCAAGAAACTTAAAATGGATTTAAGTGATTCTTATCTTTGGCATTGTCGTCTTGGTTACATAAACAAGAATCGGATTCAAACACCTCAAAAGAATGGTCTTTTGAAAACAAATGAAAATGTTTCATTTGATAAGTGTGAATCTTGTTTACGAGGTAAGATGACCAAGTCGCCCTTTAGTGGCACTAATAAGAGGGCAAAAGACTTATTGGGAATCATACATTCGGATGTATGTGGCCCTTTTAAGACAATGACTAGATATGGTGAAAGATACTACATTACCTTTACCGACGATTATAGTCGCTATGGTTATGTGTACATGATGACACACAAACATGAAGCTTTTAAATATTCAAAATCTTTAACAATGAAGTAGAAAATCAACTCAATAAAACTATCAAAGTTCTTCGTTTAGATAGAGGAGTTGAATACCTCAGTGAGGCTTTTCAGTACCATCGAAGAAGTTATGGGATCGTCTCACAACTTACCCGACCTGGAACACCACAACATAATGGTGTGTTTGAAAGGAGAAACCGAACCCTATTAGATATGGTTCGATCAATGATGGCTATAAGCTCACTACCTCTATCTTTTTGGGGTTTCGCATTGCTCTCCAAGGCTCGTATTTTGAATATGGCCCCAAGAAAGTCGATTCACTAAGTGTATATTTGTTGGATATCCCAAAGACTGTATAGGATACTACTTCTTTGATCCAAAAGAGCAAAAGTATTTATTACTCGAAAGGCTGAGTTCTTGGAAACTAAGTTCCTTATGGAAGGAATTACTTATAGAACGGAGGAATTTGATAAGGATCAAGATCCATAAGCCGATACATGTTTGGTTAACACTAGCAATCAACAAGAGGAAGTTGATAATGATCAAAAGGTTGATCAATATACAAAAAACGTTCGCAGATCTGGTAGAGTTAGCATTCCACCTGAAAGATATGGATTTTACATGATTGGATTTTATGTGTTTGACTCCAATGAGCCAACTACATAACATGAAGCAATGTCCAGTTTGGATTGTTACAAATGGCTGGAAGCCATGAATGTTGAGATGCAATCCATGATGATAATCAAGTTTGGGAATTCGTTGACCCTCCACTTACCTCCAAATCGATTGGATGCAAGTGGGTTTCAACAAGAAAATGGATACACATAGAAACTTAGATACTTACAAAGCAAGACTTGTAGCAAAAGATTTCACTCAAACTCAAAGGGTTGATTATGATGAAACTTTCTCACCTGTGGCAATGCTAAAGTCAATTAGGATATTATTTGCCATAGCTACATATTATGACAATGAGATTTGGCAAATAGATGTCAAACCACTGTTCTTAATGGACATCTTGAAGAGACTGTCCATATGGTTCAGCTTGATGGTTTTGTCGGTCCACAACATCCTAATAAAGTATGCAAGTTAAAGAGGTCAATCTATGGATTGAAACAAGCATCAAGGAGTTGGAATCAATGTTTTGATGAAGAGATCAAGAAATTTGGTTTCATCAAGAATGTTGACGAGGCTTGTGTATTTAAGAAGGCTAGTGGGAGCATAATAACATTCTTAGTATTGTATGTTGATGACATACTACTTTCTGGAAATGATTTTCCAACCATTAAAGGTGTTAAAACCTGGCTTGGAAGTTGTTTTTGCATAAAAGATCTCGGTGAAGCCGCCTATATTTTGGGAATGAAGATCTATAGGGATAGATTGAGGCGGTTGATAGGTTTAAACCAAAGTGCATATATTGATAAAGTCTTGAAAAGGTTCAAGATGGAAAACTCTAAGAAAGGTATGGTACCTATTCAAAGAGGGAAATATTGAGTACATCTCAATGTCCAAGCTCAAAGGATGAGCAAGATCAAATGATGGACATCCCATATGTGTCTGCTATAGGATCCATCATGTATGAGATGATATGCACTAGACTTGTTAAGCATGTCAAGCAGATATTAGCAGAATCCAGGTAATAGCCATTGGATGGCTGTTAAAAGTATATTAAAATACCATAGGAGGACTAAGGAATGTTTCTAATATATGGATCTAATGAAGTATATTAAAAGTATATTGAACTCGTTGTAAAGGGTTACACGCATGCGAGTTTCCAAACTGATCGAGATGATTCTTGATCACAATCGGGGTATGTGTTCATTATGAATGGGGTAGCATTGTCCACTACATAATCCGAATACATAGCCACCTCATTAGCAGCTCAGGAAGCTGCAAGGATAAAGGAATTTATCGCCAACTTAGGGTGGTCTCTACCATTCAATACCCCCTAGAAATCTTTTGTGATAACAAGGGTGCAATTGCACAAATCAAGGAACCCCATGCACATCAAAAGGCTAGGCACATTAATCAGAAATTTAACTACATAAGGGATGATGTTGAAAAAGGGAAAGATATGTATTCGTAAAGTTCACACCAATGAAAACATTGCGGATCCACTCACGAAGCTCCTTGAATGGGCAAAGCATGAAAGTCATACGTGTGCCTTAGGACTTCGATATTCTAGTGAGTAGAAATGATCTGTTTAGTATTTAAAAGTTTGAAACAATGTAATATTAACTCTTTATTTACTTGTGATATTTTGAGTTATATTCATTTTAGCATGTATACATCCATGAATGTGTTTATTATTCTAAATGTCCGTAGTCGGTCATGTTTATGGGAACAAATATGAACGTAAGACTATTATCAACATGGATTGGTAGGAACAAATAAGGAATGAATATAGAGCAATTGGTTGCTGCCAAAGTTTATAGATATTTGTGGGATACAAATATTGGACTGACCCGCATCTCAATTTTACTACATGGAATCTTTTAGATTGATCATAAGTAAATTTGAGTAAAGGCGAATATAATTTGGTATCCTCCAACCTGAGATACATATTGGGTTTTGATATTCACCAAATTTTATACCTTGAGCTAGTTCTTCACTACTCTGAAATAATGTACAGTACATAAGGCTATGATCATATGTGACACGAGGTGATTATGAGAAACGTATGTAGTCAAGATGGAATTTGTTCCTCTTATTCATTGAGAGCAAGATGTCTAAGGCCTGTTAAGTTAAATCAACAAGGAATGATCATTCTATGTCCTTGGATTTAACATGACATGTGTAACAAAAGGACAAATGATTGATTCACCTAAATCATTTCAAGTTGGATACTTGAAGAGGATGAGTTATTGAATGGCTTTTAATCCTGCGTATTACGGGTAGTAAACCGTTGTTAGGCGGTATTTACTGCTTGCATCAATCTTCTATGAATCTTGTGCAAGTGGGCGATTGTTGGATTATTTATGCCCAAGACACATAGAACATTCATGTGGTTAGTACGCTATGATCCAAGTCGGGTCATACCCAATAACAAGCTTTGCAAATACCAATATAAATATTTAATTGATGATATGATCATGAATTAAGTAATTACACAATTTAGAAAATGGGTTTTCTAAATAAATTGCATATGAGATGGAACAACTTATTAGGATATTTTGTCCATAAGTAGTATTGTAATGTTATTTGTTTTGGTCAAATGACATCAAATAATAAGAGAGTGTGAGAGTCATATAATTAATAGGTTAATTACATTACTCCAATTAACTTGTAAATATTTTTTCTTATAAATGTTTTACGGGGAAACCCTCTTTGGATGACCACTTCTGGCTGCCCCTTAATGGTGTTTTTGGTCTCTTAAGTGTCTTGATAATAGACACAATTGAATGGTCCAACACTTCACCTCTCACTCTCTCTCACATGCAAGAACCTCTAGGCAAAAATCTCTCCACCTTGAAGAAAATCTCGGCTGAAAAGGGTTTTCAGCAGCCTTATTGGTTCGATTTGGTGTTCAAATCCTAGCAACAAAGGTGCTTCCCCCTTAATCCTGGTTTTCAGCAGCTATACAAAGGTGTTTGTATGTATTTGTTTTGGTTGTTATTTGTTCTTGATAGCTAGTTCAAACACATATATATGATCCTATGTTCTTGGGTTTGTTGATGTTATGTATTAACCTTAATTTTTAGATTATAAATCATAAAATTAAGGTATTATTCCACTGCATTTTTCAAGTTTACATGGTTAAACTATCTTGATAATGGTCCAACAAACCCAACAAGGCACCGTTCCAGAAACGCTCACAGTTGGACAATCATTGCACATAAAACATAAAACATACATTTACATTACTAAAATATTGCAACCAAATACTAAATAAACAATACATATATTAATGACTTATTTTGCAAAACAATACAACATTTTTAATCATTACAAAAATCTCATTGTTTGCATTATATCACAAAAACATCATTATTATATAAAATGAATGACATCCAAAATAACCCAAGTAGTTGCCCCGAGCCATCCTCAATAACACTCACCTCTCAACCAAAAATACATAAAAGAATATCTTATTATTGTCTTTCATCATCAATCATTAACTTTCATTCATCATTCAATGCGATATGCATCATACATACAAATAGAATATCTTATTATTGTCTTTCATCATCAATCATTAACTTTCATTCATCATTCAATGTACATCATCGTTATCTTTTGTTCTCATTCATTGTTTTCATTACCACACATTTCGTACATGCATCGTATCTTTCATTTCTCATCCGGACCAATGCCATGTGCTTTACCCCAAACATTATGCACAAAGCTAGTTACTGGGCCTGAGGTCTATAAATAGAGAACATTATGCACAAAACAAGTGACAAGGGTCTGATGCATATGGTCAATCACAAGGATTAGACCCCAATGTGCATCCTTCTGGGTTAGCTAACCCGCACACAGTTAAGCTAACACCTTTCATTGGGTGTGAACCTCCTTATTTTTCTTGCAACACTTTTCATTCTTTCTTTCCTTCATCAATGCATGCATTCATTCATTCTTTATCTTCCTCTTTTCATTATCATTAACTTCCACTTTCTGTTACATAAAACTTTACGTTTATTAATATTAACATACCACACACAGCCATGGAAATATACATAACAAGAACATACGGAAACATACATAACATAAGCATGCATAATAACATCACTCATTATCATAGAACATCAAATAATCATCATAAGACCACATATAGTCATCATACATCAACCCCGGGAACATCTCAGGTCAAAGCTTAAATCTTCCTTCTTCCCTAGAATTCCAGAAAATTTTCCGTGTCCTTAGGCGCTTGAGCACTATGCAAGCGCATGACCTTTCAGGCGCAAGGGAATACATAGGCGCATGGGGAAATTTTGGGCGCATGAGCACTATGTAAGCGTATGGCCAAACACTTAGCTATTTTAGGCAACTTTCTAGGCGCATGGGAACTATGCAGGCATGTTGGATCTAGAAGAAGGCTGGTGCAACCAAAACCAGATCACTTAGACTATTTTGATACTACTAATAAAGGACTTCCAAAGCTAAGTGTGGAACTTCCGAAGGAAAAAGAGTTCTTCTGAAGACAACGAGCAAGATCACTTCTCAAGACAAGGTATTCACTTACGAAGATCAAGACATAGAACAGAAGATCAAAAGTCAACTTTCGATGTATGAAGAAAACAAGAAGTCCTCAAGCCTCTAAAGAAGTAGCCTATTCCAAAGTATAAGTGCCTTCGGAAAAACTAATTCTTCCGAAGCCATTTAACCTTCGGAGGACACTACTATAAACCAGTGGACATAAGTATGGTCTCTAACACTCCGTTGTAGACCTTTGAGTTACTGCATGGAGTTTTCCTAAAAGCCATGTAGTTAACCATACTTTATTCCAGTATTCAACTTTATCAGTCAGTACAGTTACCAACTTTAGTTGGTGACAAAAGGTAAGTCATGGATATGTCATGACTACCATATCTTAGATAAGAGATTATCTAAGATACCTTAAACTATAAGTTTGTAGTATTTGCTTTAGTTAGAGTATTCCAGCTGGTATCAAAGTATATCTGGCTGTAGGTAGTATTAGATATAGTTTCTCATTATAACTCATGTAACATTCTTGTAAGAGTCTTGTAATATCTTGAGTTGAGAAGTAAAATATGCAAGTACCATGAAAATAATTTCTTTGTGTTCTTTGAGACTTATTATATTATTATCAACTCTTAGAAGAGACTTTCTTCATCTAATCCAGTGTAGTATAAGTGAGTTTGAGAGAAAACCAAGTGTTAAGTGACAAAACCGATCCTTCAATTGGTATTAGAGCTTCTTAGGCTCTTGATTGTGAGATCTTACCATCCTAATCAACCTATTTTTCTTCCACCTTACACACACACTTAATATGGCCCTCAACAGTCTGAAATAGAGATTGGAACGATGACTAAAGGTCCCATCATTATCCCTGAAAACTTCAGGTCATGGAGCAGACGCATGGAAGGCTTCATTAAGTATGAAGATAGCAAGATGTGGCAATTTATTGTCAATGGCCAATATAAACCTAAGGTGGCAGCACCCGTTGGAAATGGTGCCATGATAGAGAAAGCCGTTGAAGATTACTCTGATGAGGACCGGAAGAAGATGGGCATTGACAGTAATGCAATCACTACTCTTATGCCTGTAATACCTAACTCCATCATTGTCGGGTTTGAGCATTGAAAGTCAGCCAAAGAACTGTTTGATGCACTTGCTCAGATGTATTCCAGTTCCAATGGCTCCTAAGAAGGACTCACTAAAGCATCAGTTTGAGAACTTTACCTACATTGTTTGAGAGACTTTCAGTCAGCAATATTTCACGTACATGGACCTTATTTCTTCTCTTCGGTCTATGGGAATTGCTCCTGAACTTAGGGACCTCACAAGAAAGTTCATGAGTGCACTCCTTAATGAGTGGACGTTCTACTATGTCTTTATCAAGAGGACAGAAGATCTGAACACCCATACCATGATAGAACTCTATGGCATCCTTGATGGATACTATTTGGAAATGGAAAGCAAGAGAGGCCATCAGACAAGCATACCCTTGAGTCTTCCTGCTAGCAAGGTTTTAATGGTTGCTGAAGACTTAGGACCCACACAACCTCAATAGTACCTGACTTACACCCAACAACCATCCTACTTATCTGGACCATACATTACGTTTCCTGAGACTCCAAGGTCTCAACAGGCTCAGCATAGTTTCTTTCAAGACAGTTGTGCCTTTGTCTCAGTAAGTGGACACTCTAGTGATTATCAGTACTACTTTGATGATCTTGAGTGCCTCAGTCCACATGATGTGAAGTATGTGGATATAGTCCAGCAAATGGCTCTCTTAACCTACAGAGCAAAGAAGTTCTTCAAAAACTGGAAGGCAATTTCCTCAGAACCCAACCAACAGCAAATTTGGGTTTGACAAAAGTAAGGCCAAATGTTACAACTATAACTAACTTGGTCATTTTGCAAGGGAATGCAAGGCTCCCAAGTCAAATCCGGGAATCCTATAGGCCTCCACACATCCCTCTACATCAAAGCCCACTGGAAAGTCAACAGAGACATCTATAATGGCTCAAGAAGTTAACTGGAGCTTTATGGTATAGGATGTGACTCATACTCAAGCTCTTATGGCTCGAACAAAAGACAATAAGGTATATGAACATCTCTGTACTCCTGCATGTATTGCTAACATTAAATTGTATTAAGGTTACAATATGGTGATTAAATACAATACTGAGTCTCTAAAGCTTTTAAAATCTGATTTTAAAAAGGTTGAATCTGACTATCATAGAAAAATTGAGGAGTTGGAGAAAACTGTGTCCTTGTTAAACACGAACATACAAACTATAAGACTCAAATAAAGGATTTAATATCCAATTTTTCTGAGGCTAAAGCCTAGCTTGTCACTACTGAGGCTCAAGCTAGGAAGTATGCCATTTTTGAGAAAAAATTCCAAGTTATTATTGCATCATCCTCCTACTCCAAAATTTGTGATCAAAACAAAGGAGAGTTGGGGATCAATGAAATTCCTCCACCACACTCTTATGAATCCATAAGACAACCAAGGTGTGGTACTGAAGAGCAAGAGGTCCCATCTGCTGACCCATCTTCACCTGAGTTTAAGAATGATGCAATAATAGAGGCCACCACAAGGAAGGAACATGTAAATCAACCCACTTCTCCTGGTGATGATCAAATCCTAACCACCAAGGCCAGAAGAAGTAGAGTTAAAGCAACAAGAAGAAGTGCCAAGAAAGTGGTTGAGTCTAAGCTGATGATTGACCCAAAACAAAAGGTGTATTCATCTCGGAAGGATTCTAGGTGGTAGGTAACTCTGATTCAGGAAAGGGGTGTAGTACCAGCACTCATGTCCCACCAAAGGATCAGAAGTTAAAGGGGAAGGTTGCTCATGAAGAGAACAAGAACAAGAAACAACAATCCTCAGGATCCCAGAAGACTAACATTGCACACATAATGTGTGGTCTACAAAACCATATGGCCAAAGATTGTTATTACAATCCTTCTAGCACACATTATGCAAATAATGTTAAAAGAGAAGGAGTCAAAGAAGGTTTCTTATTTGGACCCTATCAAATGGTCCAAGTGATAAAAAAGAGAAAGCTGGTTTCCAAAGCAAGGTTGCTTTCGGAAGAAAGTCCTTCATCCGAAGGGAAAATGGCTTCGGAAGCTAAAGCTCTCAAGAATCATAAGAACAAAAGAGTTCCCTTGAAGCCATCCCAAAAGAAGACTACTTCGGAAGAAAGGGTGGTGAAGGCTTCTTCTGAAAAGAAAGAAGCTTCGGAAGAATGCCATGCTACAAAAGCTTCAACAAACTCATCCTGCATTATCAACCAAAGATGGATTGGAAGATCAAGAAGATGTTGCAACCCAACCTCTTCTTTAAAGACACCGTTGAACCCCTCATGCTTAAGATTTGGTTCAATTATATCACTATCATTGGAAGAACCCAAGACCAACAATGCTTGGGTTTCCAATCAAAACTAATCATTTCATCTTATGTTCAGGGACATCCATATGACAAGAATAACAATGTTTTGACTATGGATAGTGGAAGCTCCATGCACATGATAGGGAACACATCTCTCGTTCAACAATTTTAACACTATGATGGAGGTCCTGTGCAGTTTGGAGGTGATATTGGAGGATATAATTCTGGTAGAGAAAGTATATCCAATGGAAAATTAAAAGTTGACAATGTTAACTTTGTCAAATAGCTTAAACACAATCTGTTAAGTGTTTCTCAATTATGTGATCAAAAGCATCAAATGCTCTTCACAGAACATGAGTGCATTATCCTCAAACCCGGGATGACTATTCCACCAGAATTGGTACTTCTTAGATCACCTAGGAATAGGTATATGTACAAGCTTCATATGAATAATGCTTCCCTAATAGGTGAAGATTCTTGCTTTCTTTCCAAAGCTGATAGTGATGAGTCAACACTTTGACATAAACGAATGTGTCATGTAAATTTTAAGATTATGAATAATTGGCTAAAAATAACTTGGTACATGGTTTGCCTAAAAAGGAATTTTTCGGCAAAGACAACAGTGTTGCATGCCTAAAAGGGAAGCAACACAAGGCATCTCATAAATCCAAAGTTATTAACTTCATCACCACTCCATTACACTTATTGCACATGGATTTGTTTAGTCCC
Source organism: Flaveria trinervia (assembly GCA_025506515.1). Classification (NCBI taxonomy): domain Eukaryota; kingdom Viridiplantae; phylum Streptophyta; class Magnoliopsida; order Asterales; family Asteraceae; genus Flaveria; species Flaveria trinervia. The sequence goes on from CM046457.1 coordinate 39,806,109, forward strand.
ACAAGTATAATGAGCATTGGAAGGAAATCATATTGCCTTGTGATAGTTGATTATTTTACAACGTTTACATGGGTATTCTTTTTAAGATCAAAAGATAAAACTGCTGAAACATTAAAATCTTTTATTCTTATGATAGAAGATCAAATTGATCACGAGGTTAAAATAATTAGAACTGATCAAGGGACTGAGTTTAAGAACCTTGTTGACTTATTTTGTAACTCAAAAGGGATTGCTAGACAATATAGTGCTCCAGAACTCCTCAACAAAATGGTGTTGCTGAGAGGAGGAACAAGACATTTATTATGGCTGCTCGAACTATGTTAGCTGATTCCAAGCTGCCTCTAATATTCTGGGCAGAGGCCGTTAGTATTGCTTGCTATGTGCAAAACACGGTTCTTGTAGTTAAGCCACATAGAAAAACCCTTTTATGAGTAATGTAACAACAGGCCACCGTTCATTGGCTTTCTAACGTCTTTTTGCAGCAGGTTCACCATACTTAACATAAAAGACAATTTGGTAAAATTTGCTAAAATGTCGAATTATGCTATCTTTGTTGGATACTTCTCTAGCTCTAAAGTTTATAAAGTTTACAACATCAAAAGTCAATGATTTGAGAAATCATCCAACATTGTTGTTAATGAGCACATTCCTTGTGTTAGAGGGAATGGCCCTAATCATATTTTTTGACTTAGAATTGTTTCCAAGCTATTATAAACCATCTTGTGAGAATGTTTCAGCTGGAATAGGTGCTCAAAGTGATTCTGATGCTCACCAACTATTTGAGCTACCCAGACCTCTTCCATGTTCTCCAAGAGCTGCAACAAGTCAAGCTCCTACTATTAGCAGATCTGATAGTATAACCATCCTAAGGGATAGCGGAGCTTCAACCAATGATTCACTTCTTACCCTCAAGCTTCATTAGGTGACACTAGACAACACGAAGCTGATGGAAGTAGTATCTTGAAGGAATAAGCAACTGTTAATGCTTCTTCATAACCAACAAATGATGATGTTTCTCATTCTTTTAATTAGTCCTCATTTAATGAGTTTGAAACAGCAACTGGACAAAGTGTTCTAGCTCCCTGGATTTATCTTTGCAAATGGAAGTTATTCCTTGACTAAGGATTCACAACACTCAACTAGCTGAGAACATCATAGGGGATGTCATTGAAGGTGTGAGAACAAGAGGACAGACTCATCATGGGAATGTGTGCTTTTACTCATGCTTTTTGTAATAGATGGAACCCAAGAAGGTAGAAGATGCCTTGAAAGATAGTAGCTGGGTTGAATCAATGCAAGAGGAGCTGCTTCAATTCAAGAGACAGAAGGTTTGGAACCTATGTCCATTACCATCAAGTCAAGTACCTATAGGCTTGATCATCAAGTCAAAAACAAGAAAAATGATAGAGGCTTGATTATCAAGAACAAGGCAAGACTGGTGGTCAAGGATACACTCAAGAGGAGGGAATCTATTATACTAATGTCTTTGCACCTGTTGCAAGACTTGGGGCAGTTAGGATCTTCCTAGCCTACGTTGCATCCAAAAATTTCACTGTCTACCAACTTGATGTCATGTGTGCCTTTCTATATGGGGATATAGATAGGGAAGACTATGTGTGCTAGCCTCCAGGATTTGAAGACCCACAACACCCCAACTATGTGTGCAAATTGGTTAAAGCTCTATATGGGCTGCACCAAGCAACTAGGCTATGGTATGAGACTTTGTCACAATTTCTTTTGAAGAGTGGTTACACAAGAGGTACCATTGATAAGACTATTTTCATAAGGAAGTCTGGAAAGGACATCTTGCTCGTTCAAGTCTATGTTGATGACATCATATATTGTTCCCCAAATGACCAAATGTGTAAAGACTTTGAAAGCATCATGAAGAAGAGTTTGAGATGAGTTACATGGGGAAAATAGACTTTTTCCTTGGAATTCAAGTAAAGAAATTGAAGGAAGGGTTTTTCATCAATCAATCTAAGTATGTCAATAACATCTTAGAAAGATTTAAAATGAAAGACTATAAGCCAACCAAGACACCCATACCCGGAAACCATAATCTATATCCTGACTTTGAGGGGAAGGATACTGATCAACATCAGTATAGGGCAATATTGGTTCTCTGATGTATCTCACAGCAAGTAGACCTGATATCATGTTTGCAACTTGCATTTGTGCAAGATATCAGGCTACTCCAAAGGTGTCTCGCCTAGCTATTGTCAAGAGAATCCTCAGATACCTCAAAGGAGCACCTAAATTAGGTCTCTGGTATCCAAGGAACAATAATTTCAATCTCTTTGGCTACTCTGAAAGTGACTAGGGTAGCTGCAACATTAACACGAAATCAACATCAGGTGGATGTCAATTTCTTAGTGGAAGGATCATCTCATGGCAATGCAAGAAACAATCCTGTGTCTTTACATCAACTGCTGAAGCTGAATACATTATTACTGCAAGTTGGTGTGCTCACCTGTTGTGGATTCAGAACAAGATATTAGACTATGGATTCAACTTTATGAGCACTCCTATCCACATTGACAACTACAGTGCTATCTCCATGATTGATAATCCTGTGAAGCACTCTAAGACAAAGCATATTGATATCAAGTATCATTTAGTTATAGATATTCATGAGAAAAATCAAATTAAGCTAATCAAAGTTGATTCAAATGAATAATATGCTGACTTGTTCACCAAAGCTTTTGATGATAGAGATTTAAGTATCTCATTACAGCCATTGGGATGATAAACATTGATTAGGATACCTCTTTTGAAAACCTTTCCAAAACATATCCATCGGGATGATAAAAATTGATTAGTCTACCTCTTTTGAAAACCTTTTTAAAATATGTAATGTCTTATGTCAATATAATCTAAGTCCTATTACCAAAGGTCTCTCTCTGAAATTTTCACTAAGTATAAATTCTTCCTAGGAGGAACTAACTCTTGAAAGATGTTTTACATATCTTCTGAAGCAAATTCCTCCAAGGATAATTTTCTTCTCAGAGGAGCTTTTAGTCTCGAAAGAGCTTTTAGTCTCGGAAGAAGCGATTGATTACATATCACATATACTTCCGAAGCTTATAAAACTATCATTCGGAAAGCAATCTTTATTCTCAGAAAAAGATTTTACCTATGTAAGTAAGAATTGTCTTCGAAAGACAAATTACCTTCGAAAATACTTATACTCGAAGAAAGACTTACTATTAACGGATATATATTGGGCCCACTTTGTAAAAGTAAAGATTTTGTTAAAGATGTCGGCTTATTAACTAAACTAAACCTTAACCGTCCCTGTCACATCATTAACTAAAAGATCCATCACCTTATCCTAACCCCATAAACCACCATTTTCACCCCTTTTAAATAATCCTGGACTACTATCACTTTCATCATCTTACCTAATTTTAACTGCCCTAAAAGCTCCTTCATTCTCATTTACCCAAGTCCAAACTCATCTACCTTCAACTGTCTCAATGTACTTAACCTCAGCATATCTAGTAGCACTTATGATTCCTCAAGAGATGCTGATGACAGGATCAGCGATCACAAGTTTGATGTATTAGGATTCAAAGTAGCGGAATACAAACAGGAATTAGACAAATTGTAGCAAGCAATCGATACTTGTATGCATTAAGAGCGCATACGGTTATAGGGAGAGAATTATATTTTGATTTCCAGGAATGTTTATAGATGTAGAATATTTCTAATCAAATCATTCATTCATTCCATTCATTCATATCATTACAATAGGTTGTCACTCCTTATATAGAGTGCAACAATCACTACTGTTATCACGGAAAGTGACAACTGGCCAGATCTAATACAAAAATAACTAACTGTTAACAAACTACTGAAATGTTCACAACTACTGAGAACATATCAAGTGTTAAGTACAAATATAAAACTACTGAAACTACAACGACTGAAGAACAAGCTCTTCAGTCGTTTTACAAACTACTGAAACATAAAACTACTGAACTAGAAATATAAAACTACTGATATCACAACTACTGAAGTACTCTTCAGCAGTTGTGACAAACTACTGAGGCTTCAGTACTTGATCTTCAGACTTTGACCTTCAGGTGTTTCATCAGCTGATGACTTCAGTAGATATCATCAGCTGATGTCTTCAGTCTTTGTCTTCAGACTTTGTACATCAGTTGTTGATCTTCAGCACTTGTAACTCTTCAGCTGTTGTACTTCAGTACTTTGTTCTTTCAGCTTCAGCACTTGTGTACTTCAGCTGTTGTACTTCAGCACTTTAGTTCTTCAGCTGTTGAAGTCTTCAGCACTTGATCTTCAGCTGTTGAAGTCTTCAGCACTTGATCTTCAGCTGTTGAAGTCTTCAGCACTTGTCAAACTGCTGATGAGGCTTTCAGCAGTTGTTGTGATACCATGTGGACTTAGAGGTTTTCTGATCTTGGCTCATTGGTTCTTTTGGTCCAACAAACTCCCCCTGAACCAATGTAGCCAAAACCTCTAAATTATTCGTTGTCCCACTTATTGTTGGCAGAGTGTTGGTCTTTTTCCTTCTTGATCAGTAGAGAAGATGACCCATGTAAGCTCCGGCCTAGGAAGAAACCTCAAATATTTGTTTGGCAGAGTATGAATGGGAACTCTGTTTTGGGGAACAGGACACAGAGTTGTTATCCCATTCATGAGATTTACTTCCCCATAATGAGTCTGTATGACTCTCGAACATAGGCCTCAAGGAGAACAACTTGTTCCTCCTGAGAGAGTTCTTCTACTCCTCCTTCGAAGAAGAACTCTGGACCATAGTACTCTGATAAGTACTTCATGGTCCTGCCATTTTTCAGCTCCACCGTAGTTACCTCCCTATATACAAATTCATCAGGATGGTTGCCTTCAAGGAGTAACTGGAGTTCATTCTTCTTCTGATGTCTTCAAGCTTCTTATATAGCAACCCTTCTTTATCATCTTGTTTTCTAGTAAAGCTTGAGGGTCTTCTTTGCTTGGTGAGCTTTCTTGAATTCATCAATGATTTCCCAAGGTGAGACTACAACGGCCAACATGATGGTAGACTCTATTGTTTTTCGTACCTGGCCGTTGTATCTGTGTGGAATAGTTCTTTTATGGATTCTAGAACTCACCCTGGGGTCTGGCCATACTCTCACTCTCTCCTTCTGATACTGAAAGGTGTGCCTGAGAGTGTACAGCCTTTGAGCATGCCCTTTCATGGCTTGAATAGATGATGACTGAGGAAATTCCTTGTCAACCATCTTCAACAGTTGCTCATCGTGCTGTTTCTGCTGTTCTTCTTCTTCTATCTTGACTCTGACCATTTCCCTTTGAGAGTCAGGTGTGATCATGGTTGACTTCGGGGCTTTGGTAGCTTCAGAACAGCAGAGAGTGGCAGACTATCATCTTCATCCTCCTCTTCTTCTTCTTCTTCCATCCTCAGCACCCTTCTCCTCCTTCTGGGTACATCACTGGATGATGGTTGGGTTGGTGAAGGAATTGGTTTTGAAGAATGAGGATGTTTGGATTTTGGCTTAGAGATTGGTTGGGAGATTTGAGGGATAGGATCTGTTTGAGTGGGTGGAAGGGAAGGTTGATCCAGCATCTTTGTAGTTAGTTTCGCCTTTGTGAGTTTAGCCATCTCTAACCTTTTACCAGCCCCAGCCTCATCAAGGGCTTCCACAATAATCCCTTTGTTGAATTGCTCAGACAGACAGATTCTGGTGGCTATAGCCAGAATGCTGTCCCTGGTCCATGCGCGAATCTCCATTAACGATCTTCCTAAGTATTTTGCAATGAAGCGGATCATTATTTCCAATCTCTCTTTCTCAAGAGCATCATACCCTGCCCATCGGGTTTGTATCTCTTGCACTTCCAACCTTCTGATCTCACTATCCAGTGTGGCTGTGTCAACCCCTGCCTGAAGAGTTGTTCAATTATTTTATCCATGGATCGGCTGTGTGTAGTGTCAGCTTCTTTGACCAGCTCCTCCAAGGATTTGTCTTCAGCAGTGTGATCATCAGCACTTCTCTTTCGCTTGTAAGTGAGCAGAGGTTGCTTTTCTTTCTCCTCCTCTTGGGCTTGCTTCTCTTCCTTCTTCTCCTCTGTTCTTTTCCTCTTCTTTTCTTTCACTGCAGTACTCTCCCCCTTTTTGGTTGCATTGGAGGAAGGGGTTTGTACCGCAGAAAGAGTCTTTTGTACAACATCAACCAAGGGCTGTAAAGTTGAGGAAAGCCTCTCATCAATGGCTTTAGTCACAATATCAGTGATTATGGGTGTGATGAGAGGGAGGGAATTTTGAAGTACAGCACCTATTTGCTCAGGAGGTTTCTGTTCCTGAGAAGTAGGGCCTGAAGCAGAGGCAGGTGGTTGAGTTTGGAGTGGCTCAGTGTTTGGGGAACCTTCAAGTGAAGGTGCCATCTGTGGGTGGGTAGAGGCAGATGGTCTTTCTCCTTGTGAGAGTTGGTCAAGTAGGTTTTGCAGCCTACTGACTTTCTCTTCAAGGATTGTGTTCTGGGCAAGAACATCATAGAAAAAGCCCAGGTCATCATCAGCCGAAACTGAATCATCTGACCTCCTGCTTAGAGCAGGATTTACATGCACTGGGTGTAGACCAGTTGGTGCATGTGCCCCTTGTGCTTGGTACTGGGGACTTCCAGCCTCAGGACAGTGTCCATCATCAGCTGTTGCCTCTAGTGAGGTCTTAGCAATGTTACCAGCCTCACTCTGATCATGTGCTGAGTCAGAGGAGGTGGCAGCCTCACTAGATATTCTAAGCTCCTTGTCTACACCAGGAGATAGAAGTGGTAAACCCCTGTGCTGTTGGTTCTCAAGTGCACTGTGTTCCTCCCCCTCAATTGTAGAGGTATTCCCAGTAGTAAGTGGTTTCTGGGGAGGGGGTGAGGAGTGCAGTTGAGTCAGCACTTGTGCAACTATTAAAGTTGGGCTGTGAGGGGCGGTTGTTTGGGGTGAAGGGATAGAAGCAGTGTGCACCTGGGGAGGTTGGTGCTCTTCAATGGCAATCTCCTCAAGTGAGGAAGATCCCAGATATGTAGGTACCCCTTGTGTGGTTGCTGCAGCGGCTCCTTTGAGAGGAAGCCTGAGCGGCTATGGCTGGAAGAGTCATTGTATCCACTAGGGGGTTTGGACTAGTGGATATATCCTGCGTTTGTGTTGCAGGGGCATCCTCAGGGACTCAATTCCCTGAGTAGCCGTTTTGGGTTTCTTTTTGGTGGGTTTGGTGGGGACTTTGGATTTGGAGGTGGTGGCTGGGGTTCCAGCTGCGTGGGTTTTCGCAGCTTGGCACCATTTTGAGTGTCTGGTCAGAGTTGTGCCGGGAGTATACTTCCGGCAGAACAGCCGTAGCAGGGACTCCCAAGCCAACAAGTCCCTCAGCATTAAGCTGGCTTGTAATGATGGCCATTATGAACCGTGGATATAGTATCCAACGGTTGGCAGTTAGTTTTTGAGCCATATCCTTGAGCTCTAAAAATATTATTTCTGAAAATTTTAGTGGTTGTTGCTCAAGAATAGAATACATTACCTGCTGCCATTTTGTCGACATTTGATCCCAAGACGACGTCTTAGGGGCCAAACATACATTCACCATGTGAAAAATCAGGCGCTCAGCGTCATTAAAGTGTTTCTTCATGATAGTGGAGGCACTGAGATCGCCTTGATATCCATGTTGAGCAAAGGATAGATCTATGGTGCCCTTCGGATATCCAGCAGGAGAACTAGCATCATTCAGTTGAAGAATTTGTGATTATTGCAGGAGTGATGACTACTTCTTTGTTGTTCACGACCGACTGGAGGGATGGTGTGTTGTTCTCCCCAGTGGTAACAGTAACGTTCATCCAAAATTGTTGAAGGGATTCGGCATGTAGTATGGGATTCAGAAGAAATGCCGTATGGTATTGGGACTGAACCATAAGATCGATAGCAGTATCGAACTTAGTCCAGATAGGCGATTTAGTGAGGTAGGCAACACAGTTGTGTCGCGGTTTAATTTGCATGGACGCCATGGAGAAGAGGGAAGTTTTGGAGAGAACGTTAGGTTTGAAGAAGATGAAGCATTGAGAGCTAAGGTTAGGGATATTTATAGGGTACGGGTAAGAAACGACTGAAGGATGTGGTGTTAGTCATCAGTAGTTTTAAACGACCGTTGACATGGTATTATCCTTTCAGACGTTGAAACAGCTGAAGTCGTGGTGTTAGGCATCAGTAGTTTAGAAAACTACTGAAGACCGTGTTTTGACTTCAGATGATTGAAACAACTGAGGACTTGTGTTTGTCATCAGTAGTTATGAAACTACTGAAGACAGTGGTTTTGTCATCAGCTGTTGTAAACAACTGAAGACTTGGTATTAGTCATCAGTAGTTATAAAACTACTGAAGACGTGGTTTTGCTTCAGTTGTTAGAATGAAACAGCAGTTGTACAAACGACTGAAGAGAAAGTTCTCTTCAGCTGTTTTCGTCAATTCTTAGCTTTTCAGCTGTTTCATACTGTCCTCAACACATTCATCAGTCTTTTTAGCTGATTTCAGTTGTTTCATAGGACATCAATACTTATCTGTTTTTACTGATTCAGTAGTTGTAACTGCATCAGTACTTATTCTAGCTGCAACATACCAAGCCTTAACACCAGGTTTTGGAAAGTTGAACTATCCAAAGGCTTAGTAAAAAATATCTGCAAGCTCATCAGCACTAGGCACAAACTTAGGATCAATCAGACCTTTTTCAAACAATCCCTTATAAAATGATGTCTGATCTCTATATGTTTGGTCCTAGAGTGCTGGACTGGATTTTTGACAATGCAAAGAGCTGAAGCACTATCCATTAACAATGGAGTCTTAGTCTCTGAAATGCCATAATCCAAAAGTTGGTTTTGAAGCCAGAGTACCTGAGATGTACAACTTGCAGCCGCAATGTACTCTGCTTCAGCAGTTGATGTAGCAACTGAGGTCTGTTTCTTTCTTGCTCTGCCAAGAAATCAAGCAGTTGCCTAGGAATTGACATCCACCAGAAGTTGATTTCCTGGTCAACTTACACCCTGCATAGTCACTGTCAGAAAAAGCAACTAATTTACCAGAATGTCCAGTAGAATACCATAAACCTAGAGATGGAGTGCCTTGCAGATATCTAAAGATCCTCTTGACTGCAATCAGATGAGACTCTTTAGGTGCAGCCTGAAATCTAGCACAAACACATGTAGCAAACATAATATCTGGTCTAGAAGCTGTAAATACATCAAGGACCCAATCATACATCTGTAAAGTGTTTCATCAACCACTTTACCTTTCTGATCTGTATCCAGTTGTGTGGTGCTGCACATGGGAGTAGAACAAGGCTTACAGTTTTGTAAATCAAACTTTTGCAAAAGATCTTTTGTATATTTGGACTGATGAATGAAAATTCCATCAGCCTTTTGTTTGATTTGCAACCCCAGAAAGAACTGTAATTCTCCCATGGCACTCATTTCAAACTTCTGTTGCATCAACTTTGTAAAGGCATCACACAACTTTGGATCAGAGGATGCAAAAATGATCATCTGTACATAAATTTGAACAAGTAGATTATGCTGCCCAGCTTTCTTAATGAATAAAGTCTTATCTATGGAGCCTCTAGTGAAATTGTTTTCCAGAAGAAAGTTTGATAATGTCTCATACCAGGCTCTGGGAGCTTGTTTTAACCCATAAAGAGCCTTATCAAGCTTATACACCCAATTAGGATGTTTATTGTCCTCAAAGCCTGGAGGTTGACATACATAACCCTCTTCTTTAATTTTTCCATACAAAAATGCACTTTTGACATCCATTTGAAAAACTTTAAGGTTTTGATAAGCAGCATAAGCTAAAAACAATCGAATTGCTTCCAGTCTGGCTACAGGGGCAAAGGTTTCATCATAATCAATACCTTCTTCTTGTGCAAACCCCTGAACAACCAGTCTGGCCTTGTTCTTAACAATAAGCCCATTTTCATCAGTTTTGTTCCTAAACACCCATTTAGTGCCTATTGCACACTTACCTGGAGGTAGAGGACCAGTTCCCACACTTGCTGTTTCTTGAACTGAAGAAGCTCAAGCTGCATGGCATCAACCCATCCATTGTCCTTTAAAGCAATGTGATAATTCTTTGGCTCTTGCTGACTGATGAAGAGAGCATAGAAGCAGAAATTTGACAATTGACTTCTTGTTGATACTCCAGCAGTGATATCACCAATGATTTGAGACATAGGGTGATTCTTCAGATCTTGATACACAATGATCTGTGCAAGTGTTTGTAGCAGGCTCAGCAGTAACAGATGGTGATGGTGAATCATTTCCTTGAAACCAATCAGTGGATGGTAATTCAAAGGAAGTTGAATTCGAAGAGATCTCATCAGCATTTGTTGTGGATGGTGCTACTGGAGCTACAGGAACATCAGGTCTAGCTGAATCAGGCAGCTGATCACTAAACCTGAAGAGGTGAGTACTGCAATCATCATCATCATCAGCAGTACCACCAGGTGGTGAACTGTTGACAGGAGCAACAGCAGGAGTTTGATAAGGAACATATTGCAGTATGTCCAAATCAAATAACTCCACAGGGCTTTGTGGAATCTTGTCCTTTGGAGATTCATTGAACTTAACATGTAGAGTTTCTTCAACCATCTTTGTTCGTTGAAGACGACTCTGTATGCCTTGCAAGTAGATGAATAACCAACAAAGTACCCTGCATCCACCTTAGGATCAAATTTATGGAGTTGATCCTTTGTGTTGAGAATAAAACAGGGACACCCAAATGCTTTGAAAAATGAAATCAGAGGAGCCAAATGATGGAGAACTTCATATGGAGTCTTCATCAACCTCTGATTTACTAAAACTTTATTTTGCACATAGCAAGCTGTGTTGACAGCTTCAGCCCAAAAGGTCAGTGGCAAACCTGAGTCAGCCAGCATGGACCTTGCAGCTTCAATGAGGGTCCTGTTCTTTCTCTCCACTACTCCATTTTGTTCTGGAGTCCTTGGAATGCTGAACTGCCTTTTGATTCCCTTTGAAAGATAGAAGTCATCAAGTGTATGATTTCTGAACTCAGTTCCATTGTCACTCCTAATACACTTGACTGGAAGGGAATACTGCTTCTCAATATACAGCACAAAGTGAATAATCTTCTGAGCAGCCTCATCCTTTGAATGTAGAAAGAAAGTCCATACAAATCTGGAGTAATCATCCACAATTACCAGACAGTATTTCTTCTTTGCCATGCTCATTACTCTCACAGGACCAAATAGATCCATATGCAGTAATTGCAAGCAGGCAGTGGACTTAGGCACTTCAATAGGAGGGAATGAGACTTTGTGTTGTTTTCCTTTTAAACAAGCAGTGCAGGTTTCATCACAGTGGAACTCCTTTATTGGTAAGCCTCTGACTAAACTATTGTGGGTAAGCTGATTCATGTTTTTGAGATTAACATGACCAAGCCTTCTGTGCCACAGTTTAGATTCTTGAGAAGAGGCTTTGGAAAATAGGCAAGGATTGCCTTTGAGATCTATCTTCTTAGAAAGATCTAAGGCATACACTCTTCCTGTCCTGTTGGCTTTCAGGAGAGTGTGATCATCCAACACCTTGTCAATCAAGTGCAAAACTTTGGATGACAGAATCCTACAGTTTTGACTGGTGAAAAGGGCAACATGGCCTTTATCACACATTTGACTGACACTCAAGAGATTGTACTTGAGATTTTCCACATGATTAACATCATCAAATTTGATTTCTCCATTGGAGACAAGCCCTTACCGATGATGTAACCCCTAGCATCATTGCCAAAGAGACAAATCCCTTCTTTCCTTGAGAGTAGTCATGAAGAAGAGAGCTGTTCCCAGTCATGTGCATAGATCCCCCACTGTCTACATACCAGATGCTACTTTGGCATGTTGAAGAACCCTGCAATAATAAACAATCAGTTAGTTTTAGAGACCCAAACCTTTTGGTTTTGGGCCTGGTCTCATCAATAGATGGTAAACTAACAGGTTTATTTTAAACAACAGCCTGAGAGGAAGAAGATGGTGTAGAAGAGGAGTCCTTTGGCTTGGACCTCCTTTTCTGTGGTTTCAACATAGGAGCATCTAGTTGGTTAACTCTACCCAACAGATGTTGAACCATCATTACCAGCTGTGTCTGATTTTGTGATAAAGCTTTCAGCTCATCAGACACATTGCTGGTGGAGTTTGATAAGTTCCTATGTTGCACCTTCTTCTTCTGAGCACCCTCAGCTGTCACCTGTTTAACCCCTTCCTTTTTGGATTTCTTTGAGGACTTAAGGGTTACAGGATTTGATGTTGCTGATACAAATGTGGTCTCAAACTCAGTTTTTCATTTTTACCATTTTCTCATTAATTCTTCTTTTAGTTTGAGTTTGGAACCTCTTTTGTACCAACAATCATCTGTAATGATTGAACAAACCACATACTTCACATGGTTTCTTCTTCATCTTAGGTTGATCATCAACTAAAGAGGGTGAAGCAACAGAAGACTTGTTCTTCAATGCTTTGGAAGCATTGTTTGCTTTCTTGACAGCCTCTTTAGTAGTCTTCAAACTCTTTCTACTGCCAGTTTTCTTCTCTTCAGTACTGACAGCAGTTGAAGTTTGAACTTCAGGTGTTAGATCCTGCTCTCTAGTCCTTTCAGGACCTTCAGAATTAACTCCTGAGTTGATCAACTCATTAATCATGTGAATGTCAGCATTTGAACATCAACATCAGCTGATAGGTTCAAAGAGGGCTTGATGCTGACTGCTACTTCTGATTGTGCTGTATCAGAAGGTAGATCACATGATGTGATGGATTGGTTATCACTCTCACCATCAGATTCTACCTCTGCTCTTGGGGTAAAATCTGTAGGTGGAGCAGTGTGATTGTAACCAATTCCAAACTTCACATTTGAAGCAGATTGCTTACTAAGAAGCATTTCAAAACCTTTGCATGATTGTACCCATCTATCACACTCTACCTGGGTAACTGCAAGGGTTTCTTTGAGATCTTTGTACTTCTCTAGAAGTACTTCTTCTCTAGCCTTATCATCAATTATTTGGCAATTCAGTTTATAAATCTCATCATTTTTATCTTTAGCACAAACTCAAACTCAGCTTTGTTTTTGGAAAATTATTTGTTCTAGCTCAATGTTCTTATTAATTAGAGCTACATTTGCTTCTCTAATGGAAGCAAATGCTGCTATGCATGGTTCAGAACATAATTTGGCTTTTGCCTCAGAGGATACCTGTGATACCTGAGGTGTAGAGGCATTAGAAAATGAAGTATCAGCAGACTCCAAAGCCATAAGAGCTAGATTCCCAAAAGGACTGTCACCACCATGTTGACCAGCACCTGAGAACAGTTGGTCATGACCAGACATGTCATCTGGTAAACTGCTCCAGTCAACAACTCCTGGGGTGAAGAAGCTGTGTTGTTGAGGTTGAGGTTGTTGATGAGATTGGGATGGCTGAGGTTCTGGTAGTGCATGAGGTTGGGTGCCATAGGAACTTGAACTTGATTTGACTGTGGCATGTAATAACAAGGGTACGGATATGGCATTTGACCCTGAGGAACAAAATATGCCGGAGATTGTTGTTGAGGATGATGACTAGAGGTGACAGGATGTTGCCCTCTGTGTTGTTGACTATTGCCAGGAAAAGTCACAAGGGTGCAGTGGAGTTAGATCCAGTTGATCTACACTCTCTTGCAAAGTGTCCAAGCCTTTGGCATTTGTGACACCTCAACTTGCTCTTGTCAAAACCAACTTTGGTTTTGCCAGAGAGTCCTGGGAATTTTCTTCCAGTTCTTTTATAGAACTTCTGAGATCTGATATTTATCAGGGCCATTTGGCTCAAAATATCCATCTCTTCTAAGTCATCATCAGCAATCCCCTTGAGATCATCCATAATGAAGCATAGATTGTCATTATTACACCCAGTACTGACCATCAACTCACAAATGCAGAATCAGAAGTGCTTGAAGAGAAATTAATATGCTCATCATACTGGCATTCAGATGAAGCATATTCTGACTCATGACCCCCAAGGCAGTGTTGCCTGGTACAAAGTCTTCAGTGAGCTTTCCAGATGAAGACAGCTTTCTCTTCTGTTCTATCTCTCTCTCAAAAGTGAGCAGTTTCCCATGGAGTTGGGTGAGAGATAGTTTGTCCAAACTTGCACTGGAGCGTAGGACATAGTATATGTGTCCCATCTCTCAGGCAGTGATCTGAGAAATCTGTTATTCATCTGAATATTTGTGTACTCAAGTTTGACCATTTTTAGTTCAGAGATCAAACAAGAGAACCGCTCATATTGTTGAGTCAGTGTCTCACCCTTTCTATGAGAGAATGTCTCATATTGTTGGGCAAGAATTTCTCTATTATTTTCCAAGACCTCATCTGTTCCTCCAAATTGTTCTTTCAAGGCATTCCAGAGGTCATGGGCAGTTTCATGATGCATTAGCCCAGAATAGATTTCATTTGGCAGTGCCATGGCCAGAATTCCATGGGCTTTTGCATCATTTCAAGCAACTTCTTATCCTCATCTGAGTATTGCTCCCTCCTCTTCGGAACCATTTGATTGGTTTCCGGTTATTCACCATAGGCTTGTGTGGACCATGTACCACTGATGTCCAACACCTGCGCTGTTAACAGACAGGTGATGGAGCATACGTCTTTGCCATATGTTATACTCATTCCTAACCAGCATTGGTGGCTTGGTTGAGGAACCAGTATTGTGAGGATCATTGGAGGGAGTGGTCATTTTCAGTTCAAAAACAATTTAATTCAAGCTTTTAAAAGTTTTAAACAGACCACAACAAACTCAATGAAACCAAGAGAAGATCTCAGGATGAATGACCAGAAATACAGAAAATTCAATCTCTATAACCGTTTCTTGCAAAAACAAAAGCTAATTCAATCAAACTTAGATCTTGAATAGCAGTTTCAATGATCAATTATTAGATCGATCAATGATTAACTGCTCTGATACCATTTGACAGGATCAGCGATCACAAGTTTGATGTATTAGGATTCAAAGCAGCGGAATACAAACAAGAATTAGACAAATTGTAGCAAGCAATCGATACTTGTATGCATTAAGAGCGCATACGGTTATAGGGAGAGAATATATATTTCTGATTTCAAGAATGTTTATAGATGTAGAATATTTCTAATCAAATCATTCATTCATTCCTTCATTCATATCATTACAATAGGTTGTCACTCCTTATATAGAGTGCAACAATCACTGCTGTTATCACGGAAAGTGACAACTGCCAGATCTAATACAAAAATAACTAACTCTTAACAAACTACTGAAATGTTCACAACTACTGAGAACATATCAGAGTGTTAAGTACAATATAAAACTACTGAAACTACAACGACTGAAGAACAAGCTCTTCAGTCGTTTTACAAACTACTGAAACATAAAACTACTGAAACTAGAAATATAAAACTACTGATATCACAACTACGGAAGTACTCTTCAGCAGTTGTGACAAACTACTGAGGCCTCAGTACTTGATCTTCAGACTTTGACCTTCAGGTGTTTCATCAGCTGATGACTTCAGTAGATATCATCAGCTGATGTCTTCAGTCTTTGTCTTCAGACTTTGTACATCAGTTGTGATCTTCAACACTTGTAAACTCTTCAGCTGTTGTACTTCAGTACTTTGGTCTTTCAGCTTCAGCATTGTGTTCTTCAGCTGTTGTACTTCAGCACTTTAGTTCTTCAGCTGTTGAAGTCTTCAACACTTGATCTTCAGCTGTTGAAGTCTTCAGCACTGTCAAACTGCTGATGAGGCTTTCAGCAGTTGTTGTGATACCATGTGGGACTTAGAGGTTTTCTGATCTTGGCTCATTGGTTTTGGTCCAACAGCTGACTTCTCTGATATCATTTCCTTTCTTACCCAATCATCTTATTACACTTGCCTGATTGTTAACCCCACGTTTATTCAAACCATATGGCTGAATTTTAGGAAAATGGTCAGATTGAGACCCTAAATGGGGTTCGGGTAATAAGACGAGCATCTGTGGCCATGAGTGGATCATTACAGAGCAACTCATCAGGGAGCATCTTGAGCTTCATGAGGAGGGTGCACCCACAGAGTTCCCCAAAGTAGATTTGGGCAACACCTACATCTAAATAGGATATGCTGGAGATGTTAGCAGGTCTACAGTTTACAAGTTCAACTTTTCATACAACTACAAGGTCCTGTTGCATGTTATTCTTCATTGCCTATCCAACAAATCTAGGGGATAGGATCAAATCCATACGAACTAGGGTGCCTAGTTCATGGAATGGTGAGAAGCCTTCGATTTAACTATTCAAGATTTGTGCTGATCAATCTTGTGGGAAACCTCCAGTGGGAAACGTTCTTTATACATCCTATGTTTCTCTAGCATATAATCAACTGTGAGCTGGACCAGAGTCAGCTTGTCTGAGCTCCTCTGACTGTTCCCCACATGAGGCCGACCATTTTAAAGACATTGAAGAAAGTGTCCATCAATTTCACCGGAAGACACAATGCTCTTCTTCCAGGTATGACTGAGCCAATCGCTCCTGGTTACATCCATGTTGACCCCACAAGTGATGAACTCACACAAGAAACTACCCTCAGACTGCCAAAGCTACCTTCTCACCCCATCACCATCACATATCAAAGAAGTCCCAACACACCCTTGTTTAATGTTCTCTGATTGAACAAGCTCCTCCTGTTCAATCCAAAAAGACTAGAGTGGAGCAATGGGCTCTCACTCAGTCTGAGTTCTCACCATCCTTCATAATTGACCTCAATATGGGTTTTGAGTCTCCTCAGTCTTAAACCATGAGCCTGACACCCAAGTTGAAAACCCTCAGCGTGAGTATCTATACTCCTCTAAGCAGCCACAAAGGGACAACCCACTATAGGCTCATGCCTTTAGACATTGATCAAGGTCCCGGGTCACTAGGTTTAACTTATATATCCTTTACTGACCTCCTCTTCAAAACTGATGAAGAGATTACGTCTGTTCATGGCAATGAAGTTGATCTACAACACGCTCTCAAGGATCAACAGAGCCTAGACAGACCTCTTATCTCTAGCCCCCATCAGCAAGGCTTTACTGTGGTGAGTCCCACTGATATGGAGAGGACTCATGCAGACTCAACCGCCACTACTGAAAGGGCCTTAATGGACCTTCAGGATAATCGTAACATTTCTGAGACTGAATCTGCGGCAACCATGCCTTCTGATGACTCTGAAAGAGTCATCATTAAGCAAGGCAAACCAGGGTGCCAAGAAACCACATTTGGTGGTGAGGATAAACATACTAGGTATGTTACCTCATCTCCCTATGATTCTTCAAAACAAGATCAGGGAAGACTGTAACTCATCATTAAAGACCTACTTTCTAAAGTCTCAAACCGTGAATCTAAGGTTAGGACTTTAAAGGATAGGTCTGGCACTCAGCAACTTGAGATTGACAATATTAAGGCTCAACTAGCTGAGTAACAGATTGAGAGATCTGTTAGGCATGTACCCATTCAGGTCTCCTTGACCTCTTCCTCTAGCTCATCTAGCTCTCAAGATGATGCTTCCAAAAAGGGGGAGAGTCTTCAGAGACAAACAACTAACGAACCACAAAGCCAAGCTGCAACTTCCAGATACTTGGCTCCTATTACAACTATCTTTCCTGAGCCATCCCATGTTGTCCTGCAAATAGACCCAAGGATGCTAAGAGATCTCTATAGGCTCTTTTCCAAGTTTCTATTGAGATCTTCATTAGATCAGCCTACCCTTGATGCAACTATGATGTACTTTGGAGATGAAGAGCTTCAAAGGTTAAGTGCACCTTCTACCACTGTGGAAGATGTTGGTCAACCTAAGGTCCAAATGAAACCTGAGATTCATTTCGAATGGGAAATGAGGACTAATAGCCCAACAATCGAAATAATTGGGACCATACTGCACACCCTCAAACTTCTGAAGCCAAAGTCAAAGACTTGGAAGAACAAGTTGAGTCTTCCAAAGCTGAGTTAGAAGTTGCAGAAGGATTGTTCTCGTTGTCCGAGGATCTAATCATCACAAACGCAAGTCTAGAGCTGTCATCTGAGCTGAATAGTGAGGACTTTCTCAACCGACTCCTAGCTCAGACACCTACACTACCTCTATCTCAATCAAAACCCTCCATCCAAGAACCACCAAAGTCAAGCACTTCTAAAGATGATAAAGAAAGAAGGAAATGACTGCGGAAGAGATTTAGGAGGAGGAGAGGATAAAAAAGCTCAAAAGAAAAGTGGAATTCAAACTGGGAAATTGTTAGCTACCAGTTCCAAAGCAGTTGCAACCAACCAGGTGGCAGTCAACAACAAAAAGAAGGTAGAAATCATTGACGGGCTCATCAAGCTTCGAGCTGCCAATGAAGACATACTCTTACTACTATTAGAGGAGTTAGTAGACCTAGGAAAGGCAACTAGGCTGTAGACTGAACAAAAGGAGGAAGCAACAAAGTTAGCCTTGTAGGAGGAAAGAGAAAGAGAAAAAAAGGAAGTTGATCTACAGCTTTAGAGTGAAAGGATATCTTCCTAACCTCCAGAGGTTTCTCTCCTTAAGAACTATATCCACATGATGATGATACGATCCTATGGCTCTTCAACAAAGAGTAGGATCAACTAAAGAAAGAAAGAAAGAGAGTAGCAAAAGAGAAGTTGAGGGAGAAGAAGAAGAAATAAGAAGAAGCTGAGGTCATTGCGACCAAGAAGATAGGTGAGAAAGCCTTGATGAAAGACTATCTCCAGGCTCATGGCTTCTCTGGTAGGCAGGTGGACCTATGTCTGAAAAGACACTTTAAGAAATTGTCAGCGACATCAAGGCTGACATTTGTATAGGTAAAAAGAAAGAGATGTACAGAAAGGTATAAGGGATGATCTTCAAGCTAACCACTCAACTCCAACCTGAACCAATTCCCTCTTCATTCACCATCAAAACTGAACCCTTCAGACCTGAACCTACACCATTAACCGTACCAACTCCCTCACCTCAACCACCTAAACTACCCATCCTCAAACCCAAAACAAACTCCAGAACCACAACACGACAACCATCCCCTTAGCCTTCCAAACGTCTCTCATTACATGAGTTAAAGGAAATCAAGACAAAGCTCACCAACTGCACAACCCTGAGCGATATCTCTTATGAGGAAGACTCTGTCAAACTGACTTATGTTGACGGATCCTCATGTTCCCTCGCTAGAGATCAATTTCTTGATATACCTAGACGAACTTTGGACCAAGCTGAAAAGCTCCTTGGCTTCAACTCTGGTGCTTTGAATGAGGAAGAAAAGAAGCTAAGGAGAAGGCTGCTGACTCTACTAGATACGAAGAATGGAGACAATGTACCAAGTCAACCACTTGTGCCAAGGAAAAAGATTATCCAGTAGAGGTTTGAAGACTCTTCTCACAACTTTTTTGTTGAGAGAGAGAGTGGAGAACTAAACAAGCTAAATGCTTCATCTCTATTACACTTAAGCAGATTTGATATTGCTTAGTTCGCAGAGAAGCCACTCTCCAACCCCTCCAACTCTGAAGTAGCTTCATATCAAAAATCACCTGAGCAGTCTTTATCTGGCCGAGCTAACTGCTAGGATCAAGAAGGAAGAAGAGTTGAAACTGAGAGAGAATGAGAAAAGGAAAGGATCAGCAACCCAAGGCAAAGCCTTTCTTCAAATTGTTGAGGGTCCTACACTTGAATCCATAGTTAGATGGGAGTATGACTATAATTTTCATTAACTCTCTTCAAGGGGGCACAACAAAGGGTGAATATCATTCAAAGTGACAGACTTGATCTCCTGTCCACGAATGATTTGTACAAACTTCTCAGCACCACTTCCGGAAAAAATGATGAAATAGATAAGTATCTACTTTCCCTGGTGCTGAAAGTTCTGAGAAGCAAGAACAAGTGAGGTTTTGGTAGCATTAGCCTAGGGGAGTTTGTTGGATCAAGGAGAAGGCTGGTGCAACCAAAACCAGATAACTTAGACTATTTTGATTCAAATAATAAAGGACTTCTAAAGCTAAGTGTGGAACTTCCAAAGGAAAAAGAGTTCTTCCGAAGACAACGAGCAAGATCAACTTTCAAAGACAAACTTTACTTCCGAAGACAAAGTATTCACTTTGAACATCAAGACATAGAAAAAAAGATCAGAACTCAACTTCCGAAGTATGAAGAAAAGAAGAAGTCCTCAAGCCTCGGAAGAAGTAGCCTCTTCCGAAGTATAAGTGGCTTGGGAAGAACTTATTCTTCTGAAGCCATTTAACCTTTGGAGGACACTACTATGAACCAGTGGACATAAGTATGGTCTCTGACACTCTGCTGCAAACCTTTGAGATATTGCATGGCATTTTCTCAAAAGCCATGTAGTTGACCATACTCTATTCCACTGTTGACCTTTATCAGTTACTACATTTACCAACTTTAGTTGGTGACAAAAGGTAAGTCATGGACATGTCATGACTACCATATCTTTAATAAGACATTATCCAAGATACCTTAAACTATAGCTTTGTAGTATTTGCTTTACTTAGAGGATTCCAGCAGGCATCAAAGTATATCCGGTTGTAGGTAGTATTATATATAGTTTCTCATTGTAACTCATGTAACATGCTTGTAAGAGTCTTGTAATATCTTGAGTTGAGAAGTAATGTATGCAAGTACCTTGAAAATTATTTCTTTGTGTTCTTTGTTACTTATTATATTATTATCAAGTCTTGGAAGAGACTTTGCTTCATCTAATCCTAGTGTATTATAAGTGAGTTTGAGAGAGAAACCAAGTGTTAAGTGACAAAACCGGTCCTGCAATACGCATGTGCCTGACTTAGGCACATGGGCACTTAGGCGTATGGGCAGTTGGGCGCATGAGAACACTTAGCCAATTTGGAATTAAATTAGGTGCATTGGCACTATTTGGGTGCATGAGTTTCAGGCGTATGGGGACTTAGGTGCATGGCAACTAACTTTAACTAACAATCATAATTTAAGTCCCAAATCCAATTCTAACATGTTCTAAGCTTAGGTCTTACATTCTAAGCAATAGAAACACATACATAACATATTCATAATATCATATACACCCAAATCACACCCCACCCACACACACATTCAAACATATATATGGGTACAAATACCCACTTTTATAAAAACATACTTACGTGCATTTCAGGCAAAATCAGTTAAAATATGTAAAGGGGGGGTTCTAGAACTCACCTTTCGCAATTTTGTGTATGACTTCTTCAAACCCGAATGCAAATGAGTTCAAGTACCTAAAACCCACCAAAGCACACATAAAAAACCCACAAAACACAAATAAGCACAAACCCAAGGCTATACTTATCCAAGAACAACTTAAAACACTAAAAAGTCACATCAAAACTGAATTCTTCTTCTTCTTAAAAAAATCAAGAGTTCTCTCTGCTCCCTCTCCGTACCCGAGTGCAAAAGTTGATGTAACAAAGAAGTGGGCGGCCATGCCCACCTTTGTACAAAATATATTAGAATTTTGGACTTTTTGCACATTTAGCCCCTCAACTTGGGTTAAATTGCATTCCTTTCTTCTATTCCTTTTCTTTTAATTTTCGAGTGTTACAAGTCCACCCCACTTATAGAGGTTTCATCCCTGAAACCTGTTATTCCATGAACAAATGTGGGTAGCGTTGTCTCATCTCTTCTTCAGTCCGTTCTAGCCTCCTCCTAGGTGATCATGAAGGCTCTAGCGCTCGCCTTCTGCCCTTTAGTCTAAGCCTTCTTCCCTACCCTAGAGCTCTCATACCTCGGCTTCTTGCAGTCCCTGCTCATGTGGCCCTCTCCGCCACAGTTAAAACACCTTACCACCTTGCACTCTCTCGCCATGTGGCCAGGCTTTCTACACTTGAAGCACATATTTAATCCCCACCTACACTCACCAGTATGCTCCATTCCACACATGCCACACCTTTTTGACCCCACACCGGGTGTGACCACACGTTAGTCATCCACCCGTGTATGCTTGTTGTTTGGAGCGGCCCTGCCATATCCAAACCACTTCCTATTCCAGTTCTTATTACCATCCTTCCTCTTCACCTCAACTGTAAGGATTCCAACAAGACTGATGTAGTCAAAACATTTAAAGCATCCAATGTCTCTCTACATGCATGCACAAAGTTACTAAAGTAGAAATGCTTTAGAAGTTTTACACCTCACATCAGAAATAATCTAAGTGTAAAAACTTCCAAAGCCAAGACCAATATCTTCCAAAGCCCAATATGAAGTCTCCCTAAGCTTCAAAGACAAAGTCTTCCGAAGCCAATTTTATGAAAATTGATTTCTTTCAAAGACTTTTATGTACATGCTATTATCTAATGTACTTTTCCATAAAGCTGGACCACCTTTCAGCTGCAATTCTATTTGACTCACCAACTTTCACAAGTTGGTGAAAAGGTCCATGCTTTTGGAATACTGTACATTGAGGTCTTGAGTCTGAGCTTTCTACTTTATGTACTTTATCCTTTTTGTAATATATTAGGATGTGAGCTATGGCATGCATACTCACTAGTCAAATGGCAATCTGACTTTTGACTCTACATTTGATTTTGTTGTCTAGTCTTATGTATCCAGCTAGCTTTCAAAGTATAGCCAGCTGTAGGATGTAGTATAAGTATCTCAAGTACTGTAACTTTCAAGTATGCTTTGTAACACTTTATAATTGAACTTAAGAAGCAATATACTTCAATCTTGAAAACCAAATACTTATATTGTTATATTGGTCCATCCCTTTTTTACTTGTGATCTTAGCATCTCTCATTATATTTAAACCAGATCCCTATTTGATCTATTAAGTGTTCTAAAGAACTCTCCTCACTTGTGTTGTTGTATTGTAAAAGTGCATCAGCCCTTCTAACAATCCTGCATTTGGTATCATAGCGTTCCAAGCTCTTGATTTAGATCTCACCATCTTAAGATCCCTCACACATATAAAACACTTAAGAACTCAAATGG
Source organism: Flaveria trinervia (assembly GCA_025506515.1). Lineage (NCBI taxonomy): Eukaryota > Viridiplantae > Streptophyta > Magnoliopsida > Asterales > Asteraceae > Flaveria > Flaveria trinervia. The sequence goes on from CM046457.1 coordinate 39,829,117, forward strand.
TAGCCATCACCAAGGCTGATATGGAAACTAGAACTATGACAAAGTCTCCATTAATCACTCCTAATGTCTTTAATACTTGGTGTCAAAGTATGGAAGGCTTTATCAAGTCTCAAGACTCCAAGAAGTGGGACTGTGTTGTTGAAGGACCTTACATACCAAGCACCTCATCTGCTACTGGTAGTGGTTGATTCCAAAGGTCGTGGCTGATTTCTCTAATAAAGATATGAACAGAATAATGATTGATCAAAAAGCCATGACAGCCCTTCAAACTGCTCCTCCAAACTCTATCTATAGAGGCTTGAAGAAGTGCAAGACTGCAAAGCAACTATAGGAAGCACTGAAGCTTGTGTATGAGGGCTCCACTAAAGCCAAGGAGAACAAGAATGATCTTCTCAAGTAGTAGTTTGAAAACTTCACCTTTAAAGTACGTGAGACCCTGACTCAATAATACTTTAGGTATATTGAGATTGTGGATACTCTAATGGATGTTGGAGTAACTCTTGAAAACAAGGACATTGTAAGGAAGTTTATGTCCTCTCTTCCTAGACAATGGACACATTATTGTGTTGTCATCAAGAGGACTGAGAATCAAATGACTCTTACTCTAACAGAGTTGTATGGTATTCTCAGTGGATACCAGATGGAGATGAACATGCAAAATTCATCTGGTAACTCTAGCAATCAAATGGGTTCAGCCCTTCATGTGATTAAAAAGGATAGCATAGAACCTCAAGATCATCTTATATGCTACCTCGACAACTCATAAAAGGGTCCTTTCATCAGCTTCCTAGAGACTCCAAGAGAAAGCTACACTCAAGGAAGTCCTTCCAAGAGACAAGTTCTTCTTATGCTTTTGTCTCTGTTGATGTATCCTCAGTCAACTTTCTCTTCACCCTTGAAGACTTGGACTATATCCATCATGATAATCTGGAGTATATGGAGATAGTTTAGCAGATGGCCCTTCTCACTCACAGAGCCAAGAAGTTCTACAAGAGGACAGGGAGGAAGTTTCCTAGCAATGCAGCCAGTGGAAAGTTTGGGCTGGATAAAAGCAAGGTAAAGTGTTACAACTATAACTAGATGGGACACTTTACTATAGAGTGCAAGACACCAGAGCAAATACTGGCCAGTTGCTGTTGAAGAAGGAGTCTTTGACTAGACTGAGAGAGCTCCCTACAATGAGAAGCCAAGGCAGCATGCTGCAGTTGCTGTTGAAGAAGGAGGCTTTGACTAGAGCTTTTAGGTGGAAGATGCAATTCCAAATGAAGCACTCATGGCTGACTGTGATGAAGCCAAGGTATTGTAACGTCTTTGCACTCTTGAATGTATTTCTAAAGTTAATAGATACAGGTCTTACAACTTAGAGATGAGATCTGATCTTGAGTCCTTGAATATATTAAAAGCTGATTTCAAAAAGGTTGAAAATGATTATAAGTTAAAGATAGAAGACTTAGAGATAACCATTTCAGTTCTTAAACATGAGCACACAAATTATAGGACTCAGATCAAGGATCTCATAACTAAGTTGACTGAATGCCATGCTGAGCTTGTGATCAGCAAAACCAGGGTAGAAAAATGTGTTATTGAAGAAGAGACCTTCAAGAACATCATATCCTCATCCTTGCATGAAAAAGTGTGTTATCAGAATAGCAGGGACTAGGTTCTTGTGAGATAGCTCCTCCTTACAAAATCTTGTCTGTAAGATCTTCTATTGTGAGGATGAGCTTCCCCTTATAGACCCCTTATCTAAAAGGGATTAAGAGGAGACGATGAAGAATGACTCGGAGAGTAGTGAAGAAGATCATTCTAAGAAGGGTCATCATCCTTCTAAGGAGAGTAAAGTTTTTGGGATGTCTAAGTCGAAGAGGAGGAACTTGATCAGAAGGAGCAAGAGAAAGGCAAAGAAGGCTTAAGAGATCAAGGCCACTTTTAGCTCTACACAGAAACAAGTCTTTGTTTCTGCCGGATTTGAAGTGGTTAAAGCTGAGAACACAAACTGGAACTCCACGAACAAGAGTTCTAATTCATGTCCAAGTCATCCCATCATCATGAAGAAGGCTGATAAGTTGTACACTAGTGTTGTACAACATGAACCATCAAGCTCCAAAGGTAGTTCTAACCCCCACAAGAATTACCACATCATTTAAGAAGATGAAGATAGAGAGTGAAAGTGATCAAGTTTAGCCTTGGTCACAAAAGAAGACTCATAGAAGGAAGAAAATGGACTGTGTTATTTACAATCCGAAGATTGTATCTACAATCCGAAGATGTAGGACCAGTGAAGGGTGTACATTTACAACACAACAACACAGTGAGGGGAGTTTCTAAGAACACTTAACTAATCAAACAATGGAACTGGTTAACCCTGTAGTGATACTAAGAACACAAGTAAATATGAGATAGAATAAGATAGCAAAACACACAAGGAGTTGGTTTTCAAGATTTGCAGTATATTGCTTTCTCAAGTTCTATTACAAATGTTACAAAGCATAATGGAAAGTTACAAGTACTTAACGTACATATACTACATCCTACAGCCGGCCATACTTTGAAGGCTAGCTGGATACAATTTACTAGACACAAACAAAATCAATTGTAGAGTCAAAAGGCAGATTTCCTTTTGACTAGTGACTATGACATGCCATAGCTCACATACTAATAAAAAAAGGATAAAGTACATGAAGTAGAAAGTTAAAAACTCAAGACCTAAATGTACAGTTACCAAAAGCATGGACCTTTTAACCAAGTTATGAATGTTGGTGACTTTATAGAGTTGTAGCGGAAAGGGGTCCAACTTTCTGTAAAGTACATCAGATAAAGCATGTATACTTAAAGTCATCGAAAGAAATATGTCTTCTATTGTTCTTTGAAGCTTCGGAAGACTTCATCTTCGGCTATGGAAGATATTGGTCTTGGCTTCAGAAGATTTCACACTTAGAATAACTCTATTACTGGTGTGAAACTTCCAAAGCATTCTTCTTCAGTACACTTATGCATGCATTGTAGGAGACTTTGAATGTTTGAGTTGCATCAGTCTTTACATTTAATCCTTACAAACTCCCCCTAGGCTGATGTTACCAAAACACTTTGAAGACTTCAAAAATCAACAGTCCTTATTATGATGATGAACATCCCTTTCTTCATAGATGATCAGGATCACTCAGACTCTCAAAGTGTCTTCTCATGTCAAAGTGATCATGCAGAGGTAGATTGAACATGTCTGCCATGTGTAGACATTTTCAATGCCTTGACCTCTCATGACATGCCACCTTTCTGGATTTGTGGTGTATGTCTAGGATAGGATGGGTCTTCCTAATGCTAGGGGAGCTATTTGAATCAGAGATGATGGAGCATTGTTGGACCAAAAGAACCAATGAGCCTGATCAGAAAAACCTCTAAGTCCCACAGACATCACAACAACTGCTGAAGACTTGATCAGCTGTGTGACAAAGTCTGAAGACTTCAACAGCTGAAGACTAAAGTATTGAAGACTTCAACAGCTGAAGACTACAGTACTGAAGATCAACAGCTGAAGACTAAAGTACTGAAGATCAACAGCTGAAGACTAAAGTACTGAAGACTTCAACAGCTGAAGACCAAAGTCTGAAGATCAACAGATGAAGACTAAAGTACTGAAGATCAACAGCTGAAGTACAAAGACTGAAGACATCAGCTCATGACAACAGCTAAAGTTCAAGTACAGGTACTGAAGCCTTCAGAGTTTGTTACAACAGCTGAAGAAGCATTCTTCGTTTGTTGTGATGGTTTCCTTTCAGTAGTTTTCTTTTATGTTTCAGTATTTGTAAAACGACTGAAGAGCATGTTCTTCAGTCGTTGTAGTTTCAGTAGTTCTTTTCAGTTGTTGTAGTGATAGTTAACACTTAGTATTTTTGTAAGAAGATGTCAGCTGTTTTGACATCTTCAGTAGTTGTGTTAACTTTCAGTAGTCTGAATAATTCTGTTAGATGTCACTATCAAATGACATCAGTAGACGTCACATCTCCTATATAAAGAATGTTCCACCACGACATTCTTATATAAGGGATGATTGATCTGATTGTATGTGTGACATTTTGCTACCACAAAAGCGCGTATTGAATGAAATATTTGATTTGCAGAATTTTTTCTATAATCGTTTGCTCTTACTTTGAATATCAACTGTATTCTTGTGAATTGTCTAATTCATTGTTTGATTTCCGCTGCAATACTCTCTAATCAATCAAACGTAGATCACTGATCCTAACAATTGGTATCAGAGTTGTGCCGGGAGTATACTTCCGGCAGAACAGCCGTAGCAGGGACTCCCAAGCCAACAAGTCCCTCAGCATTAAGCTGGTCTGTAATAATGGCCATTATGAACCGTGGATAAGTATCCAACAGTTGGCAGTTAGTTTTTGAGCCATATCTTTGAGCTCTTAAAATATTAATTCTGAAAAGTTTAGTGGTTGTTGCTCAAGGATAGAATACATTACCGGCTGCCATTTGGTGGACATTTGATCCCAAGACGACGTCTTAGGGGCCAAACATACATTTACCATGTGAAAAATCAGGCGCTCAGCGTCATTAAAGTGTTTCTTCATGATGGTGGTGGCACTGAGATCGCCTTGATATCCATGCTGAGCAAAGGATAGATCTATGGTGCCCTTCGGATATCCAGCAGAGAAGTAGCATCATTCAGTTGAAGAATTTGGCGGATCATCGCAGGAGTAATAACTATTTCTTTGTTGTTGACGACCGACCGGAGGGATGGTGTTTTGGCTTCCCCAGTGGTAACAGTAACGTTCATCCAAAATTGGTTCAAGGATTCGGCATGTAAGATGGGGTTCAGAAGAAATGCCTTGTTGTATTGGGACTGAACCATAAGATCGATAGCAGCATCGAACTTAGTCCAGATCGGCGATTTAGTGAGGTAGGCAACACAGTTGTGTCGCGGTTTAATTTGCATAGACGCCATTGAGAAGAGGGAAGTTTTGGAGAGGAGCGTTAGGTTTGATGATGATGAAGCATTAAGAACTAAGGTTAGGGGTATATATAGGGTACGGGTAAGGAAACGACTGAAGGATGTGGTGTTAGTCATCAGTAGTTTTAAACGTCCGTTGACATGGTATTATCTTTTCAGACGTTGAAACAGCTGAAGTCATGGTGTTAGGCATCAGTAGTTTAGAAAACTACTGAAGACCGTGGTTTTGACTTCAGATGATTGAAACAACTGAGGACTTGGTGTGTGTCATCAGTAGTTATGAAACTACTGAAGACAGTGGTTTTGTCATCAGCTGTTGTAAACAACTGAAGACTAGGGATTAGTCATCAGTAGTTATAAAACTACTGAAGACGTGGTTTTGCTTCAGTTGTTTAAAATGAAACAGCAGTTGTGACAAACTACTCAGGCTTTAGTACTTGATCTTCAGACTTTGACCTTCAGGTGTTTCATCAGCTGATGACTTCAGTAGATACCATCAGCTGGTGTCTTCAGTCTTTGTCTTCAGACCTTGTACATCAGTTGTTGATCTTCAGCACTTGTAAACTCTTCAGCTGTTGTACTTCAGTACTTTGGTCTTTCAGCTTCAGCACTTGTGTTCTTCAGCTGTTGTACTTCAGCACTTTGGTTCTTCAGCTGTTGAGGTCTTCAGCACTTGATCTTCAGCTGTTGAAGTCTTCAGCACTTGTCAAATTACTGATGAGGCTTTCAGCAGTTGTTGTGATACCATGTGGGACTTAGAGGTTTTCTGATCTTGGCTCAATGGTTCTTTTGGTCCAACAAACTCCCCCTGAACCAATGCAGCCAAAACCTCTAACTTATGTATTCTCCCACTTATTGATGGCAAAATGTTGGTCTTTTTCCTTCTTGATCAGTAGAGAAATGACCCATGTAAGCTCCGGCCTGGGAAGAAATCTCAAATATTTGTTTGGCAGAGTATGAATGGGAACTCTGTTTTGGGGAACAGGACACAGAGTTGTTATCCCATTCATGAGATTTACTTCCCCATAATGAGTCTGTATGACTCACGAACATAGGCCTCAAGGAGAACAACTTGTTCCTCCTGAGAGAGTTCTTCTCCTCCTCCTTCGAAGAAGAACTCTGGACCATAGTACTCTGATAAGTACTTCATGGTCCTGCCATTTTTCAGCTCCACCGTAGTTACCTCCCTATATACAAATTCATCAGGATGGTTGCCTTCAAGGAGTAACTGGAGCTCATTCTTCTGGATGTCTTCAAGCTTTTATATAACAACCCCTTCTGAATCATCTTGTTTTCTAGTAAGGCTTGAGGGGTCTTCTTTGCTTGGTGAGCTTTCTTGAATTCATCAATAATTTCCCCAGGTGAGACTACAACGGCCAACATGATGGTAGACTCTATTGTTTTTTCGTACCTGGCCGTTGTATCTGTGTGGGATAGTTCTTTTATGGATTCTAGAACTCACCCTGGGGTCTGGCCATACTCTCACTCTCTCCTTCTGATACTGAAAGGTGTGCCTGAGAGTGTACAGCCTTTGAGCATGCCCTTTCATGGCTTGAATAGATGATGACTGAGGAAATTCCTTGTCACCATCTTCAACAGTTGCTCATCGTGCTGTTTCTGCTGTTCTTCTTCTTCTATCTGACTCTGACCATTTCCCTTTGAGAGTCAGGTGTGATCATGGGTTGACTTCGGGGTTTTGGTAGCTTCAGAACAGCAGAGAGTGGCAGACTATCATCTTCATCCTCTTCTTCTTCTTCTTCTTCCATCCTCAGCACCCTTCTCCTCCTTCTGGTACATCACTGGATGATGGTTGGGTTGGTGAAGGAATTGGTTTTGAAGAATGAGGATGTTTGGATTTTGGCTTAGAGTTGGTTGGGATATTTGAGGGATAAGATCTGTTTGAGTGGGTGGAAGGGAAGGTTGATCTAGCATCCTTGTAGTTAGTTTCGCCTTTGTGAGTTTAGCCATCTCTAACCTTTTACCAGCCCCAGCCTCATCAAGGGCTTCCACAATATCCCTTTGTTGAATTGCTTGGACAGACAGATTCTGGTGGCTATAGCCAGAATGCTGTCCCTGGTCCATGCGTGGATCTCCATTAATGATCTTCCCAAGTATTTTGCAATAAAGCGGATCATTATTTCCAATCTCTCTTTCTCAAGAGCATCATACCCTGCCCATCGGTTTGTATCTCTTGTACTTCTAACCTTCTGATCTCACTATCCAGTGTGGCTGTGTCAAACCCCTGCCTGAAGAGTTGTTCAATTATTTTATCCATGGATCGGCTGTGTGTGGTGTCAGCTTCTTTGACCAGCTCCTCCAAGGATTGTCTTCAGCAGTGTGATCATCAGCACTTCTCTTTCGCTTGTAGTGAGCAGAGGTTGCTTTTCTTTTTCCTCCTCTTGGGCTTGCTTCTCTTCCTCTTCTCCTCTGTTCTTTTCCTCTTCTTTTCTTTCACTGCAGTACTCTCCCCCTTTTTGGTTGCATTGGAGGAAGGGGTTTGTACCGCAGAAAGAGTCTTTTGGACAGCAGCATCAACCAAGGCTGTAATGTTGAGGAAAGCCTCTCATCAATGGCTTTGATCATTATATCAGTGATTATGGGGGTGATGAGAGGGAGGGAATTTTGGAGTACAGCACCTATTTGCTCAGGAGGGTGATGTTCCTGAGAAGTAGGGCCTGAGGCAGAGGTAGGTGGTTGATTTTGGAGTGGCTCGGTGTTTGGGAAACCTTCAAGGGAAGGTACCATCTGTGGGTGGATAGAGGCAGATGGTCTTTCTCCTTGTGAGAGTTGGTCAAGTAGGATTTGCAGCCTACTGACTTTCTCTTCAAGGATTGTGTTCTGGGCAAGAACATCATAGAAGAAGCCCAGGTCATCATCAGCCGAAGCTGAATCAGCTGACCTCCTGCTTAGAGCAGGATTTACATGCACTGGGTGTAGACCAGTTGGTGCATGTGCCCCTTGTGCTTGGTACTGGGGACTTCCAGCCTCAGGAAAATGTCCATCATCAGTTGTTGCCTCTAGGGAGGTCTTAGCAATGTTACCAGCCTCACTCTGGTCATGTGCTGAGTCAGAGGAGGTGGCAGGCTCACTAGATATTCTAAGCTCCTTGTCTACACCAGGAGATTGAATTGGGAAACCCCTGTGCTGTGGGTTCTCAAGTGCACTGTGTTCCTCCCCCTCAATTGTAGAGGTATTCCCAGTAGTAAGTGGTTTCTGGGGAGGGGGTGAGGAGTGCAATTGAGTCAGCACTTGTGCAACTATTAAAGTTGGGCTGTGAGGGGCGGTTGTTTGGGGTGAGGGGATAGAAGCAGTGTGCACCTGGGGAGGTTGGTGCTCTTCAATGGCAATCTCCTCAAGTGAGTAAGATCCCAGATAAGTAGGTGCCCCTTGGGGGGTTGCTGCAGGCTCCTGTTGAGAGGAAGCCTGAGCGGCTGTGGCTGGAGGAGTCATTGTATCCACTAGGGGGTTTGGACTAGTGGATATATCCTGCGTTTGTGTTCCAGGGGCATCCTCAGGGGACTCAATTCCCTGAGTAGCCATTTTGGGTTTCTTTTTGGTGGGTTTGGTGGGGACTTTGGATTTGGAGGCGGTGGCTGTGAGTTCCAGCTGCGTGGGTTTTCGCAGCTTGGCAGCCATTTTTAGTGTCCGGTCAGAGTTGTGCCGGGAGTATACTTCCGGCAGAACAGCTGTAGCAGGGACTCCCAAGCCAACAAGTCCCTCAGCATTAACCTGGTCTGTAATAATGGCCATTATGAACCGTGGATAAAGTATCCAACGGTTGGCAGTTAGTTTTTGAGCCATATCTTTGAGCTCTGAAAATATTAATTCTGAAAAGTTAGTGGTTGTTGCTCAAGGATGGAATACATTACCTGCTGCCATTTGGTGGACATTGATCCCAAGACGACGTCTTAGGGGCCAAACATACATTTACCATGTGAAAAATCAGGCGCTCAGCGTCATTAAAGTGTTTCTTCATGATGGTGGTGGCACTGAGATCGCCTTGATATCCATGCTGAGCAAAGGATAGATCTATGGTGCCCTTCGGATATCCAGCAGGAGAAGTAGCATCATTCAGTTGAAGAATTTGGCGGATCATCGCAGGAGTAATGACTACTTCTTTGTTGTTGACGACCGACCGGAGGGATGGTGTTTTGGCTTCCCCAGTGGTAACAGTAACGTTCATCCAAAATTAGTTCAAGGATTCGGCATGTAAGATGGGGTTCAGAAGAAATGCCTTGTTGTATTGGGACTGAACCATAAGATCGATAGCAGTATCGAACTTAGTCCAGATCGGCGATTTAGTGAGGTAGGCAACACAGTTGTGTCGCGGTTTAATTTGCATAGACGCCATTGAGAAGAGGGAAGTTTTGGAGGGGAACGTTAGGTTTGAAGACGATGAAGCATTAAGAACTAAGGTTAGGGGTATATAGGGTACGGGTAAGGAAACGACTGAAGGATGTGGTGTTAGTCATCAGTAGTTTTAAACGACCGTTGACATGGTATTATCTTTTCAGACGTTGAAACAACTGAAGTCATCGTGTTAGGCATCAGTAGTTAGAAAACTACTGAAGACCGTGGTTTTGACTTCAGATGATTGAAACAACTGAGGACTTGGTGTGTGTCATCAGTAGTTATGAAACTACTGAAGACAGTGGTTTTGTCATCAGCTGTTGTAAACAACTGAAGACTAGGGATTAGTCTCAGTAGTAGTTATAAAACTACTGAAGACGTGGTTTTGCTTCAGTTGTTTAAAATGAAACAGCAGTTGTACAAACGACTGAAGAGAAAATTCTTTTCAGCTGTTTTCGTCAATTCTTAGCTTTTCAGCTGTTTCAATCTGTCCTCAACACGTTCATCAGTCTTTTTGGCTGATTTCAGTTGTTTCATAGGACATCAGTACTTATCTGTTTTTACTGATTGCAGTAGTTGTAACTGCATCAGTAGTTGTGACTACATCAGTAGTTAGAACAGATGAAGTACTTCAGTACTTGTGAGACATTTAGCCTTCAGTAGGTATAAAAACTACTGAGGATAAAAGGACTCATCAGTACTTATATGTGACATTGGTACTTATGATCATCAGTATGAGTTACTAAGATCATCGGTAGTTGTCACTTATTCTAGTTGCAGCATACCAAGCCTTAACACCAGGTTTTGGAAAGTTGAACTATCCAAAGGCTTAGTAAAAATGTCTGCAAGCTCATCAGCACTAGGCACAAACCTAGGATCAATCAGACCTTTTCAAAACAATCCCTTATAAAATGATGTCTGATCCCTATATGTTTGGTCCTAGAGTGCTGGACTGGATTTTTGACAATAAAAGAGCTGAAGCACTATCCATTAACAAAGGAGTCTTAGTCTCTGTAATGCCATAATCCAAAAGTTGGTTTTGAAGCCAGAGTACCTGAGATGTACAACTTGCAGCAGCAATGTACTCTGCTTCAGCAGTGGATGTAGCAACTGAGGTCTGTTTCTTGCTCTGCCAAGAAATCAAGCAGTTGCCTAGGAATTGACATCCACCAGAAGTTGATTTCCTGGTCAACTTACACCCTGCATAGTCACTGTCAGAAAAAGCAACTAATTTACCAGAATGTCCGGTAGAATACCATAAACCTAGAGATGGAGTGCCTTGCAGATATCTAAAGATCCTCTTGACTGCAATCAGATGAGACTCTTTAGGTGCAGCCTGAAATCTAGCACAAACACATGTAGCAAACATAATATCTGGTCTAGAAGCTGTTAAATACATCAAGGACCCAATCATACATCTGTAAAGTGTTTCATCGACCACTTTACCTTTCTGATCCGAGTTCAGTTGTGTGGTGCTGCTCATGGGAGTAGAACAGGGCTTACAGTTTTGTAAATCAAACTTTTGCAAAAGATCTTTTGTATATTTGGACTGATGAATGAAAATTCCATCAGCCTTTTGTTTGATTTGCAACCCCAGAAAGAATTGTAATTCTCCCATGGCACTCATTTCAAACTTCTGTTGCATCAACTTTGTAAAGGCATCACACAACTTTGGATCAGAGGATGCAAAAATGATATCATCTACATAAATTTGAACAAGTAGATTATGCTGCCCAGCTTTCTTAATGAATAAAGTCTTGTCTATGGAGCCTCTAGTGAAATTGTTTTCCAGAAGAAAGTTTGATAATGTCTCTTACCAGGCTCTGGGAGCTTGGTTTAACCCATAAAGAGCTTTATCAAGCTTATACACCCAATTAGGATGTTTATTTCCTCAAAGCCTGGAGGTTGACATACATAAACCTCTTCTTTAACTTTTCCATACAAAAATGCACTTTTGACATCCATTTGAAAAACTATAAGGTTTGATAAGCAGCATAAGCTAAAAACAATCGAATTGCTTCCAGTCTGGCTACAGGGGCAAAGGTTTCATCATAATCAATACCTTCTTCTTGTGCAACCCCTGAACAACCAGTCTGGCCTTGTTCTTAACAATAAGCCCATTTCATCAGTTTGTTCCTAAACACCCATTTAGTGCCTATTGCACACTTACCTGGAGGTAGAGGAACCAGTTCCCACACTTGCTGTTTCTTGAACTGAAGAAGCTCAAGCTGCATGGCATCAACCCATCCATTGTCCTTTAAAGCAATGTGATAATTCTTTGGCTTGCTGACTGATGAAGAGAGCATAGAAGCAGAAATTTGACAATTGACTTCTTGTTGATACTCCAGCAGTGATATCACCAATGATTTGAGACATAGGGTGATTCTTCAGATCTTGATACACAATGAGATCTGTGCAAGTGTTTGTAGCCGGTTCAGCAGCAACAGATGGTGATGGTGTATCATTTCCTTGAAACCAATCAGTGGATGGTAATTCAAAGGAAGTTGAATTCGAAGAAATCTCATCAGCATTTGTGTGGATGGTGCTACTGGCGCTACAGGAACATCAGGTCTAGCTGAGTCAGGCAGCTGATCACTAAACCTGAAGAGCTGAGTACTGCAATCATCATCATCATCAGCAGTACCACCAGGTGGTGAACTGTTGACAGGAGCAACAGCAGGAGTTTGATAAGGAACATATTGCAGTATGTCCAAATCAAATAACTCCACAGGACTTTGTGGAATCTTGTCCTTTGGAGATTCATTAAACTTAACATGTATAGTTTCTTCAACCATCTTTGTTCTGCAGTTGAAGACTCTGTATGCCTTGCAAGTAGATGAATAACCAACAAAGTACCCTGCATCCACCTTAGGATCAAATTATGGAGTTGATCCTTTGTGTTGAGAATGAAACAGGGACACCCAAATGCTTTGAAAAATGAAATCAGAGGAGCCAAATGATGGAGAACTTCATATGGAGTCTTCATCAACCTCTGATTTACTAAAACTCTATTTTGCACATAACAAGCTGTGTTGACAGCTTCGGCCCAGAAGGTCAATGGCAAACCTGAGTCAGCCAGCATGGACCTTGCAGCTTCAATGAGGGTCCTGTTCTTTCTCTCCACTACTCCATTTTGCTCTGGAGTCCTTGGAATGCTAAACTGCCTTTTGATTCCCTTTGAAAGATAGAAGTCATCAAGTGTATGATTTCTGAACTCAGTTCCATTATCACTCCTAATACACTTGACCGGAAGGGAATACTGCTTCTCAATGTACAGCACAAAGTGGATAATCTTCTGAGTAGCCTCATCCTTTGAATGTAGAAAGAAAGTCCATACAAATCTGGAGTAATCATCCACAATTACCAGACAGTATTTCTTCTTTGCCATGCTCATTACTCTCACAGGACCAAATAGATCCATATGCAGTAATTGCAAGCAGGCAGTGGACTTGGACACTTCAATAGGAGGGAATGAGACTTTGTGCTGTTTTCCTTTTAAACAAGCAGTGCAGGTTTCATCACAGTGGAACTCCTTTATTGGTAAGCCTCTGACTAAACTATTGTGGCTAAGCTGATTCATGTTTTTGAGATTAACATGACCAAGCCTCCTGTGCCACAGTTTAGATTCTTGAGAAGAGGCTTTGGAAAATAGGCAAGGATTGCCTTTGAGATCTATCTTCTTAGAGAGATCTAAGGCATACACTCTCCTGTCCTGTTGGCTTTCAGGAGAGTGTGATCATCCAACACCTTGTCAATCAAGTGCAAAACTTTGGATGACAGAATCCTACAGTTTTGACTTGTAAAAGGGCAACATGGCCTTTATCACACTTGACTGACACTCAAGAGGTTGTACTTGAGATTTTCCACATGATTAACATCATCAAATTTGATTTCTCCATTGGAGACAAAGCCCTTACCGATGATGTAACCCTAGCATCATTGCGAAAAGAGACAAATCCCTTCTTTCCTTGAGAGTAGTCATGAAGAAGAGAGATGTTCCCAGTCATGTGCATAGATCCCCCACTGTCTACATACCAGATGCTACTTTGGCATGTTGAAGAACCCTGCAATAATAAACAATCAGTTAGTTTTAGAGACCCAAACCTTTTTGGTTTTGGGCCTGGTCTCATCAATAGATGGTAAACTAACATGTTTATTTGTAACAACAGCCTGAGAGAAGAAGATGGTGTAGAAGAGGAGTCCTTTGGCTTGGACCTCCTTTTCTGTGGTTTCAACATAGGAGAATCTAGTTGGTAACTCTACCCAACAGATGTTGTACCATCATCACCAGCTGTGTCTGATTTTGTGATAAAGCTTTCAGCTCATCAGACACATTGCTAGTGGAGTTAGATAAGGTCCTATGTTGCACCTTCTTCTTTTGAGCACCCTCAGCTGTCACCTGTTTAACTCCTTCCTTTTTGGATTTCTTTAAGGACTTAAGGGTTACAGGATTTGATGTTGCTGATACAAATGTGGTCTCAAACTCAGTTTTCATTTTTACCATTTTCCATTAATTTCTTCTTTTTGTTTGAGTTTGGAACTCTTTTGTACCAACAATCATCTGTAAGATGATTGAACAAACCACATACTTCACATGGTTTCTTCTTCATCTTAGGTTGATCATCAACTAAAGATGGTGAAGCAACAGAAGACTTGTTCTTCAATGCTTTGGAAGCATTGGTTGCTTTCTTGACTACCTCTTTAGTAGTCTTCAAACTCTTTCTACTGCCAGTTTTCTTCTCTTCAGTACTGACAGCAGTTGAAGTTTGAACTTCAGGTGTTAAATCCTGCTCTCCAGTCCTTTCAGGACCTTCAGGATTAACTCCTGAGTGATCAACCTATTGATCATGTGAATGTCACCATTTAAACCATCAACATCAGCTGATAGGTTCAAAGAGGGCTTGATGCTGACTGCTACTTCTGATTGTGCTGTATCAGAAGGTAGATCACATGATGTGATGGATTGGTTATCACTCTCACCATCAGATTCTACCTCTGCTCTTGGGGTAAAATCTGTAGGTGGAGCAGTGTGATTGTAACCAATTCCAAACTTCACATTTGAAGCAGATTGCTTACTAAGAAGCATTTCAAAACTTTGCATGATTGTACCCATCTATCACACTCGACCTGGGTAACTGCAAGGGTTTCTTTGAGATCTTTGTACTTCTCTAGAAGTACTTCTTCTCTAGCCTTATCATCAATTATTGGCAATTCAGTTTATAAATCTCATCATTCTTATCTTTGAGCACAAACTCAAACTCAGCTTTGTTTTTGAAATTATTTGTTCTAGCTCAATGTTCTTATTAATTAAGCTACATTTGCTTCTCTAATGGAAGCAAATGCTGCTATGCATTGTTCAGAACATAATTTGGCTTTTGCCTCAGAGGATACCTGTGATACCTGAGGTGTAGATGCATTGGAGAAGAAGCATCAGCAGACTCCAAAGCCATAAGAGCTAGATTCCCAAAGGGACTGTCACCACCATGTTGACCAGCACCTGAGAACAGTTGATCATGACCAGACAAGTCATGTGGTAAACTGCTCCAGTCAACAACTCCTGGGGTGAAGAAGCGTGTTGTTGAGATTGAGGTTGTTGATGAGATAGGGAAGGCTGAGGTTCTGGTAGTGCATGAGGTTGTGGTGTCATAGGAACTTGAACTTGATTTGACTGTGGCATGTAATAACAAGGGTACTGATATGGCATTTGACCCTGAGGAACAAAATATGCCGGAGATTGTTGTTGAGGATGATGACTAGAGGTGACAGGATGTTGCCCTCTGTGTTGTTGACTATTGCCAGGAAAAGTCACAAAGGGTGCAGTAGAGTTAGATCCAGTTGATCTACACTCTCTTGCAAAGTGTCCAAGCCTTTGGCATTTGTGACACCTCAACTTGCTCTTGTCAAAACCAACTTTGGTTTTGCCAGAGAGTCCTGGGAATTTTCTTCCAGTTCTTTTATAGAACTTCTGAGATCTGATATTTATCAAGGCCATTTGGCTCAAAATATCCATCTCTTCTAAGTCATCATCAGCAATCCCCTTGAGATCATCCATAATGAAACATAGATTGTCATTATTACACCCAGTAAACTGACCGCAACACTTACAAATGCAGAATCAGAAGTGCTTGAAGAGAAATTAATATGCTCATCATACTGGCATTCAGATGAAGCATATTCTGACTCATGACCCACCAAGGCAGTGTTGCCTTGTATAAAGTCTTCAGTGAGCTTTCCAGATGAAGACAGCTTTCTCTTCTGTTCTATCTCTCTCTCAAAAGTGAGCAGTTTCCCATGGAGTTGGGTGAGAGATAGTTTGTCCAAACTTGCACTGGAGCGTAGGACAATAGTATATGTGTCCCATCTCTCAGGCAGTGATCTGAGAAATCTGTTATTCATCTGAATATTGGTGTATTCAAGTTTGACCATTTTTAGTTCAGAGATCAAAAAAGAAAACCGCTCATATTGTTGAGTCAGTGTCTCACCTTTCTATGAGAGAATGTCTCATATTGTTGGGCAAGAATTTCTCTATTATTTGCCAAGACCTCAGTTCCTCCAAATTGTTCTTTCAAAGCAATCCAGAGGTCATGGGCAGTTTCATGATGCATTAGCCCAGAATAGATTTCATTGGGCAATGCCATGGCCAGAATTCCATGGGCTTTTGCATCAATCTCAAGCAACTTCTTATCCTCATCTGATATTGCTCCCTCCTCTTCGGAACCATTTGATTGGTTTCCGGGTTATTCACCATAGGCTTGTGTGGACCATGTACCACTGATGTCCCACCCTGCGCTGTTAACAGACAGGTGATGGAGCATACGTCTTTGCCATATGTTATACTCATTCCTAACCAGCATAGGAGGCTTGGTTGAGGAACCAGTATTGTGAGGATCATTGGAAGGAGTGGTCATTTTCAGTTCAAAAACAGTTTAGTTCAAGTTTAAAAAGTTTTAGACAGACCACAACAAACTCAATGAGAACCAAGAAAAGATCTCAGGATGAATGAGCAGAAATACAGAAAATTCAATCTCTATAACCGTTTCTTGCAAAAACAAAGGCTAATTCAATCAAACTTAGATCTTGAATAGCAGTTTCAATGATCAATTGTTAGATCGATCAATGATTAACCTGCTCTGATACCATTTGACAGGATCAGTAATCATAAGTTTGATGTATCAGAATACAAAGCAGCGGAATACAAACTAGAATTAGACAAATTGTAGCAAGCAATCGATACTTGTAAGCATTAAGATCGCATACGGTTATAGGGAGAGAATATATATATTCTGATTTCAAGGAATGTTTATAGATGTAGAATATTTCTAATCAAATCAAGCATTCATTCCATTCATTCACTCATTCATCTATAATTACAATAGGTTGTCACTCCTTATATAGAGTGCAACAATCATGCTGTTATCACGGAAAGTGACAACTGGCAGATCTAATACAAAATAACTAATTCTTAACAAACTACTGAAATGTTCCAACTACTAGAACATATCAGAGTTAAGTACAAAATATAAAACTACTGAAACTACAACGACTGAAGAACAAGCTCTTCAGTCGTTTTACAAAAACTAGTGAACATAAATATAAAACTACTGATATCACAACTACTGAAGAACAAGTCTTCAGCAGTTGTGATAAACTACTGAGGCTTCAGTACTTGATCTTCAGACTTTGACCTTCAGGTGTTTCATCAGCTGTGACTTCAGTAGATACCATCAGCTGATGTCTTCAGTCTTTGTCTTCAGACCTTGTACATCAGTTGTTGATCTTCAGCACTTGTAAACTCTTCAGCTGTTGTACTTCAGTACTTTGGTCTTTCAGCTTCACACTTGTGTTCTTCAGCTGTTGTACTTCAGCACTTTGGTTCTTCAGCTGTTGGTTCTTCAGCACTTGATCTTCAGCTGTTGAAGTCTTCGCACTTGTCAAACTACTGATGAGGCTTTCAGCAGTTGTTGTGATACCATGTGGGACTTAGAGGTTTTCTGATCTTGGCTCATTGGTTCTTTTGGTCCACAAATTGTGCATTGGAAACTGCTAATCGATATCTACATTTGATTGAATTAGCATATTTGCAAGAATCGGCTATAGTTAAATTGAATTTTGCTACTTTCGTTTTATTGCTTTTTTTCTCTTGGTTCATTTGGTTTGTTGTGTTTTGTTCTAAATCGGTTAAAACTTAATTGATTTTGGTTGAATCTGAGAATGACTACTCCGTCTAATGACCCTCACAATAGCGGTTCTTCCACAAGCCTCCGATGCTGGTTAGGACTGAGTATAACATATGGCAACGAAGAATGCTTCATCACCTGTCTGTTAACAGTTCAGGTTGTTGGACATCGGTGGTACATGGTCCACATAAGCCTATGGTGAACAATCCGGAACCAATCAAATGGTTCCAAAGAAGAAGGAACAATACTCGATGAAGATCGAAACTGTTTGAGATTGATGCTAAAGCCCATGGAATTCTGGCCATGGCACTGCCGAATGAAATCTATTCAGGGTTTATGCATCATGAAACTGCTCATGACCTCTGGAATGCACTGAAGGAACAATTCGGTGGAACTGATGAGGTCTTAGCAAACAACAGAGAAATCCTTGCCCAACAATATGAAGCATTCTCTCATAGGAAGGGTGAGACATGACTCAACAGTTTGAGCGTTTTTCCAGTTTGATCTCTGAGCTAAAAATGGTCAAACATGAATATACCAATAGCCAGATGAACAACAGATTCCTTAGATCACTGCATGAGAGATGGGACACATACACTATTGTCCTACGCTCCAGTGCAAATCTGGATAAACTATCTCTCACCTAACTTCATGGGAACCTGCTTACATTTGAGAGAAAGATAGAGCAGAAAAGGAAACTGGCATCATCAGGAAAGCTCACTGATGACTTTGTACCAGGGAACACTGCCTTGGTTGGTCATGAGTCAGATATGCTGCATCTGAAAGTAATTATGATGAGCATATAGATTTCTCTTCAAACAGTTCACATCATGCATTTGTTGGTGTTGATAGTCACTCAGGCTGTAATAGTGACAATTTATGTTTTTTCATGGATGATTTGAAAGAATTGCTGATGATGATCTAGAAGAGATGGATATTCTGAGCCAAATGGCCTTGATTAATATCAGATCTCAAAGTTCTACAAGAGGACTGGCAGGAAATTTTCAGGACTCTCTGGCAAAACCAAAGTTGGTTTTGACAAGAGTAAGTTGAGGTGTCACAAATGCCAAAGGCTTGGACACTTTGCTAGAGAGTGTAGATCATCTGGATCTAACTCCTCTGCACCCTTTGTGACTTTTCCAAGCACTAGTCCACAAAACAGGGGCAACATCCTGCTAGTTCGGTCATCATTCACAACCTGTTTCGCCTGCATATTTTGTCCCTTAGGGTCGAATGTCATATCCGTATCCCTGCTATTACATGCCTCAGCCAAATCCAGTTCAAGTTCCTACTGCACAACAACCACAAGCATTACCTGAGCCTCTACCATCTCAATCACAACCTCATCACAGCTTTTTCACCCCTGGAAATGTTGATTGGAGCAGTTTACCAGATGATCTCTCTGGTACTGAGCAATTATTTGCGGGTGATGGTCAACATGGTGGTGAACATCCTTTTGGGAATCTAGCTCTCATGGCCCTGGAATCTACTGATAGTTCATGCTCCAATACATCTTCCTCACAGGTAACCCAGGTATCCTCTGAGGCTAAGGCCAAGCTCTGTTCTGAATCTTGCATAGATGCATTTGTCTCTATTAGAGAAGCAAATGTAGCTGCAATTAATCAAAGTCTAGAGCTTAAGCAAACTATTTCCAAAAGAAAAGCTGAATATGAGTCTGTCCTTAACAAAGATGATGAGATTTATAAGCTTAATGCCAATTAAATGATGAAAAGGCAAGCTAGAGGTCATTCTTGAGACCATAAGAACTCAAAGAAAAACTTGCAGTTACGCAAGTTGAGTGTGACCGCTGTGTCATCCTGCAAGGGATTTGAAATGCTGCTCAGTAGCAATCTGCTTCGAATGTGAAGTTTGGAATTGGTTACAACCATATTGCACCTCCAACAGATTTTACTCCAAAACCAATAGTAAAATCTAAGGTGAAAGCAATGTCCAAACCACATCATCATGTGCATCATCCTCAGTGATCTCCCAAAATCACAAGATGAAATAAGGTTGATACCTCAGCAAGTCAATTGGCTGATGGGTTAACTACTGATAAGCACATGAAGCTGAGTATTTCAGATGTTGTCCCTCAATGTAACTTAAGTACTCAGGGCAAGTTACAACACTGAAAAAGCATTTCAAATCAGCTGAAATAAATGGATTACAACTGCTGACATGAACAGCTGAAGAACAACTCTTCAGTTGTTACAGATTCTTTAGTACTAAACAAAAGTACTGAAAGGAGGAAAGTACTGAAGAGCACACCTTCAGTAGTTTCCACACATAGCAGTTGATCATTCCAAGATGAAGAATAGCAAGCTTTGAAATATGTGGTAAATTCAATCATCTTTCCGATGAATGTTGGTACAGAAAGGGTTCCAAACTCAACAGAGATAAGCTCATTAAAATCCGATGGATGAAATATAACATCAGACTAAGTCCAAAAAGAAGGATAAGGTTCATCACAAAACACTTGATGGTGCTCCTCATGATAAACATCAGACTAAGTCTGTTAATTTTAAGGAGGAAATGGTGGATCACAGGACTCATCAAACACAAGTACTGATATGTCACAAGAGCTGAAAGCTTTGGCTACAAATCAGACACAACTTGTTATGATGGTTCAGCATTTGTTGGGGAGAGTTAACCACTAGATGCTCCTGTGATCAAATCACTGAAAAGGCATTCCAAGCCCAAATCCAAAGAATCCATTTCAGCACCATCTCCTTCTTCATCACTGTTAATCATAAGAAACAAGTTATCATTGCATCTGTTGATGAAAACAGACCCAAAACCAAAAGGTTTGGGTCTCAAAATCTAACTATTTTCTTTTATGCAGGGTTCTTCAACATGCCAAAGGAGCATCTGGTATGTGGACATTGGAGGATCTATGCATATGAGTCGGAGCAGTTCTCTTCTTAATGACTACTCTCAAGAAGAAGGGATTTGTTTCATTTGGAAATGATGCCAGAGGTTACATCATGGAAAGGATATGTGTCTAATGGACAAATCCGGTTGATGATGTCAACCATGTGAAGAATCTCAAGTATATCTGCTGAGTGTCAGTCAGATGTGTGATAA
Organism: Flaveria trinervia; assembly: GCA_025506515.1. NCBI lineage: Eukaryota > Viridiplantae > Streptophyta > Magnoliopsida > Asterales > Asteraceae > Flaveria > Flaveria trinervia. Next base: position 39,849,688 of record CM046457.1, read on the forward strand.
AGGGCATGTTGCACTTTTCACAAGCCAGAACTGCAGGATTCTGTCTTCCTAAGTTCTGAGGCAGATTGATGAACATACTCTCCTGAAGGCCAACAGGATCGGAAGAGTGTATGCCTTGGATTTGTCAAAGAAGATTGATTTGAAGGTCATCCATGCCTGTTCTCCAAAGCCTCTCTTCAAGAATCTAAACTATGGCATATAAGGCTGGGTCATGTCAATCTCAGAAACATGAATCAGCTGATCCACAATCGTTTAGTCAGAGGTTTATCAATAAAGGAGTTCCACTGTGATGAAGCCTGCACTGCTTGTTTGAAAGGAAAACAGCATAAAGTCTCATTCCCTCCCATTGAAGAACCTAAGTCCACTGTCTGCTTGCAGTTACTGCACATGGATCGATTTGGTCCTGTGAGAGTGATGAGCATGGGAAAGAGGAAATACTGTCTGGTAATTGTGGATGATTACTCCAGATTCATATGGACTTTCTTTCTACATTCAAAGGATGAGGTTGCTCGGAAGATTTTAAACTTTGTGCTGTATGTTGAGAAGTAGTATTCCCTATCAGTCAAGTGTATAAGGAGTGATAATGGTACTGAATTCAGAAACCATACACTTGATGATTTTTATCTTTCAAAAGGAATCAAAAGGCAGTTTAGCATCCCAAGGACTCCAGACACAAATGGAGCAGTGGAGAGAAAGAACAGGACTTTAATTGAAGCTGCAAGGTCCATGTGGCTTACTCTGGTTTGCCTTTGACCTTTTGGGCTGAAGCTGTCAATACAGCTTGCTATGGCAGAATAGAGTGTTAGTAAATCAGAGGTTGATGAAGACTCCATATGAAGCTCTATATCATTTCGCTCCTTTGATTTCATTCTTCAGAGCCTTTGGATGTCCTTGTTTCATTCTCAACACAACGGGTCAACTCCACAAATTTGATCCTAAGGTGGATGCAGGGTATTTTGTAGGTATTCATCCACTTGCAAGGCTTACAGAGTCTTCAACTGCAGAACAAAGATAGTTGAAGAACCTTGCATGTGAATTCAATGAATCTCCTAAGGATAAAATTCCACAAAACCCTGTGGAGTTGTTTGATCTGGACATACTGCAATATGCTCCTTATCAAACTCCAGCTGTTGCAGATCATGTGGATAAATCATCGTCTGCAGCAAGTCTTCCACCTGGTGGTACTGAAGATGATGATGATATGAATACTCACCTTTTCATGTTCAGTGACTAACTGCCTGAGTCTGCTAAACTTGATGTTCCTGTACCTTCTGCAGCTTCATCCACAACAAATGCTGATGAGATTTCTGATTCCTCTACATCATTTGAGTTGCCATCTAATACTTGGTTCAAGAATCTGAATCAACATCTGCTCATGCTGAACCGGCTACAAACACTTGCACTGATCTTATAGTGCACCAAGAGCTGAAGAATCATCCCATGTCTCAAATCATTGGTGGTATCAATGTTGGCGTCTAAACCAGAAGTCAATTGTCTAACTTGTGCTTCTATGCTCTCTTCATCAGTCAGCAAGAGCCAAAGAACTATCATGTTGCTTTGAGAGACAATGGATGGGTGGAAGCCATGCAGCTTGATCTACTTCAGTTCAAGAAACAGCAAGTGTGGGAACTGGTTCCTCTACCCCCAGGTAAGTGTGCAATAGGCACTAAATGGGTGTTTAGGAACAAACAGATGAAAATGGGCTTATTATTAAGAACAAGGCCAGACTGGTTGTTGAGGGGTTTTCACAAGAAGAAGGTATTGATTATGATGAGACCTTTGCCCCTGTAGCCAGACTGGAGGCAATTAGATTGATCTTAGCCTATGTTGCATTCCACAATCTTAAAGTTTTTCAAATGGATGTTAAAAGTGCATTTTTATATGGTAAAATAAAAGAAGAGGTTTATGTGTGTCAACCACCAGGTTTTGAGGATAATAAACATCCAGATTGGGTATACAAGCTTGATAAGGCTCTTTATGGGTTGAAACAAGCTCCTAGAGCCTGGTATGAGACATTATCAAATTTTCTTCTTCAAAATAATTTCACTAGAGGCTCCATAGATAAAACTTTATTCATTAAGAAGGTGGATAAGCATATGCTACTTGTTCAAATTTATGTTGATGATATTATTTTTGCATCCTCTGATTCCCAGTTGTGTGATGACTTTACCAATTTAATGCATAAGAAGTTTGAAATGAGTGCAATAGGAGAATTACAGTTCTTTCTAGGATTGCAAATCAAACAAAGGCTGATGGGACTTTCATTCATCAGTCTAAATATACAAAAGATCTTTTGAATAAGTTTGATTTACAAAAATGTAAGCCCTGTTCTACTCCCATGTGCAACACCACACAACTGGATGCAGATCAGAAAGGTGAAGTTGTTGATGAAACACCTTACCGATGTATGATTGGGTCCTTGATGTACTTAACAGCTTCTAGACCAGATATCATCTTTGCAACGTGTGTTTGTGCTAGATTTCAGGCTGCTCCTAAAGAGTCTCACTTGATTTCAGTCAAAAGGATCTTTAGATATCTGCAAGGTACACAATCTCTAGGTTTATGGTATTCCACTGGACACTCTTGCAAATTGGTTGCTTTTTCTGATAGTGACTATGCAGGTGTAAGTTAACCAGAAAGTCATCTTCTGGTGGATGTCAATTCCTAGGCAACTGTTTGATTTCTTGGCAAAGTAAGAAACAAACATCTGTTGCTACATCTACTGCTGAAGCAGAGTACATTGCTGCTACAAGCTGTACTTCTCAGGTACTCTGGCTTCAGAACCAACTTTTGGATTATGGTATTACAGAGACTAAGACTCCATTATTAATGGACAGTGCTTCAGCTCTTTGCATTGTCAAGAATCCTGTCCAGAACAAGTGGTATTAGAGCCTTGGCTCTTGATTACGTGTTGATTCAATCGTTTTGATACAAAATTGTGTTTTTTTCACTAAAAACGCAATCTTTTGTGTCAACGGTGTCTTAGACGTTTCCTTACCATAAAGTTTACTTTTTCCTGCATACGGCAAGTAGAGTTTTTGAAATTCGGTTTTTGTGGCCAAACACGTTTAAACTACGAATTTTCAAACTTCAACAGGTTCAGTCGCACGATTGGATCAATCGCATGACTGAGTTCATTGGCATTCCCCAAACGCATGATTGGACTCATTCGTGCCCTTATTCGTACGACTAAGATCACTATTCGGACTGTTCAACCGCATTAGTACATTCGGTCGACTGACTCATCCGCATTAGTGGTGGTGGTGATGATGGCCAGTCTTCTCTTTTTCTTCTTCAAGCTGTGGGGCTGAGCCATCCTTTTCTTCCTAGAGCCTTTCGAGGAGGATGCTCCCCCTAGAACATGGCTTGGTTGATCGGGAGCAAAGGTAGGATCAATGTCAGTCTTTCCCGACCCGCCAGGGTTTTCACCAACCACCCGGAGCCCTCACTCTGTGGCAACCACCTTGCTGCCAACGGTCCGAGTGAGGGGCTCCTCATCCGTATCCTCCTCATCAGTTGGAACTTCTGATGGAATCCAGCATCCTTAGTCTCTCTGTGGGTGGGTGCCGGAGATGTTATATCAGTACTAACTCTGCGGGCCCTCAGTTGAGTAGGCCCTGCATCTCCACCAGCACCACTGTTACGTCATCTGAATCATCATCCTGGCGCTCGATCTACTCAACATCTTAGTCACTATCATCGTCGCGTCACTTTCTTCGTGACGGCACCAGATAGTCTTCATGGGCCAGATGCTCAATAAGTCGCCTCATAGGAGTTTCACCTGCTTCCCCATGTAAACCTTCATTCGACCCAAGGTGGTATCATCCATCACATCGAGTGCTACTGCATCCTCCTCTCCGTTGGCAACAAAGGGAGCTTTTGGTCAATGATCATCTGCATGAATCGAGGGTACATGCAAAAGCCTTCCTTGCCCTTGGCCTCTATGTTCTCCACCGGGTAGGTGAAGATCATCCTGGAGAAGCTGAACGGATGGTTCAGCATCAACACCACATAAGCGTTTGTATCTGATCAGACAACTCATCTAACCCGCCCTTCCATGAGGCAATGCACTTGAGCAGCACATGAGCTATGTACTTAAACTAAGGACATAGGTTGCTCTTGTTGAGCACACCTAAGTTGATGTCCCAGAGTACTGGCCCGCAGAAAACAGCCTCATACTGTCAATGGATGTAGATGGGTAGGGCAATCAGCATCATCCCCAAGCTCTAACACTGTCCTGAGATCATCCTCAGTGATCTCTATGGGCTGACCAAAAATAGAACTCCTGATCCGGTGGGGCTCTAAGGTCCTGTCAACAACTGCGCCTTCCTAGAAGGCCTGCTGAATCGAGTGATAGGGTGTGCATGGAGTTGAGATGGCTCGGAAGATCCTCGACCTCCGTAGGAAAGTAATAATGCCCAAGAAGTCAGCTACGTTCCTGGATGTTAGATCCAGATGAGCACAGATGTTGTGCTTGGTGCTCATAGTCCAACGACTCGTCATCTGTTACACAATGAATATAAACGTTAGGGTTAGTCAATAAGTAATGAACTTAATCATTAAACATGAAATTCTCTATTCTATCGTGCGAATGACAATGTGCGACTGAGATCTAGTCGTGCGAATGACCTCATACGTATGACTTAAAATGCGACTAAGCTCATACGTATGCTATCTCATGCGGTTACACCAATCGTGCGACCGAACTCATACGCATGGTTTAGCTGTGTTTTGGCCATTCGCCCCTTTCTGTCGTGCGACTGAAGATCATCAGATTGTCCATTCCCATGACAGACTGACCATTCAATTCACAATCAATTTTTGAGCAATCTTTAATGTAGACGTCATAGTTAGGCTCATTAAACTTGCTTTTTACCAACAAAGCACATTATAACCTTTATCACACAAAGGACTTAGTTTTAGTTTGTTTATTAGTTAATCTAAGTGTCGATTTCTTTTACTTTTCATATCAAGCAATTTTAGGGCATGAATCGATGGACATTCTCCTGGATAGCATCGCATTATACCTGTATAATCACTATAGACCGTTAGTAAGCAATAATCAAAAATCTTGAGTGCTCCAATAAGAATCGGCAGAGTAACGGTATGTTCGTGCGATGTAGGGGTGATTTGGGAGTGATGACCAACTACGACCGACTCACCCTCTATTTATACTAGCGTTTACTTTTAGTCATGTGACTGAGCCCAGTCGCATAGTTAATTCATGCGACTGAAGATCATATGCGACTAGCACCGCCGGTCACCTTCAGTCATGCGACTAGAAGTCAGTCGTGCGACTGGGTCCATTCGGACACCTTCATCCATGCGACTAGACACATTCGTGTACACCAATCGTACGACTGATCTATACTCATTTTCCAGTCGTGCGAATGAGTCATACTCAAGGTTGTTTGACTTATGATCATTCGACAATCAAAACCCTTTTACCTTTTGAATATACTTTTATGAGCATTTGACCATCTCAGACATGATCATTTTAGCTTGAAAAACCTTTGATCACCTCGGACGGATACTTTTAAAATACTTTGTCACCTCAGATGTGACCCATTTTTATTTGAAAGCACATGTGGTCACCTCAGATGTGACCGATGATAAGGTTCCCTATCAACTTCCATGACATAGTCCATATTAATAAACTGAAATTGACAACTTTATACAGAAATAAAAGAAATAAAACTGAATTTAAAACTAAGACTTGTTTTTGTGTTGTTGTGAGGTTAAATCCTAAGATGTAATCTAAAGAATTATTTTTCTGAAAAGCAGCTTCAATTCATTTATACCATACATGTACCAATTCAATTTGGAATCATATAGGATTTTCAAATCATTTGGACAAGTTATCTAAACCTTTGATGCTCTATTCTTGTTTTTCATCTAGAGTCATTTAGCAAATTTAGGAAATCATACTAGTACTATTAGGTCCCCACACTGATTTGAACTTTCAAGAATTGTAGCCACAATGATTGTCAGTATACTTGTCCTCTTAAATCCATACACAGACTTTCAACATAGATTGGTGATTATTTAAGGTTTATTCTTTCACAACAAGCATTTGAGCTGTCTCAGGGTAGCATTCAAGAAGAAACTATTCTTAGAACTTTCAAAGAGAAGCCAAGCCTTAGGTCAGTGCCACCATACAGCAGAGAGGCAGCAAACAATAATGAATTCTAGAATATATAGGTATGCTTATCCTCAGGTCAGTGCCACCGCATAGAAGAGAGGCACATAACCTATCTTCTTGTTTGAGCAATTTCATTCTTTTTGTACAGATCTCACCAACAACATAGGTTATCAGTTTGATTGTATTTGAATTTTTATGTGCTTTGCTCATGCTTTGGTCTTACGCACATATTCGTGGCGTTTATTTTGCTCGTCACCCCTTATTGGAATCTTTTTGATTATGTTAACCAGGGATAAGGTGTTACCCACAGCTAGTCAAACATTTTAGTTTAATCTTGATATCACCAAAAAGGTCTAGTCATCTATTGTGTTGAATCTACCAACATATCATCTGTGGTCTACCAACCTCTAGGTCTACTTTCTTTGTGTTACCTTAGTAGTAGCTAGTTTATCTATCATATTTCCTTTATATTGCTCAGACTACATAGACTTACACTTGAGATTTCATCTTTTTCATTTAATTTTTTTAAATTAAAGTCCCAAATGGTTTGCTCTTATGTACTATCATATTCCAAAGATTGAATCGATATCACACATACGATCTTATTTTTATCAACTATCTCTCCTCCTCTCTCATTTTTTTATTATTATGTTGTCTAAACCTATTCTCCCCCTAAAATTTTAAAACCGTAATGGATTAGCATTTATGATTTTAATAGGCAAAGAAATAAGACCAATTTTAATTAAACTACTTAAAATTAAGCAAATAAAATTAAAAATAGAAAAAAATAAAATTTTACGACACATCGGACTACACATGGTCATCTTCAGGAATGACCTCACTTTTTTTTAACGCCATGACCTAACAGATATAGAAAACGTGGTTTGTCAAATGCCTTTGTATAGAGGTCAGGGCGTTGAAAATTTGTTTTTATTTTTACCACATCCATTAAGTTTTTTCAAAGCAATCACGTATAAAGTGATATTTAAATCCGATGTGTTTGGTCTTTGGTGTTGGAGGTTTTTAGTGATTGCAATTGCAGCAGAGTTATCAACAAAGATAGGAGTAGAAGAGAATTTCAAACCGTAATCCACATTTGCTTTGAATCCATATGATTTATGAACAACAACTTGCAGCAGCAACGTATTCGGCTTCACAGTTGACAATGCAACCGAGGTCTGCTTCTTACACTGCCAGGTACTAATCTTCTCCAAAGAACTGACACCCTGCTGATGTAGACTTGTAGTTCATCTTGCAGCCATCGTAATCCGAGTCGCTGTACACCGTAAGCTCAAAGTCATCATCATGAGGATACCACAACCCAAGTGTGGGTGTACCCTTCAGATAACGAAAAATCCTTTTGACCCCAATAAGATGGTTCACCTTAGGTTTTGCCTGATATGTGAACATAAACATGTAGCATACATGATATCAGGTCGTGAGGTAGTGAGATACATGAGAGATCCAATCATCCCTGGTACATACTGGCATCTACCAGATCACCATTCTCGTCGGGTGCTACATCCTGGTTTGTAGCAAGTGGAGTTCCAGCTGTAGAAGCATTATCCATGTCAAACCAACTAAAAATATCACCTACATACTTGGTCTGATGTAGGAAAATCCCATTTGGTGTCTGATCCACCTGTAACCCGAGAAAGAACTTCATCTCTCCCATTGCACTCATCTCGAACTCCGCCTTCATTACGGCTTCAAACTCTTTACATAATTCTTTGTTCTTGGAGCGAAGATTATGTCATTAACATAGATTTGTACCAGTAGTAAATCACCATCTTTTTCTTAATAAACAATGTATAGTCAATGGCTCCCCTACGAAAACCGTGTTTCACAAGATGAGTCGAGAGTTTCTCATACCAGGCCTCGGAGCTTGATGAAGCCCGTATAGCACCTTGTCGAGTTTGTAAACCCGCCGATGATATGGATCCTCAAATCCCTCGGGTGATGGACATACACCTCCTCGAATCTCACCATGAAGGAACACACTCTTCACATCTAGTTGATAAACTTTATATTCATATAAGATGCATAGGCAAGAAAGATGCGGATTGCTTCCATTCTTGCCACGGTGTGCAACACTTCATTGTAGTCAATACCCTCAACTTGTCGAAATCCCTAAACAACAGCCGAGCCTTTTTCTAATGATCACTCCTTGATCGTCTTTCTTGCATTTCAAGACTCATTTGGTGCCAATGACCTTAGCACCTTTAGGTCTATCCACTAGAGTCCATACACCGAACTTCTTGAACTGAAAAAGTTCTTCTTGCATGGCACTCACCCATGCCTCATCATTCAGGGCTTCAAACATACTTTGGCTCAAACAGAGACACAAAGCAAGATAGGCACCGTCGTGAAGGTATCCTTTTCTATTACAGAGACATAATCAGCTAAATACAACTGGTTTCTGGTCTGAACTCCTGTTCTCACATCTCCTATGACATTATCCAAAGGATGATAGACATTTAGACGTGAGGCCGGGAGTTGTTGGAACAACCACCTCAGAATCAAGATTGTGAACATTGGTTCTGGATCTAAGCAATAGGAGTCTGAGGTTCAGAAGGCTCAAAAGCATCACTGTCAGATGCTTGTGGACTTATGGTAGTTGGAACCTGTTCATCCTGGAGTTCTGATCATTCTCCATATTTTCTTCTTCAGAGGAAGAGTCACTCACATCAAGTGCTCCCCTTGAGTTGGTAGATGATTGACTTTGTGAATTGGATGGTATGAATCTTGAGACGGTGTGTGTTCAAGACATCATACATCATCTTGTTTGCCAACTCATCTTCGGATGTGGAGAGAGGTATATGAAGGATTTGAAGAATCCATCATAGTCAAAGAAGTAAGCAGGCCCTTTTCAGCAGGTGGTGTGGTGTATCTCTGAACATCAATTACACCACACCTCTACTTGACCATGAGTCGTTATAAACTCTGTTGTTCGGTATGTTGTATCCTAGAAAGATCCCTTCATCAACCTTCTCATTGAATTTCCCTCTTGAGTCTTCTTCAGCAGGGTGCACGGAGCGCCAAACGGCTCGAGATACTCTAAGTTAGGTTTATGTCATGTAGTACTTAGAACGTTTTTCCATGGTGTTTAACTACCAGAACTCGATTGAGCGTATAACATGCATTTGCAACTGCCTCATTCTAGAAATGAATAGGCAGTTTCGAGTCTGCTAGCATAGGTCCGTGTGGTCCTCTATCAAGCTGCGATTCTTCCGTTCAGCAACACCGTTCATCTGAGGAGTGTAGCAGAGGTAAATTGAGCACAATTCCCTTTTCCTTGCAGTAGGCCTCCATCCACTGATTCTTGAACCGGTTCCGTTGTCTGAGCGCAGTTGTCCGTACTTTCAGCTTGTATAGCGATTCTAGTGTAGTTACTAATTCCTTGAAGGATTCAAATGTTTTCTGATTTGGACTTCAGAAATATTACCCAGGAGAATCTTGAGTATCATCATAACTACATAGCATACAAGTCACCTGCGATGCTTCTTGTACTGACTATACCAAACAGATCCATATGAAGAAGCTTCAAGAGGTAGTTCTATGGAATGAACTTTCTTTGCTTATGATACTCTTTGTCTGTTTGCCCTTCTTGCACCAGCACAAAATCCAGAGTTGGAAGTTTTTGATGTTCACTCCCCTCATTAGATCATTATGGATCGAGTGATTCATCTTCCTCGGATTTATGTTTCCATTCTCTTATGCAGGAGATGAATCGTCTCAGTAGCTTTGGACAAGGCACTGAACTTCACGATCCTTTGTAAGGCCTTTGAAACATCCAAGACATATGATCATTATATCTTCAAGCTGACATTAGAATTGGTCCTCCGGATCATAAAGTCCTTCTTCAGAACTAGCACTTATTTTTGTCAAACGACTACTTTGCAGCCTTTATCACATATTTGAGAATAGAAAGTAAGTTATTTTGTAATTGTTGGACATAGTTTACCTTGTCAACTTACATTCTGATTTCCACTTCCCCTTGTGCTGTGATATACCCCCTTCGTTTCCAGCAAATGAAACATGCCCTCCTTTAATTTGTCTGATGTTTGATAAGAGAGCTCTATCCCCGTCATGTGCCTGGATGCTCCGCTATCTACAATTCCACGTGTTAGTCTCAGCACTATAGCAAACACCCTGCACATTCAATGAAAACATTAGTCTCAGTGTTAGGAACCCAAGCCCTCACTGGCTTGGGTTTCCCCCCGAGGCATCACACAACATAAACTCAACCCATTGACCATTTGAGTTTGAGGAAGCTCGATGTGTGTTCTCATTTTCGGACGCTGAGGTGGATTTTTCTTTCCATAGACCAGCTTTGTGTAAGGCCTATTTGTGATAAACAGACGAATGGCTGATGGGTTAACTGGATTCACTATCCCTTTGAGGAGGTGGCACGGAGTTCCTCTTAAAAATCTAGTTTTAGATGCAGGAAGTTCAACTTTCCTCCTCGGTGTCTGATAATAAGGACATTTAGACACAATGTGACCGTACTTTCCACAGTTGTAGCAAGATCTCTTTCAACTTTACGGTTTATTTGTTTTTGTGGAGATGTAGGTGTCACACGGATGACCTTATTTTGTTTAGATTGAGACATTCTTTGTTAGATGTATGGTTGGGTTTTACCAACTTAATTGCTTTACTTGGTTTACATCTTTCATTCTTGTTTACCTGGACTTTGACATGATACTCGTGATTGATTAGGTTTAATAGTTTTTTTGGGTTTTGATTGACTTTGTTTGAACCTGACTTTAAATTAACCTTTTCAAACTCTTTTTCCAGGGTAACACAAGCATCCTTCCTTTTTCCTTTGTAATGGACTCTTTTGTTTAGTCCCAGATTCAATTGATTTACTTGTGGAATATGGGTCACTAAGAGGAGCGGTCACACATGATCCTTGATGGGGTGTTATTAATTGGTTTACTTTTGGTGTTCATCAATGTCTCAGGTGGTAGCGGAACCACTTTGTATCCCAATCCCTCCCCGTTGTTTCTTTCTCTCACTAAGTGTTGGACAATATGAGATGAGCTTGTCCAACTGTGTAGTTTTTGTCTTAAGGAGTTGACTTCTACTTCTAAAACTGCTTTCTGCTTCTTAGTGTCCTCTAGGGAGTTAAGATAGTACCTAATGTCATTAGCTTGGCTAAAGGCAACTACTTCTATTTCCCTAAGCTGTTGGTTCAAAAGGTCTATCTTTTCCTTGTAACTATGCTAATTTTGTTTTAAAACTCTATTAGCTTCTGTGCACAGTTCCAAATCCTTTACTAGCTATTATTATGATTTAATAACCTAGAAAGTTTTAAATCTATGCTTTCTCTACATTTATTACAGTCAGAACAAGCATGATTATTAAACAACTGGTCAGTAGTACTTACCTGAGATGTTGAAGAGCAATCAGCTATGTGTGCAGAATCTGTTGTCTCTGGTTCTGGTGATTCTGACGTTGATGTAAAAATTTCTTCTTCAGGTAGGTGGTTCACCACAGGTGCAGTGTCTTCAGAATTGGACATCGCGAGCTCTACTGCTATGTCTCCCTCACTGGCAGAATCGTCATATATCCTCCACACTAGCTATGGGTCTCCGGTGAGACGAACCGAAGCTCCAGTCCTGTCCTTCATCCTCGTTAGCAGTCAAGGCTTTAGGGTCCTTGCTTGATGAAGTAGAACTACTAGATGTGGCTTTGTCCTGACGATTAAAGGACGAGAAAAGATTGCCATTACCAGTCTTCTTTGGCTTCACACACTACCGTTTGAAATGCCCCTTCTCACCATAGTTGAAACAGGTTACCTTTGAATTGTCAAAGCCAAAGGTCGTGTCCTTGGTTGCAACCAAGTTCTGACCGTCTTTTGACAAACTTTTTAGCTCGTCGGACTGCACTTGCCAAGCCCCACATTATATCCATCCGTTCCAATTCCATCTCATCCACCTGTTCATAATCCTCATCTGCCAGGTGGCAATTTCCTATCTTTCCAGCAATTTGTCCATCATAGAAGTGGACTATAGCAGCTAAGAGGTCCATGTGTTCTCTGGCCACTCAACTGTTACTTTACCGAAGTTATCGGTTTTCAATTTTGTGCATTGGCTTCAGTATAATATACTGGTACTAGACGACCCTAGCGTTTCGGGCCCTGAAGTAGATGCTTGTGTTGGACTTGCTGAGCTTGAGACGAAGGCAGTCTGTAGTGTGCTCCAGATGTCTTGGCCTGAGGAGTCGTTGTAAAGCGCTGGATTCTGATCATAGTTGGCCTTTTGGGCTTTATACTTCATCCTAATCTCCTCCTCTCTCAGTTTCAGAATGAAGTCATTTATATCTAACTTCAAGAACATCCCATTCTATCTAAGATTTGAAACGAAGGAAGCCCATTCCTCTGGTAATCTATCTGCAAAGTTGGATACCTTATCCTCCATCGACGTAGTTACTCCATGAGTGTGCATCTCTCTCATCAAGTGGTTGAAATTGCCAATCACGTCGTCTAGGTTTTCCTTTCCCATTAAAGAGAAGTTGTCAAACTCCTTCTTCAAACCGTTGGCCTTAATGGCCTTGAGTGAGGCATTTCCGTCATACCTCTTTTCCAACGCATCCTATAATTCTTTGCTTGAGTATACTCCGAGTACTGATGGAAGATATCATTCAGAATAGACTGAGTGAGCAAAGTGTAGACTTTCTTCACAGTGTTGTGTTTCACCTTTTGTGCATCAGACATGCCACTTAACGTAAGTTTGAAACCATCAGCTCCTACTGGCATGCTGTACCCCGACTCTATAGCCTCCCACAAATTTGTATCTACTCCATTAAGTAGATTTCGAAACGTTGCTTCCATTGTGGGTAGTCATCTAACGTGATAAGCTTTGGGGGTTTATTATGAATTCCAACTTCGTTCTCCAATAGTAGTAGATTCTGAATACGAGTGTCTCTACTTGGTGTGTATGCTAAAAACTAGTCCTCCATTTCACTTAAGTTTACTATTAAACAAACTGTTTGTGTGTGCGAATGAAGGTATGCGATTGGGCTTATTCGGGCGATTGAACTAGGAAAATGGGTCTATCTTGCGACTAAACTAATGCGGATGAGTCAGTTGGCCGAATGAACTAATGCGGTTGAACAGTCCGAATAGGGATCTCAGTTGTACGAATGAGGGCACAAATGAGTCCAATCGTGCGTTTGGGGAATGCCAATGAAGTCAGTCGTGCAATTGATCCAATCGTGCGACTGAACCTGCTGAAGTTTGAAAATTCGTAGGTTTAACGTGTTTTGGCCGCAAAAACCCAAAATTTCACAAACCCTAATTGTCGTATGCCGGAAAAACTAAACTTTATGGTCAGGAAACGTCTAAGACACCGTTTGACACAAAAAGATTGCATTTTTAGTGAAAAAACACATTAAAATTTGTATCAAAAACGATTGAATCTACACGTAATCAAGAGCCCAGGCTTGATACCAAATCGCACAGCTAACCCATTCGCCTAGTTCAATCGCTCGAAACCCAATCGCATACCTTCATTCGCACACATAAACAGTTGTTTAATAGTAAAGTTAAGTGAAATGGAGGACCAGTTTTCAGCATACACGCAAGTGAGACACTCGTATTCAGAATCTTCTCCTATTGGAGAACGAAGTCAGAATTCATAATAAACCCCCAAATCTTATCACGTTAGACGACTACTCATAATGGAAGCAACGTTTTGAAATCTACTTAAATGGAGTAGATACAAATTTGTGGGAGGCTATAGAGTCGGGGTACAACATCCCAGTAGGAGCTGACGGTGTCAAACATACGTTAAGTGGCATTTCTGATGCACAAAAGGTGAAACACAATGCCTAGAAGAAAGTCTACGATTTGCTCACTCAGTCTATTCCAAAGGATATCTTCCATCAGTACTCGGAGTATACTCAAGCAAAGAAATTATGCAATGCGTTGGAAAATAGGTATGACGGAAATGCCTACTCAAGGCCATTAAGGAAAAGGCTTTGAAGAAGGAGTTTGACAACTTCTCTTCAATTGGAAAGGAAAGCCTGGACGACGTGATTGACATATTCTACCACTTGATGAGTGAGATGCACACTCATGGAGTAACTACGTGGATGGATGATAAGGTAGAGGAATGGGCTTCCTTCATTTCAAATCACAGATATAAATGACTTCATTCTGAAACTAAGAGGAGGAGCTTAGGGTGAAGTGTGGAGCCCAAAAGGCCAACTATCATCAGAATCCGGCGCTTTACAACATGACTCCTCAAGCCAAGACATCTGGAGCACCACTGCAGACTACCTTCGTCTCAAGCTCAGCAAGTCTAGCACAAGCATCTACTTCAGGGCCTGAAACGTCAGGGTCGTCTGGTACCCATTATATTATACCTGAAGCCAATGCAGCAAAATTGAAAACCGATAACTTTAGTAACGTAACTGTTGAGGGGGCCAGAGAACACATGGACCTCTTAGCTGCTGTAGTACACTCCTATGATGGACTAATTGCTAGAAAGATAGGAAATTGCCACCTCGTAGATGAGGATTTTGAACGGGTGGATGAGATGGAATTGGAATGGACGGATATAATATGGGCCTTGGCAAGTGCTATCCGATGAGCTAAAAAGTTTGTCAAGAAGACCGGACCGAACTGGGTTGCAACCAAGGACACGACCTTTGGCTTCCACAAGTCAAAGGTAAACTGTTTCAACTGTGTTGAGAAGGGGCACTTGAAACGGGAGTGTGTGAAGCCAAAGAAGACTGGTAATGGAAATACTTTCTCGTCCCTTAATCGACAGGACAAAGCAACATCTTGTAGTTCTACTTCATCAAGAAAGGACCCTAAAGGCTTGACTGCTTAGGAGTATGAAAGATAGGACTGGAGCTTTCGGTTCGTCTCACCGGAGAGTCCAACATACCTAGTGTGGAGGACATAGATGACGATTCTGCCAGTGAGGGAGACATAGCAATAGAGCTTGCGATGTCCAATTCTGAAGACACTACACCGGTCGTAACCACCTGGCTGAAGAAGAAAAATCTACATCAACGTCAAAATCATCAGAACCAGAAACAATAGATTCTGCACACATGGCTGATTCCTCTTCAACATCTCAGGTAAGTACTACTGACCAATTGTTTAATAATCATGCTTGTTCTGACTGTACTAAATTTAGAGAAAGCATAGATTTAAAATTTGGTAGGTTACTAGATCATCACCAGTAAAGGATTTGGAACTGTGCACTAAAGCTAATAGATTTTTAAAACAACATGAGCACAATTACAAGGAAAAGATAGACCTTTTGAACAAACAGCTTAAGGAAATAGAAGTAGTTGCTTTAACCAAGCTAATGACATTAGGTACTATCTTAACTCTCTAGAGGACACTAAGAAGTAGAAAGCTGTTAGGATCAGTGATCTACGTTTGATTGATTTGAGAGTATAGCAGCGGAAAACAAACAATGAATTAGCCAATTCACAAGAACACAAAAGATATTCAAGGTAAGAACAAACGGTTAGAGATAGAGAGAATTCTGCAAAATATATTTCATTCAATATTCGCTTTCGTGGTAACAGAATGTCACAATACAATTAGGTGAACACCTCTTATATAGGAGATGTGACGTCTGCTGATGTCACTTGATAGTGACATCTAACAGAATTTATTCAAACTACGATAGTTAACACAACTACTGAAGATGTCAAACAGCTGACATCTTCTTACAAAAATGCTAAGTGTTAACTATCACTACAACTACTCAAAAGAACTACTGAAACTACAACGACTGAAGAACATGCTCTTCAGTCGTTTTACAAATACTGAAACAAAAAGAAAACTACTGAAAGTAAACCATCACAACAACTGAAGAATGCTTCTTCAGCTGTTGTAATAAACTCTGAAGGCTTCAGTACTTGTACTTGAACTTCAGCTGTTGTCAGCAGCTGATGTCTTCAGTTTGTACTTCAGCTGTTGATCTTCAGTACTTTGTTCTTCAGCTGTTGATCTTCAGACTTTGTTCTTCAGCTCTTGAAGTCTTCAGTACTTTAGTCTTCAGCTGTTGAAGTCTTCAGTACTTAGTCTTCAGCTATTGATCTTTAGACTTGTTCTTCAGCTTTGAAGTCTTCAGTACTTTAGTCTTCAGCTTTGAAGTCTTCAGTACTTTAGTCCTCAGCTGTTGAAATCTTCAGACTTTGTCAAATAGCTGATCAAGTCTTCAGCAGTGTTGTTGTGATGTCTGTGGGACTTAGAGGTTTTTCTGATCAGGCTCATTGGTTCTTTTGGTCCAACAAACTCCCCCTGAACCAATGCAGCCAAAACCTCAACTTATTGAAGATGTCCTACTTATTATGGCAGAAGGATTGGTCTTTTTGTCTTCTAGATCAGCTCAGAAGTGACCCTTGTAATGCACAGGCCTGGGAAGAAGTCTCAATGATCTGTTTGGCAAAGTATGAATGGGAACTCTGTCTTGGGGAACTGGACACAGAGTTGTTACCCCATCCATGAGATCTACTTCCCCACTATGAGTCTGTATGACTCTCTTGTGTAGGCCTCAAGGAAGGTAATTTGTTCCTCCATGGTCAGCTCTTCAGCACCTCCTTCAATAATGATTCAGGCCCATAGTACAGATAGGTATTTGACCTGTTTCCCATTCTTTAGCTCCACAGTTGTTATTATTCTATAAGCAAATTCATCAGGGTGATTACCCTCTAGGAACAACTGGAGCTCATTCTTTCTGACTTCTTCAAGCCTCTTATATACTAACCCCTTTTTTCCATTTTATTTTCCAGCATCTTCTGTGGGGTTCTTTAGCTTTATAAGCTTTCTTGAAGTCTTCTAGGATTTCCCAGGGTGATACTACAAAGACCAGTGAGATCACTTCATCTACAATATTCTTCACCTGGCCAATGTATCTCTGTGGAAGTTTTTCTTGTGAATCCTGTGAGACACCCTGGGATCAGGCCAAATCCTCACTCTCTCCTTTTGATATTGAAATGTATGCTTTGGAGTGTATAATCTGAGAGCATGCTTCTTCATGTTGATGATAGAAGATGTGGCTGCATATGCTTTGTCCACCCTCTTAAAATTCCTCATCATGTTTTTGTGAAGCTCTTCTTCTTCTAGCTTCACCTTCACAATTTGTCTTTGAGTTTGAGGAGTAATTGTTGGAGAGTGACTTGTGGCCTTTGGCAACTGTATAACAGCTGAGAGTGGCAGCCTATCTTCATCTTCATCATGATCTTCTTCATCATCTTCTAGCCTCAATACCCTTCTCTTCTTATTCTGGGGTACATCATCGGCTATTGGTTTTGAGGGAAAGGGAGTTGTTTGGGGGTTGTTTTTTGGTGGTTTTGGTGTGGGAATGTTGACAGGCTGTTCTAGCATTTTGGAAGTGAGTGTGGCTTTAGATTGCTTGGCTAGTTCAGTCCTGCTCCCAGCACCAGCTTCATTCAAAGCTTCAATAACTACTCTTTAGTGTATACTTCAGACGAACAGATCTGGTGGTTATTGCCAAGATGCTGTCCCTGGACCAAGCCTTGATTTCGATCATTGATCTTCCAAGATATTTTGCTATAAATCTGATCATGACTCCAGCCTTTCTTTTTCTAACACATCATAACTTGCCCATCTATTTTGGATTTCTTCAATCTCTAATCTTCTGCTCTCAGAGTCAAGTTTGTCAGTGTCATGGCCTTGCCTAAACAACTGATCAATGATGTTATCCATTGATGCTGTGTTCGGCATCAGCCTCTTTTACCATCAGCTCCAAGGCAGTCTCCTTTTCATTCTTTCTTTTCTTTGATTTCTCCATGTCAGCTTCCTTCTCTTCTCTTTTTCAGTCTCCACAATCAACTCCTTCTCCTTTTCAACTTCTGTCACATCTGTTTCTTTCCCTTTCTCTTTCCTCTCTACACTTCTCTTTCTTTTTGCTTTCACTGACTGAATCTCCCCCTTTTTGGTTGCATTGGTTGCAAGGGTTTGATTGTCAAAGCTTTTTGCCCACAACTTCCTCGACCAAGGTTTGTATTACTGAGGAAAGCCTCTCATCAATGGTATTGATCACTATATCAGTGATTATAGGTGTGTGAGAGGGTAGGGAATTTTGGAAGATAGCAGCTATTTGCTCAGGGGGGTCTATTCCTGAGAAATAGTGCCAGAAGCAGAGGCAGGTGGCTGAGTATTTGGGAGTGGCTCTGTGTTTAGGAGACCTTTAGATGAAGGTGCCATCTGTGGGGTTTGAGAGGCAGATGGTCTTTGATCCGCAGAAGTTTTGGCAAGCAGCTCTTTGAGTCTGCTCACCTCCTCTTCCAGGATGGGGTGTTTGGGCTAATACATCGTAAACGAAGCCCAGGTCATCATCAGTAGTTACTGAATCACCTGACCTCCAGATAGAATCAGGATGAACATGCACTGAGTGTAGATCAATTGTAGCATGTGCCCCTTTGTCTTGGAACTGGGGACTTCCTGCCTCAGGACTATGTCCCGTCATCAGCAGTGCCTCTGGTAAGGTCTTAGTGATTGTACCAACTACATCCTAATCATATGCTAAGCAGGATAAGTGGCAGCCTCACCAGAAGTTCCAATCTCCTTTTCTACACTAGGAGATGGAACATTGTAACCCCTATGCTGTGGGTTACAGATGCACTTTGGTCCTCCCCTCAATGGTAGAGGTATGCCCAGTTGTAATTGGTATCGGGAGGGGGTGAGGAGTGACAAGACTCCGCACTTGTGCAACAAATAATGTAGGACTTTGGGGGCGGTTGCATGTGGTGATTGGGTAGAAGCAGATTGCACCCGGGGTGAATGGTGCGCTTCAATGGTAACCCTCTCAAGTGAGATAGGTTCCAGCAGTGTGGGTTCCCCAATATTGGTTGCAACAGGATCCTGTTGAGAGGATACCTGTGCGGCTTTGGCAGGTTGAGTCTTTGACACAACTGGGAGGTTAATACCAGTATGTGGTTGCTGTGTTTGTGGTACAGGGGCAGCTCAGGGGACTCATCTCCCTGAGTAGCCGTTTTTGGCTTTTTGGATTTAGTTTGGTGGGGACTCTGGTTCTGGAGGTGGGGTTGTGGGTTCCAACTGCGTGGGTTTTCGCACTTTGGCAGCCTGTTTCAGTGTTGGTCAGAGTTGTGCCTGGAGTATTCTTCAGGCAATACAGCCATTGCAGGGACTCCAAGGCCAACAAGTCCCTCAGCTTTCAGCTGATTCTCTATGATGTCCATAATGAACGAGGATATAATATCCATCGATTAGAAAGAGGTTTTGAGGCCATATCCTTAAGTTCAAGAAAAATAATTTCAGAAAAGTTTAAGTCTTGTTGCTCAAGGATAGAGAATAATACCTGCTTCCACCTGGTAGACTTGATCCCAAGAGGAAGTCTTAGGAGCTAAGCAAACATTACCATGTGAAAGATAAGACATTCTGCATCATGGAAATGCTTCTTCAAGATGGTAGAGGCACTGAGGTTTCCCTGATATCCATGGTGGGCAAAGGATAAATCAGTTGTGCCCTTGGATACCCAGCAGGGAAAGTGGCATCATTCAAGTTAAGGGTTTGGCGAATGACTTCCGGAGTGATGACCACTTGATGATTGTTGACGAACGACTGGAGAGACTCGGTGTGTTCTCCCCAGTTATAAGGGTGACGTTCATCCAAAACTGGTGTAAGGATTCGACATGAATGGTGGGATTTAGAAGGAAGGTCGTTTGTAGGGAGATTGGACCATTAGATCAATGGCGTTGTCGAACTTTGTCCAGAACGGTGATTTTGTGAGGTAGGCAACACAGTTATGGCGTGGTTTGAGCTGCATGGTCGCCATTAATGAGAGAGAAGTTTTGGAGATTTGAACGTTAGGTTTGGAGAGGATGAAGCGCTGAAGGCTTAGGTATGGGTATTTATAGGTAAGGGTTAGAAAACGACTGAAGGGTTTGGTGTTAGTCATCAGTAGTTGTAAACGACTGATGACATGGTATTACCTTTCAGAAGTTGAAACAACTGAAGTCTTGGTTTTAGGCATCACAGTTATAAAATACTAAAAACCATGGTTTTGACTTCTGATGTTTGAAAACAACTGAAGACCGGTTTTAGTCATCAGTAGTTTTGAAACTACTGAAACCTTGGTTTGCTCTTCAGGTGTTGTAAACAACTGATAACTTGGTATTAGTCATCAGTAGTATCAACCACCGAAGACATGGTTTTGTTATCAGTTGTTGTAAACAGCTAATGACTTGGTGTTAGTCATCAGTAGTTGTGAAACTACTGAAGACATGGTTTTGGCATCAGTTGTTGTAAACAGCTGATGACTTGGTGTTAGTCATCAGTAGTTGTGAAACTATTGAAGACATGGTTTTGTCATCAGTTGTTCAGGATGAAACAACAGTTGTAGAAACAACTGAAGGGAAAGTTCTCATCAGTAGTTTTCGTCAATTCATAGCCTTTCAGTTGTTTCATACTGTCCTCAACACTTACTTATCAGCCTTTTAGCTGTTTTCAGTTGTTTCATAGGACATCAGTACTTATCTGTTTTTACTGACATCCGTAGTTGTAACTTTATCAGTTGTTTTAACAGAATCAGTACTATATGTGATACGGTTACTAATGATCATCAGTACTTATTTACTGAGATCATCAGTAGTTATCACTTATTCTAGCTGCAACATACCAAGCCGTAACACTAGGTTTTGGAAAGTTGAACTATCCAAAGGATTAGAAAAATGTCTGCAAGCTCATTAGCACTAGGCACAAACTTAGGATCAATCAGACCTTTTTCAAAACAATCCCTAATAAAATGATGTCTGATCTCTATATGTTTGGTCCTAGAGTGCTGGACTGGATTTTTGACAATGGACAGAGCTGAAGCACTATCCATTAATAATGGAGTCTTAGTCTCTGTAATGCCATAATCCAAAAGGTGGTTCTGAAGCCAGAGTACGTGAGAAGTACAACTTGCAGCTGCAATGTACTCTGCTTCAGCAGTGGATGTAGCAACAGATGTTTGTTTCTTACTCTGCCAAGAAATCAAACAGTTGCCTAGGAATTGACATCCACCAGAAGTTGACTTTCTAGTTAACTTGCACCCTGCGTAGTCACTATCTGAAAAAGCAACTAATTTGAAAGAGTGACCAATGGAATACCATAAACCTAGAGATTGTGTACCTTGCAAATATCTGAAGATCCTCTTGACTGAAATTAAATGAGACTCTTTAGGAGCAGCCTGAAATCTAGCACAGACACAAGTAGCAAGCATGATATCTGGTCTAGAAGCTGTTAAGTACATCAAGGATCCAATCATACATGTGTAAAGCGTTTCATCAACAGCTTTACCTTTCTGATCCTCATCCAGTTGTGTGGTGTTGCACATGGAGTAGAACAGGGCTTACAATTTTAAATCAAACTTATTCAAAAGATCTTTTGTATATTTGGACTGATGAATAAAGGTTCCATCACCTTTTGTTTGATCTGCAATCCTAGAAAGAACTGTATTCTCCCATTGCTCTCATTTCAAACCTCTTTTTCATTAATTTGGTAAAATCATCACACAACTGGGGATCAGAGGATGCAAAAATAATATCAACATAATTTGAACAAGTAGCTTATGCTGATCCACCGTCTTAATAAACGAAGTTTTATCTATGGAGCCTCTAGTGAATTATTCTTGAGAAGAAAAGTGGAAAGTGTCTCATACCAGGCTCTAGGAGCTTGTTTCAACCCTAAAGAGCCTTATCAAGTTTATACACCCATTCAGGATGTTTATTATCCTCAAAACCTGGTGGTTGACACACATAAACTTCTTCTATTATTTTACCATATAAAATTGCACTTTTGACATCCATTTGAAAAACTTTAAGATGGTGGAATGCAGCATAGGCTAAGAACAATCTAATTGCTCTAGTCTGGCTACAGGGGCAAAGGTTTCATCATAATCAATACCTTCTTCTTTTAAAACCCCTAACACATCTAGCCTTGTTCTTACCAATAAGCCCATTTTCATCAGTTTTATTCCTAAACACCCATTTAGTGCCTATTGCACACTTACCTGGGGGTAGAGGAACCAGTTCCCACACTTGCTGTTTCTTGAACTGAAGTAGCTCAGCTGCATGGCTTCAACCCATCCATTGTCTCTTAAAGCAACATGATAGTTCTTTGGCTCTAGCTGACTGATGAAGAGAGCATAGAAGCAGAAGTTAGACAATTGACTTCTTGTTGAAACTCCAGCATTGATATCACCATGATGATTGAGACATTGGTGTTTCTTCAACTCTTGATAAACAATGATATCTGTGCAAGTGTTTGTAGAACCTTCAGCAGCAGCAGATGTTGATGCAGACTCTTGAAACCAAGAATTTGATGGTAGCTCAAAAGATGTAGAGGAATCAGAAATCTCATCAGCATTTGTTGTGGATGGAACTGCTGAAGCTACAGGAACATCAAGTTTAGCAGACTCAGGCAGTTGGTCACTAAACTTGAAAAGGTGAGTATTGATATTATCATCATCATCATCAATACCACCAGGTGGAAGACCTGCTGCAGAAGATGATTTATCCACATGATCTGGAATAGCTGGAGACTGATAAGAAACATATTGCAGTATGTTCAAATCAAACAACTCCACAGGGTTTTGTGGAATCTTGTCCATTGGAGATTCATTAAACTTCACATGCAAAGTCTCTTCAACTATCTTTGTTATGCAGTTGAAAACTCTGTATGCTTTGCAAGTAGATGAATAACCAACAAAATACCCTGCATCCACCTTAGGATCAAATTTTTGGAGTTGATCCTTTGTGTTGAGAATAAAACAGGGACACCCAAATGCTTTGAAAAATGAAATTAGAGGATCCAAGTGATGTAGAACTTCATTTGGAGTCTTCATCAACCTCTGTTTTACTAAGGCTCTATTCTGCACATAGCAAGCTGTGTTAACAGCTTCAGCCCAAAAGGTCAGTGGCAAACCAGAGTCAGCCAACATAGACCTTGCAGCTTCAATTAGGGTCCTGTTCTTTCTCTCCACAACTCTATTTTGTTCTGGAGTCCTTGGAATGCTAAACTGCCTTTTGATTCCCTTTGAAAGATAAAATTCATCAAGTGTATGGTTTCTGAATTCAGTTCCATTGTCACTCCTTATACACTTGACTGAAAGGGAATACTGCTTCTCATATACAACACAAAGTTGATAATCTTCTGAGCAACCTCATCCTTTGAATGTAGAAAGAAAGTCCATACAAATATGGAGTAATCATCCACAATTACCAGACAGTATTTCTTCTTTGCCATGCTCATCACTCTCACAGGACCAATTAGATCCATATGCAGTAATTGCAAGCAGGCAGTGGACTTAGGCTCTTCAATAGGAGGACTTGAGACTTTGTGTTGTTTTCCTTTTAAAAAAGTAGTGCAGGTTTCATCACAGTGGAACTCCTTATTGGTAAACCTCTCACTAAACTATTGTGGATCAGCTGATTCATGTTTTTGAAATTGACATGACCCAGCCTTTTGTGCCACAGTTTAGATTCCCGAGGAGAGGCTTTGGAAAATAGGCAAGGATGGCCTCTGAGATCTATTTTCTTGGAAAGATATAAGGCATACACTCTTCCTGTCCTGTTGGCCCTCAGGAGAGTGTGATCATCCAACACCTTATCAATCAAATTCAGAGCTTTGGATGACAGAATCCTGCAGTTCTGACTGGTGAAAAGAGCAACATGGCCTTTATCACACATTTGACTGACACTCAAGAGATTGTACTTGAGATTTTCCACATGATTAACATCATCAAACTTTATTTCTCCATTGGAGACAAAGCCTTTTCCAATGATGTAACCCTTAACATCATTGCCAAAAGAAACAAACCCTTCTTTCCTTGAGAGTAGTCATGAAGAAGAGAGTTGTTCCCTGTCATATGCATAGATCCCCCACTGTCTGCATACCAGATGCTACTTTGGCATGTTGAAGAACCCTGCAATCATAAATAATTAGTTAGTTTTTAAGACCCAAACCTTTTTGGTATTGGGTCTATTCACATCAACAGATGGTAAACTAACAGACTTGCTATGAATAACAGCCTGCGGGGATGGAGATGGTGAAGAAGAAGAATCCTTTGGCATAGATTTTCTTCTCTATGGTTTCAACACAGGAGCATCTAATTGGATGACTCTCCCCAATAGATATTGAACCATCATAACAAGTTGTGTCTGATTTTGTGATAAGGCCTTCAGCTTATCAGACATATTAGTGCTTGAGTTTGATGGGTTCCTGTGTTGTACCATCTCTCTTTGAGCAACCTCAGCTGTTACCTGTTTAACCCCTTTCTTTTTGGATTTCTTTTTGGATTTTGAGGTCACATGTTTTGATGTTGCTGGTACAAATTTGATTTCAAACTCAGTTTTCATTTTATCCATTTTCTCTTTAATGTTTTCATTATGTTTGAGTCTGGAGCCCTTTTTATACGAGCAATCATCAGTAAGATTATTGAATAAGCCACATATCTCACATGGCTTTTTCTTCATCTTAAGTTGATCATCTACTGAAGAAGATGAAACCACTGAAGACTTGTTCTTCAGTAGTTTGCTATCAGTACTAGCAGTTTTCTTTCCTTTAGTACTTGCTTTCTTGATATCTTTTTCAGTAGTTTTCCCACCCTTTCTACTTGCAGTTTTCTTTCCTTTAGTACATGTAGTAGCTTGGGCTTGTTCTCCAGGTGTTATGACATTCCTTTTAGTACTTTCAGTACTTTGTGAAATATCACCTGGAGTGGTCAACTTTGTGATCATGTGAGTTTTAGCATTTAAACCATCAACATCAGCTGATAGGTTCTGAGAGGAATTAATGTTGGCTTCTACTTCTGATGGTGTTGTATCAGATAGTAGATCACATGATGAAAAGGATTGGTTATTGCTTTCACCATCAGATTCTACCTCTGCTCTGGGAGTAAAATCTATAGGAGGAGCAGTGTGATTATAACCAATGCCAAACTTCACATTGGAAGCATATTGCTTACTAAGAAGCATTTCAAAACCCTTGCAAGAATTTACCCATCGATCACACTCTACCTGGGTAGTGGCAAGTGTTTCTTTGAGGTCTCTGTACTTCTCTAGAAGTATCTCTTCCCTAGCCTTATCATCAGTGATTTGGCATTTAAGTTTGTAAATCTCATCATTCTTATCATTAATCACAGACTCAAATTCAGCTTTGCTTTTGGAAATTGTTTGTTCTAGCTCAATGTTCTTGTTAATTAAAGCTACATTTGCTTCTCTAATAGATGCAAATGCGGCTATGCATGTTTCAGAATATAGTTTGGCTTTTGCCTAAGAGGATACTTGTGATACTTGTGGTGTAGAGGCATTAAAGGATGAAGTATCAGCAGACTCCAAAGCCATAAGAGCTATATTTCCAAAAGGACTGTCACCACCATGTTGACTAGCACCAGAGAATAGTTGTTCATGACAAGATAAATCATATGGTAAACTACTCCAGTCACCAACTCCTGGGGTGAAAAGCTGTGTTGTTGAGGTTGAGTTTGTTGATGAGATTGGGAAGGTTGAGGTTCAGGTAATGCATGTGGTTGTTGTGCAATGGAGCTTGAACCGGATTTGGCTGAGGCATGTAATAGCAGGGAAAAGGATATGACATTGGACCCTGGGGAACAAAGTACGCAGGAGATACAAGGTGTGATTGATGACCAGAACCAGCAGGATGTTGCCCTCTGTTTTGTAGACTAGTGCTAGGAAAAGTCACAAAGGTGCAGAAGAGTTAGATCCAGTTGATCTACATTCTCTTGCAAAGTGTCCAAGCCTTTGGCATTTGTGACACCTCAACTTATTCTTGTCAAAACCAACTTTGGTTTTGTCAGAGAGTCCAGGAAATTTCCTGCTGTGACATCCGTCACCTTAAGGTCCGTCGAACGACATAAATAAACATAGAAATATTTTAATTATTCTTCCTTTTCTTCATGAACTCCTGCTTGAAGGAATCATGTCTGCTTATTTTCCTTTGTGCCTGTACTTCCTTCGAGAACTTGTGTTAAGCATAAAAATTTTATAAATTTCATCACCATTACCACCAAATATATCAATATTTCTTTTATTTTGACCATTGTCATTAATAAAACCATTTTAGACTATCAAATGCCATTAAACACGCTTTTAACCTTAATATAACGAACATTTTAAGATCGTAATCAACCGAAACAAATTTTGGGAAAACTCGAGGGTTAAGTGCAGGGACTAAACTTGTAATTTTGCAAACTTGGACTGGGTATAAACCCCATTCCCAGCCATTCCTTACTCACTTCATCTTCTTCACCTCTTCACTCCCTACACACACATTTTCTTCATTCTAGCACCAAAATCTACCCGTGTGGTCTCGTTTTCGTCGTCTAGTCTTCATCTACAGCTTCATCTACTCATTTCTAGCAGGTAGACGACTTTGGTTGTTTCTTTTCTTGTCTTTTTACTGCTGTGATTTCTAGGGTTTCGGGTGCTCGGGTTCATCCGAGCACATGAGGTCGTGTGGTGTGTGTGAGGTCTTTCTGCTTGTGTTTCATGTTTGTGTATGTTTGTTGAGTGTTTCTGGAAGTCCTCGTGGTATAAAACTCGCGTTAGAGCAGCTCGGGGGCTGCTCAGCCCGACCACAGTCGCGATTCTGCAGTTCAGGCGACTGGGTCTGTCATGCGATTGAGCCGTGCGACTGAGTGAGTCGTGCGACTGAATCATGCGTCTAAGTCAATCGTGCGACTGAGTTGTGCGACTAGGCATGTCGTGCGACTGAGTCGTGTGACTGGGTGTTTGTATGCGATTGAGTCATGCATGCGAATGAGTGTATACGATTGAGTCATGCGTATGAATGATTGTGTGCGATTGAGTCAGGTGACCGACTGAGTGTATGCGATTGTGCGTGTTTCGCACGACTAGAGTCCAATCGCACGAATGATGGTTCAATCGCACGAAAGTAGCTAATTCGCACGATTGAGGGTTGATTCGTGTGCATGGAAGTTGGGTCGTGCGAAAGTGTGTGTTGTGTGGTGCGATTGAGTCCAATCGCACGAATGAAGGTTCAATCGCACGAAAGTAGCTAATTCGCACGATTGAAGGTTGATTCGTATGAATGGAACGTGGGTCGAGCGTCTAGTCCTGTTGTGTGACTGATGTTGAGTGTGAATTTCCCTTGAACGTCTGATGATGATAAGGCAACATCAGTAAAAGTGCCATTGCTTGACCCCAAAGATTAAAGTCAACGCTATCAACATGCACATACTATTTCAATTGAAATAAACCAAAGATTAAAGTCAACGCTATCAACATTGCTTTCAGCTCTTGTGACATATCAGTACTTGTGTTTAATGAGTTCCAGTGATCCACCATTTCCTCCTTAAAATTAACAGACTTAGTCTGATGTTTATCATGAGGAGCACCATCAGCTGTTTTGTGATTAACCTTATCCTTCTTTTTGAATTTGGTT
Source organism: Flaveria trinervia (assembly GCA_025506515.1). Taxonomy (NCBI): domain Eukaryota; kingdom Viridiplantae; phylum Streptophyta; class Magnoliopsida; order Asterales; family Asteraceae; genus Flaveria; species Flaveria trinervia. The sequence goes on from CM046457.1 coordinate 39,877,254, forward strand.
GAAGGCTTGGGTTTATCACAATGGAATTATTGCGGTACAAACTTGGTCTCAAACTCAGTTTTCATTTCATCCATCTGGATTTTAATGAGCTTATCTCTGTTGAGTTTGGAACCCTTTCTGTACCAACATTCATCAGAAAGATGATTGAATTTACCACATATTTCACATGGCTTATTCTTCATCTTGGATTGATCAACTGCTGATGAGGAAACTACTGAAGGTGTGCTCTTTAGTACTTTCCTCCTTTCAGTAATTTTGTTCAGTACTGAAGAATCTGTAACAACTGAAGAATTGTTCTTCAGCTGTTTATTTTCAGCAGTTGTTAATCCATTTATTTCAGCTGATTTGAAATGCTTTTCAGTTGTTGTGACTTGCCCTTCAGTACTTAAGTTACTTTGAGGGACAACATCTGAAATACTCAGCTTCATGTGCTTATCAGTGGTTAACCCATCAGCTGATTGACTTGCTTAGGTATCAACCCTTATTTCATCTTGTGATTTTTGAAGATCACTTGTGAATGATGCACATGATAATGTAGTTTGGAGATTGCTTTCACTTTCAGATTTTACTATGCTGGATCCTATGTGGCCAAGACACATAGAATATTGATGCGGTTAGTACGTTATGATCCAATTCGGGTTATACCCAATAACAAGCTTAGCAAACACCAATTAATATTTAATTAATGATATGATCATGCAATTAAATATTTACACCAATTTAGAAAATGGTTTTCTAAATAAGTTGCATATGAAATGGAACAAATTATGAGGATAATTGTTGATGGGTTTAATGTTATTTTGTTATTTAAAGGGTTTAAATAACACAAATAACATGAGAGTATACTTTAATTAAATTGTTTAATTAGAGAAGACATGTCACATTTAAATATGTCTAGTAGATGACTTATTTAATATGTGACAAAAAGGCTTATTAGCAAGAGTGTGTATGTATGTTTAAAGAGGAGGGAAAACCCATTTTGGGGGGCAATTTTCGGCCGCCCCATTTGGCTTTCATTGGCCCCTTTTCTTTAAAAACCAAAGACACACTCTACTAGCTTGACACACTACTCAAAATCTGATCGATCACATATGCAAGCAACACACACAACCCCTCTCTCTCTCTCTCTCTACACCTCTCGAAAGGCAGCAGGCTGTAGGAGCAAAATTTTCGGGTTTTTTGAGTTGTTTTGGTGTGCTCTCCCTAGCAAGAGTGGTGTTTACTTCAAGGGCTAGGGGTATACAAGCTAGAGTGCTTCTTCCTTGAAGTCTTGGCCGATTCACAAGCATTTTCAACCTTTTCATGGTCGATAACTTTGGCTGGAACAAGGTAGTAATCACAGCTCATTGAAGCTGTGATTTTATGTTGCTTAACTTGTGTTTATAGCTTGCTCATTCACATATTTAAGATCCTTTGTTTTGGGTTTGCTTTATACATTCAAATGGTCACCTAAAGAACATATTTTTCAGCTTATAAGTAAGTCAATAATATGTTGATATTCCGCTGCGTTTTCAGTAAGTTTAATGGGTTAAACTTAGTTTTATGTTCTTGCAAACCCAACAATGGCATCAAGAGCCGGTTATGTGGACAACTTGCTTGTTCTTGTTCTTTAAAATCGGTTTTAGAAGATTATTATCAACCTATTAGAGGCTGATTTTGGCTGATTTTGTAAACCCCAAGTCTTTCATAGTTATATCTTCATGCTTATGATTAAACTTTGAAAGATGGAAATGTCAATTGGTTGATAATTTTGGATGTGTTTGTTTGGACAAACAAACCAAACCCAAATTCAGTTTATGTTGGCTGAAAGTTTTGGGTTTGATCGGGTTTATTTAGTTTGTTGAATGATGTTTATGATTGTTCTCTTGATAGTGCATAAACTAGCTTTTGGCCTTGTGTTGTTTGGATGATTGGAATGGTTGTTTTATTCATTCAATTGGGTCGTAATATTCATCTTTATTATTTGGGTTGTAATTATTTATTCATTTGGTTATGTAATTAATAGATTAGGTGCATTTCTTTATTAGAAAAATGTATTAGGATACATTTTTGTAATAGGAAGATGCACAAGATCAAGACCCAAAGATGGACATCAAAGACACATGGAACTTGAAGCATATGGATGCAAGTTCAAGTGGGGGCCTATGATGACCTCATTTTGTGTTGATTTCAACCCTTAGGAAAGACCAAATGACCACACTTGTGATGGCAAACAAGTGTGGTCACAATAGTAGCTATGGTTATGCACATTATGGTTGTTTATGTTTATGCTTGTTTGTATGTTTGTTATTTGATTGTATGGTTGATATTTTGATATGCATTACAAACTAATTACAAACTTAACAATAAAAATGATGGTTCTTAATCATTAAAAGGTGATAAAAGTTATTAAAATGATTTAATGATTTTAAAGATTAAAATAGGTTTTAGTCAAAGGACCAAAGGGTACCTTGTATTTGAAAGCATGCAAATACAAGTACAAAGAGTTTTCTAAACTAAAATTATGAAATCTCTAAATATTTGAAAACAAGATCAACACCGTCCTTTTACATAGCACTTGAGTCACTTGGGAACTCTTAGTGGGATAAATCCACCTAACCACTTTGAGGGAACTTATGACTTAAGGTGAGAATGCCATATTCGTGGGATAAAGGTCACCTAACCACTCATTGTGGAAAACTCACACGTGTGTGTAGGTAGGATGTCTTGATTTGCAAACCATGTTAAATGGATCACCTACAATATGGTTTCCAAATGGTGTTGATGGGATTAACATGCCGACTTTACATACGATGTTTAAAGTCGATCCCATACCTCTAGAAGTTGTAAATGGTTGCAACTGTCAATCGTTAACCACCTTATTAATTTAAATCGTGGGATAAAGGTCACCTAACCACAATTTAAATGTAATGTTGGGTTCTAGACTTTAATATAAAATACCTTAAAAGGCATTAATTATTAAAATAGCAATATCGAAAATACTAAAATAGATCTTTGTTAAATTTTGTAGATGGCCACCAACAATGAAAATCACGATAACTCATCCGCATCAACCAATCATTACGAGCGATCCTCCAAAAGGAACGTATAATCATAACAACTTTATTGATTGGTATCGAAACTTGAGAATCGTTCTCAAGCAAGAGAGAAGATCATATGTTTTAGACGACCCTATCCCCGATCAACCTACTGAGGATGACGAGGAGGCCTACAACGATTGGCTCAAGTACACTGAGGACTCTGTCCAAGTCTTGTCTCATGCTAGCGAGCATGACTCCGGATCTCCAAAAGGGTATGAACATCATGGAGCATATGACATGATAACCCAGCTGAAGGAAACGTTCCAAACGCAAGCAAGGGTTGAGCGCTTCGAAACGGTTCGAGCACTCCATGTGTGTCGTATGGATGACAACCAATCTGTTTCATCTTATGTACTTAAGATGAAAAGTCATATTGACCGCTCGAGAGGCTTAATTGTCCCGTCTCGAAGGAATTGGCCACGGATTTGACCCTCAATGGCCTTACCAAGAAGTTCGAGACATTTGTGTTGAATTACAACATGAATGCTTGGGACAAAAGCATTGGTGAGCTTCACTAAATGCTAAAAACGGCCGAGGCGGCCATGGGTAAAAGGGTTTTACCCGTTCTCACCATCAATGAAGGAGGGAACAAGAAAAGGCCTCATCCCGCACCCAAGGCCAAGGTTGCCAAGGGTAAGGGACCCATTTGGGGAAAGGGAAAAGGGGTGGCAAGGGTGCCACCCAACCAAGAGAAGAAGCAAAAGGTTGCTACCAATGACCCATGCTTCAAGTGTGGGGAGATTGGACATTGGGCAAGAAATTGTCCTGTTTATCTCCAAGAGTTGAAAGCCAAGAGGGATGTCGGGCAGACCTCAGGTACAACATACATGATTCATATTGATCTTAATGTACATCTTCAAACACATGGGTATTAGATACCGGATGTAGAACTCATATTTGCAATTTGTTGCAGGGGTTCAAAAGAAGTAGGGACTTAAATCAAGGGGATGTTAGCCTCTTCATGGGCAATGGAACCAAACTCCAAGTTGAAGCTCGTGGGGACTACACTTAAAACTTCCAAGTGGCTTGGATGTTATTTTGAAGAATATTTTGTATGCTCCTAGTTTGACTAGGAACATTATTATGTATCACAATTAAGACTTTATGATTATGTATTATCTTTTATTGAAAATGATATTCATGTTTCTTTAAATGATATGTTCTATTTTAAAGCTATACCCATTAATGGTATTTATGAATTGGTTCATGAAAACTTTAAATAGTTCATTGTACCAAACTAGCACCAAGAAACTCAAGTTGGATTTGAGTGATACCTATCTTTGGCATTGTCGTCTGGTCATATAAATAGGAAAGATATACAAACACTTCAAAAAGATGGTCTTTTAAAAACAAATGAATATGATTCATTTGATGTATGTGAATCTTGTTTACAAGGTAAAATGACTAAGGCACCCTTTAGTGGAACTAACGAAGGGCAAAAGATTTATTAGGAATCATACATCGGATGTATGTGGTCCTTTTAAACTAATGACTAGGAATGGTGTGAAAGATACTTCATTACCTTTACCGACGATTCTAGTCGCTATGGGTATGTGTACTTATTAAGGCACAAAGATGAAGCTTTTGAAATGTTCAAAATCTTCAAGAATGAAGTAGAAAATCAACTCAACAAGTCGATTAAAGTTCTCGCACCGATAGAGGAGGTGAATACCTCAGTGATGCTTTTCAAGAACATCTTAAGTGTGTGGGATTGTCTCACAACTCACTCCACCTGGAACACCACAACACAATGGTGTGTCTGAGAGGAGGAATCGAACCTTATGGATATGGTCGATCTATGATGGCTAGAAGCACATTACCTCTATCATTTTGCGGTTTCGCTTTGCTCTCCGCAGCCCGTATTCTAAATATGGCCCCAACCAAAAAGGTGGAAAGGACACCTTTTGAGATATGGCATGGAAGAGTCCATCCCTATCATACTTAAGGGTTGGGGTTGTGAGGCTTATGTTAAGACTCCCACCCTAAACAAATTGGAAGTCCGATCCACCAAGTGTATCTTTGTTGGATACCCTAGAGATTCTATGGGATATTATTTCTATGATCCACTGGAACAAAAGGTGTTTGTTGCCAAAAAGGGTGAGTTCTTAGAAGCAAAGTCCTTATGGAAGGAACTAGCAGTAGAACAGTGGATCTTGAGGAGGATCAAGAACCACAACCCGATGCACGTTTGGTTGAAGTTAGCACTCAACATGAGGATGTTGAAGTGATCAAGTAGTTGATCAATACATACAAAACGTTCGTAGAAGTGGTAGAACTAGTAATCCACCTGAAAGATATGGATTTTTCATGGATGGATGCTATGTGGTAGATTCAGATGAACCAACCACTACCATGATGCAGTGTCCAATTTAGATTGTGAAATGGCTTGAGGCCATGAACGTTGAGATGCAATCATGTATGACAATAAAGTTGGGAACTTGTTGTACCACCTCTTAATCCAAGGTAGTTGGAAGTAAGTGGGTTTTCAAGAAGAAAACCGATATGCATGGAAACTTGGATACTTATAAAGCTAGACTTGTAGCAAAGGATTTCACTCAAACTCAAGGGGTTGATTATGATGAAACCTTCTCACCTATTGCGATGCTAAAGTCTATAAGGATATTGTTTTCAATAGCTTCTCATTATGATTATGAGATTTGGCAAGTGGATGTCAAAACGCTTTCCTAAATGGATATCTTGAGGAAGATGTTATATGGTTCAGGCTGAAGGTTTTGTCGATCCAAAACATCCTAATAAAGTATGCAAGTTAAAGAAATCAATCTATGGATTGAAACAAGCATCGAGAAGCTGGAATCATCATTTTGATGAGGAGGTAAAGAAATTTGGCTTCATCAGAAACGCTGATGAGGCTTGTGTGTATAAGAAGGCTAGTGGGAGCACAATAACTTTCCTAGTATTGTATGTTGATGACATACTACTATTTGGAAATGACATTCCAACCTAGAAGGTGTAAAAACCTGGCTTGGAAGTGTTTTTCCATAAAGGATCTTGGTGAAGCTGCCAATATTCTGGGAATAAAGATCTATAGGGATAGATCAAGGCAGTTGCTTGGTTTAAATCAAAGTGCGTATATTGATAAAATCTTGAAAAGGTTCAAGATGGAGAACTCTAAGAAAGGTACCGCGCCTATTCAAAGAGGAACGATATTGAGTACGACTCAATGTCCTAGCTCAAAGGATGAGCAAGATAAAATGAAGGCAATCCTATACGCATCTGCTATTGGATCCATCATGTATGCGATGATATGCACTCGACCAGATGTGTCATGCGCCTTAAGCATGACAAGCCGTTACCAGCAAATTCCTGGAAACATTCATTGGATGGCTGTTAAGAACATACTTAAGTACCTAAGGAGGACAAAAGATATGTTCTTAATCTATGGATCTGGTGATGAGGACTCATTGTAAAAGGTTACACGGATGCGAGTTCGAAACGATCGATGATTCTCGGTCACAATCGGGATATATTTTCATTCTGAATGGAGGTACGGTCTCATGGAAAAGCTCCAAACAGGATGTGGTGGCTCTATTAACTAGAGAATCAGAATACGTCGCCGCCTCATTGGCAGCTCAAGAAGCTGCAAGGTTAAAGAACTTCATTGCCGATTTGTGACAACTGCACGGTTAAAGAAGCTCAAGAAGCTTCTCGGTCACAATCGGGTTGTCCCTTCCATTCAGGACCCCCTAGAGATCTTTTGTGACAACGAGGGTGCGATTTCTCAAATCAAGGAACCTCGTGCTCACCAAAAGACTAGGCACATTGAGCGGAGATTCAACTACATACGAGATGAAGTTGAAAAAGGAAAGATATGTATTCGCAAAGTTCACACGGATCAGAACATTGCTGATCCTCTCACGAAGCTCCTTGAAAAGGCAAAGCATGAAAGTCATACTTGTGCCATGGGACTTTGATATTTTAGTGATTGGATTTGATCTGTAAATTTTGTATTTGGATATGTGGAACTCTTTATTATTTGAATAAAATTATTTGGTTATAATGTTTCAATTAATGTTCCAATTTAGCATTTTAATCCATGAGTAAATTGTTTACTCTAAATGTCCGTAGTCGTTCATACTTGTTGTTGGACCAAAGAACCAATGAGCAAGATCAGAAAACCTCTAAGTCCCATATGATATCACAAAACTGCTGAAGGCTTCATCAGCCGTTCGACAAGTGCTGAAGACTTCAACAGCTGAAGATCAAGCTGAAGACTTCAATAGCTGAAGACTAAAGTGCTGAAGCTCAACAGCTGAAGAACACAAGTGCTGAAGCTGAAAAGCTGAAGAACACAAGTGCTGAAGCTGAACAGCTGAAGAACACAAGTGCTGAAGCTGAACAGCTGAAGAACACAAGTGCTGAAGCTGAAGACCAAAGTACTGAAGTACAACAGCTGAAGAGTCTACAAGTGCTGAAGATCAACAACTGGTGTACAAAGTCTGAGAACAAGACTGAAGACATCAGCTGATGATATCTACTGAAGTCATCAGCTGATGAAAGTCTGAAGTTCAAGTCTAAAGACCAAGTACTGAAGTTTCAGTAGTTTGTCACAACAGCTGAAGAGTACTTCTTCAGTAGTTTGATATCAGTAGTTTTATGTTTTTACTTTCAGTAGTTTTGTAAAACGACTGAAGAGCTTGTTCTTCAGTCGTTGTAGTGTCAGTAGTTTTATGTTTTTCAGTAGTTGTAGTAACTGATAACACTTAGTATATTTTGTAAGAAGATGTCAGCTGTTTTGGCATCTTCAGTAGTTGTGTTTCAGTTGGAATAATTCTGTTAGATGTCACTATCAAGTGACAACAGCAGACGTCACATCTCTTATATAAGAGGTGTCGACCTAATTGTAAGTGTGACATTCCGTTACCACGAAAGCGAATATTGAATGAAATATATCTGCAGAATTCTCTCTATCTATAACCGTTTTTGTTCTTCATTGAATATCTTTTCGTTCTTGTGAATTGGCTAATTCATTGTTAGAATTCCGCTGCTATACTCTTTAATCAATCAAACGTAGATCACTGATCCTAACAAGTGGTATCAGAGCAGGTAATCATTGATCGATCTAACAATTGATCATTGAAACTGCTAATTGATATCTATGTTGATTGAATTAGCATATTCGCAAGAACTGGTTATAGATTATTGAATTTCTGACGCTTTCGTTCATTTATTCTGAGATCTCTCTCGGTTCAATTGGTTGTTGTGTTTTGTTCTAAATCTGTTTTAGCTTAATTGAATTTGATTGAATCTGAGATGACTACTCCTTCTAATGATCCTCACAATACCGGTTCCTCAACCAAGCCCCCGATGTTGGTTAGGACCGAGTATAACATATGGCAGCGAAGAATGCTTCATCACCTGTCTGTTAACAGTTCAGGTTGTTGACAACTGTGGTACATGGACCACATAAGTCTATGGTGAACAATCCGGAAACCAATCAAATGGTTCCGAAGAAGAAGGAACAATACTCTGATGAAGATCGGAAACTGTTTGAGATTGATGCTAAAGCCCATGGAATTCTAGCCATGGCACTGCCTAATGAAATCTATTCAGGGCTTATGCATCATGAAACTGCTCATGATCTCTGGAATGCCCTGAAGGAACAATTCAATGGCACAGATGAGGTCTTAGCAAACAACAGAGAAATCCTTGCCCAACAATATGAGACATTCTCTCATAGAAAGGGTGAGACACTGACTCAACAGTTTGAGCGTTTTTCCTGCTTGATATCTGAGCTGAAAATGGTGAAACAGGAATACACCAATGGCCAGATGAATAACAGGTTCCTCAGATCACTGCCTGAGAGATGGGACATACACTATTGTCCTACGCTACAGTGCAAATCTGGATAGCCTATCTCTCACAACTTCATGGGAAACTGCTTACATTGAAAAAGAGATAGAGCAGAAGAGGAAACTGTCCTCATCAAGGAAGCTCACTGATAACTTTGTACCAGGGAATACTGCCTTGGTTGGTCATGAGTCAGAATATGCTGCATCTGAAAGCAATTATGATGAGCATATTGATTTCTCTTCAAATAGTTCTGATCATGCATTTGTTGGTATTGAGAGTCATTCTGGTAGTAATAGTGACAATCTATGCTTCATCATGGATGATTTGAAAGGAATTGCTGATGATGATCTAGAACAGATGGATATTCTGAGCCAAATGGCATTGATTAATATCAGATCTCAGAAGTTCTATAGAGAACTGGCAGGAAATTTCCTGGACTCTCTGGCAAAACCAAAGTTGGTTTTGACAAGAGTAAGTTGAGGTGTCACAAATGTCAAAGGTTGGGACACTTTGCAAGAGAGTGTAGATCAACTGGATCTAACTCTTCTACACCCTTTGTGACTTTTCCTAGTACTAGTCCACAAAACAGAGGGCAACATCCTGCTGGTTCTGGTCATCATTCACATCCTAGGTCTCCTGCATACTTTGTTCCCCAGGGTCAAATGTCATATCCTTATCCCTGCTATTATATGCCTCAACCAAATCCTGTTCAAGCTCCAATTGCACAACAACTACAAGCATTGCCTGAACCACAACCTTCCCAATCTCATCAACAAACTCAACCTCAACAACACAGCTTCTTCACCCCAGGAGTTGTTGACTGGAGCAGTTTACCAGATGACTTGTCTGGTCATGAACAACTGTTCTCAGGGCTGGTCAACATGGTGGTGAAAGTCCCTTTGGAAATCTAGCTCTTATGGCTTTGGATTCTGCTGATACTTCATCCACTAATGCCTCTACACCAAAGGTATCACAGGTATCCTCTGAGGCAAAAGCCAAATTGGTTCTGAAACATCTATAGCAGCATTTGCATCTATTAGAGAAGCAAATGTAGCTTTATCAACAAGAACATTGAGCTAGAACAAATAATTTCCAAAAGCAAAGCTGAATTTGAGTCTGTGCTTAATGATAAGAATGATGAGATTTACAAACTTAAATGTCAAATAACTGATGATAAGGCTAGGGAAGAGATACTTCTAGAGAAGTATAAAGATCTCAAGGAAACCCTTGCAGTCACCCAGGTAGAGTGTGATCGATGGGTACAATCATGCAAAGGTTTTGAAATGCTTCTTAGTAAGCAATCTGCTTCCAATGTGAAGTTTGGCATTGGTTACAATCACACTGCTCCACCTACAGATTTTACTCCCAGAGCAGAGGTAGAATCTGATGGTGAGAGTAATAACCAATCCATTTCATCATGTGATCTACTTTCTGATTCAGCACTATCAGAAGTAGAAGTCAGCACCAAGCCCTCTTAGAACCTATCAGCTGATGTTGATGGTTCCACTGCTGACACTCACATGATCAATGAGTTGATCAACTCAGGAGTTAATTCTAAAAGTCCTGAAAGGACTAGAGAGCAAGATTTAACACCTGAAGTTCAAACTCCAACTACTGCCAGTACTGAAAAAGAAGAAAACTGTCAGTAGAAAGAGTTTGAAGACTACTAAAGAGGAAGTCAAGAAAGCAAACAATGCTTCCAAAGCACTGAAGAGCAAGTCTTCAGTTGTTTCATCCTCTTTAGTTGATGATCAAACTAAGATGAATAAGAAACCATGTGAAGTATGTGGTTTGTTCAATCATCTTATAGATGATTGCTGGTACAAAAGAGGATCCAAACTCAAACATAAAGAGGAAATTAAAGAGAAAATGGTAAAATGAAAACGAGTTTGAGACCACATTTGTATCAGCAACATCAAATCCTGTAACCCTTAAGTCCACAAAGAAATCCAAAAGGAAGGGGTTAAACAGGTAACAGCTGAGATTGCTCAGAAGAAGAAGGTGCAACATAGGAACTTATCAAACTCCACTGGCAATGTGTCTGATGAGCTGAAAGCTTTATCACAAAATCAGACACAGCTGGTTATGATGGTTCAACATCTATTGGGAAGAGTTAACCAATTAGATGCTCCTATGTTGAAACCACAGAAAAGGAGGTCCAAGCCAAAGGATTCCTCTTCTTCACCATCTTCTTCCTCTCAGGCTGTTGTTTCAATAAACCTATTAGTTTACCATCTGTTGATGAGACCAGGCCCAAAACCAAAAAGGTTTGGGTCTCCAAAACTAACTGACTGTTTATTATTGCAGGGTTCTCAACATGCCAAAGTAGCATCTAGTATGTAGACAGTGGGGGATCTATGCACATGACTGGGAACAACTCTCTTCTTCATGACTACTCTCAAGGAAAAAAGGGGTTTGTTCTTTTGGCAATGATGCTAGGGATTACATCATTGGAAATGGCTTTGTCTCCAATGGAGAAATAAAGTTTGATGATGTTAATCATGTGGAAAATCTCAAGTACAATCTCTTGAGTGTCCATCAAATGTGTGATAAAGGCCATGTTGCTCTTTTCACCAGTCAGAACTGTAGGATTCTGTCATTCAAAGTTCTGCATTTGATTGATAAGGTGTTGGATGATCACACTCTCCTGAGAGCCAACAGGACAGGAAGAGTGTATGCCTAGATCTTTCCAAGAAAATAGATCTCAGAGGCAATCCTTGCCTATTTTCCAAAGCCTCTTCTCAAGAATCTAAACTGTGGCACAGAAGGCTGGGTCATGTTAATTTCAAATACATGAATCAGCTAATCCACAATAGTTTAAGTAGAGGCTTACCAATAAAGGAGTTCCACTGTGATGAAACCTGCACTGCTTGTTTAAAAGGAAAACAGCACAAGTCGCATTCCCTCTATTGAAGAGCCTAAGTCCACTGCCTGCTTGCAATTACTGCATATGGATCTATTTGGTCCTGTGAGAGTAATGAGCTGGCAAAGAAGAAATACTGTCTGGTAATTGTGGATGATTATTCCAGATTTGTATGGACTTTCTTTCTACATTCAAAGGATGAGGTTGCTGAGAAGATTATTCACTTGTTGTATGTTGAGAAGCAGTATTCCCTTCCAGTCAAGTGTATTAGGAGTGACAATGGAACTGAATTCAGATCCCATACACTTGATGATTTCTATCTTTCAAAGGGAAGCAAAAGGCAGTTTAGCATACCACGGACTCCAGAACAAAATGGAGTAGTGGAGAAAAAGAACAGGACCCTAATTGAAGCTGCAAGGTCAATGCTGGCTGACTCTGGTTTGCCACTGACCTTTTGGGCTGAAGCTGTTAACACAACTTGCTATGCGCAGAATAGAGTCTTAGTAAATCAGAGGTTGATGAAGACTCCATATGAAGTTCTCCATCACTTGGCTCCTCTAATTCATTTTTCAAAGCATTTGGGTGTCCCTGTTTTATTCTCAACATAAAGGATCAACTCCATAAATTTGATCCTAAGGTGGATGCAGGGTGTTTATTGGTTATTCATCTACTTGCAAGGCATACAGAGTCTTCAACTGCAGAATAAAGATAGTTGAAGAGACTTTGCATGTGAAGTTTAATAAATCTCCTATGGACAAGATTCCACAAAACCCTGTGGAGTTGTTTGATTTGGACATACTGCAATATGTTCCTTATCAACCTCCAGCTGTTGCAGATCCTATGGATAAATCATCTTCTGCAGCATGTCTTCCACCGGTGGTATTGATGATGATGATGATAATATCAATACTCACCTCTTCAAGTTTAGTGACCAACTGCCTGTGTCTGCTAAATTTGATGTTCCTGTAGCTTCAGCAGTTCCATCCACAACAAATGCTGATGAGATCTCTGATTCCTCTACATCTTTTGAGTTACCATCTAATTCTTGGTTTCAAGAGTCTGCATCAACATCTGCTGCTGCTGAAGGTCCTACAAACACTTGCACAGATCTCATTGTTTATCAAGAACTGAAGAATCACCCAATGTCTCAGATTATTGGTTATATCAATGCTGGTGTTTCAACAAGAAGTCAATTGTCTAACTTCTGCTTCTATGCTCTCTTCATCAGTCAGCTAGAGCCAAAGAACTACCATGTTGCTTTAAGAGACAATGGATGGGTTGAAGCCATGCAGCTTGAGCTACTTCAGTTCAAGAAACAGCAAGTGTGGGAACTGGTTCCTCTTCCCCCAGGTAAGTGTGCAATAGGCACTAAATGGGTGTTTAGGAATAAAACTGATGAAAATGGGCTTATTGTTAAGAACAAGGCTAGACTGGTTGTACAGGGGTTTTCACAAGAAGAAGGTATTGACTATGATGAAACCTTTGCCCCTGTAGCCAGACTAGAGGCAATCAGATTGTTTTTAGCCTATGCTGCATTCCACAATCTTAAAGTTTTTCAAATGGATGTCAAAAGTGCATTTCTATATGGTAAAATAAAGGAAGAAGTTTATGTGTGTCAACCACCAGGTTTTGAGGATAATAAACATCCTGAATGGGTGTGTAAACTTGATAAGGCTTTATGGGTTGAAACAAGCTCCTAGAGCCTGGTATGAGACACTTTCCATTTCTTCATAAGAATAATTTCACTAGAGGCTCCATTGAATAAACTTTGTTTATTAAGAAGGTGTATGAGCATAAGCTACTTGTTCAGATTTATGTTGATGATATCATTTTGCATCCTCTGATCCCCAGTTGTGTGATGATTTTACAACATTAATGAAAAAGAGGTTTGAAATGAGTGCAATGGAGAATTACAGTTCTTTCTAGGCTTGCAAATTAAACAAAAAGCTGATGGAACCTTTATTCATCAGTCAAAATATACAAAAGATCTTTTGAATAAGTTTGATTTACAAATCTGTAAGCCCTGTTCTACTCCCATGTGCAACACCACACAACTGGATGCTGATCAGAAAGGTAAAGCTGTGATGAAACACTTTACAGATGTATGATTGGGTCCTTGATGTATTTAACAGCTTTTAGACCAGATATTATGTTTGCTACATGTGTTTGTGCTAGATTTCAGGCTGCTCCTAAAGAGTCTCATTTGATTGCAGTCAAGAGAATCTTTAGATATTTGCAAGGTACACAATCTCTGGGTTTATGGATTCCACTGGACACTCTTGCAAATTAGTTGCTTTTTCAGATAGTGACTATGCAGGGTGCAAGTTAACTAGAAAGTCAACTTCTGGTGGTTGTCAATTCCTAGGCAACTGTTTGATTTCTTGGCAGAGTAAGAAACAAACATCTGTTGGTACATCAACTGCTGAAGCCGAGTACATTGCTGCTGCAAGTTGCACTTCTCAGGTACTCTGGCTTCAGAACCAACTTCTGGATTATGGCATTACATAGACTAAGACTCCATTATTAATGGATAGTGCTTCAGCTCTATGTATTGTCAAAAATCTAGTCCAGCACTCTAGGACCATACATATAGAGATCAGACATCACTTTATTCGGGATTGTTTTGAAAAAGGTCTGATTGATCCTAAGTTTGTGCCTAGTGCTGATGAGCTTGCAATATTTTTACTAAGCCTTTGGATAGTTCTACTTTCCAAAACCTTGTGTTAAGGCTTGGTATGCTGCAGCTAGAATAAGTGAACTATTGATGATTTCTGGTGATCATTGGTAACCATGTCACATATAAGTACTGATGAGTCCTTTCACCTTCAGTAGTTTATATAACTACTGACGGCTAAATGCCTCACAAGTACTGAAGTACCTTATCTGTTCTAAACTTTGATGTAGTTACAACTACTGAAATCAGTACAACCAGATAAGTACTCACGTCCTATGAAACACCTGAAAAGCAGATGCAAAGTCTGATGAGTAAGTGTTGAGGACAGTATGAAATAGCTGAAAGGCTATGCATTGACGAAAACTACTGAAGAGAACTTTCTCTTCAGTTGTTTCTACAACTACTGTTTCATTCTAAACAAATGAACCAAAACCATGTCTTCAGTAGTTTTATAACTACTGATGACTAACACCTGTCTTCAGCTGTTTACAACAACTGATGACAAAACCACTGTCTTTAGTAGTTTCACAACTACTGATGACAAACACCAAGTCCTCAGTTGTTTCATCATCTGAAGTCAAGACCATGGTCTTCAGTAGTTTTCTAACTGCTGATGCCTAAAACACGACTTTAGCTGTTTCAACGTCTGAAAGGGTAATACCATGTCAACAGTGGGTTTAAAACTATGACTAACACCAACCCTTGAGTCATTTTCTCACCCCTACCCTATAAATACCTGTCCTCTTCTCTAATGTTTCATTAGCCGTTATTTTCTGAACTTCTCTCTCTCAAACATAGCGACCATGAGTCTGAAACCACGACATAACTACGTTGCTTACCTTACCAAGTCGGCTTTCTGGAACAAATATATGATAATGCCATTGACTTAATGGTGGATTCCCCATATCGCACAGCCTTTCTCTTGAATCCGACCATCTACCCTGAATCCCTCAGTCAATTCTGGTCAAATGCTTTGGTTCATATGATGAGTCTACGGTCAGATCTCTGTTCGGTCCCTTGTCAACCAGAAACGAGTGGTCGTTACAGCCGACATCATTCGTCAGGCATTACACTTACACGACTCCACCGCTGTGACTGAATACCCAAAGGGCACAACAATATGTCCTTTATCAATCATGGGTATGAAGGTGATCTTCGGGCTACAACCATTTTAAAGAAACATTTCCATGACGTTGAGAAAGTTATTTTTCACATGGTAAATGTCTGCTTAGCCTCCAAGACACCTTCTTGGGATCAAATGTCATCCCAATGGCAATAGGTATTGTATTCTATTCTAGAACACCAACCACTAAATTTTTCTGAAATCGTGTTTCTAGAAATAAGATCTTGGCTTAGAAACCTGTGGCAACCGATGGCCATTATATCCCAGTTTCTGATGGCCATTATTTTAGATGAATTAAAATCTGATGGCCTTGTTGCCCTTGGAGTCCCTGCACCAGCTGTTTTGGCTGAGGTATACTCCAGGCACAACTCAAACCTTACTCTCAAGAAGCTGCCCCAATGCTAAAGCCCAAGCATAGGAAACCCACAGCTTCCTGCACCAGAACCAAAGTCCCCACTAAACCAAAACCAAAACACCCCAAAACAGCTATTCAGGGAGAGAGTCCCCTGAAGATGCTCCTGTACCACCAACGCAGGATATACTTGCTGGCTTAAACCCCCCCAGCAGTATCAAGACTCTACCAGCCATAGCCGCTTAGGATTCCTCTCAAAAGAGCCTGCAGCCACCACACAAGGGGTACCCACACATCTGGGATCTTCCTCACTTGAGGGATTGCCATTGAAGAGCACCATCCTCCCCAGGTGCACACTGCTTCTACCCCATCTCCCCATGCAACCGCCCCCAAAGTCCAACCATAATTATTGCAAACGTGCTGCCTCCGTTGCATGCCTCTCCTCCTCCCCAACACCACCAACAAAGGGGAGAACCACAGATATTGAGGAAGAGGATCATCATGCTTCTGACAACCCACAGCACCGGGGTTTACAAGTTCAATCTCCTAGTGTGGAAGGGAGATTAGAACATCTAGTGAGGCTGCCACCTCTTCTGCAAGAACTGCTTGCCAAGAGTCCTTTGAAGGTCCCCCAAACACTTTACCCGCTCACTCCACTAAGCCTCCACCTCTGCTTTTGGCACTATCTCTCTGGGACAGAACCCCCCTAAGCAGATGATTGTTGGATTCCAACAATCCCTACCTCTCATCACCCCCATCATCAATGACATTGTTTATAAAGCCATTGATGAGAGGATCTCCTCAAGTCTACAACCACTCATTGATGATGCTGTGCAAAAGAAACTTTCTGCGGTACAAACCCCTGGCACCAATGCATCCAAAAAGGGGGAGAGTACTGTAGTGAAAGAAAAGAAAAGAAAAGAACTGAGGATGAGAAGGCACAAGAGAAAACCAAGGAGTTGAAAGGAAAAGGAACAACAACTGATCACTTACAAAAGAAAGAAAAGTGCTAGTGATCAATCGAATGCTGAAGAAAAATCCTTGGAAGAGCTGGTAAAAGATGCAGATGAAACACACAGCCGATCCATGGACAAAATCATTAGCAACTCTTCAAGCAAGGCTTTGATACAGCCACACTAGACAGTGAGGTCAGAGGTTGGAAGTAGAGGAAATTCAAAACAGATGGGCTGGGTATGATGTGCTGGAGAAAGAGAGATTGGAGATCATGATTCGATTCATTGCCAAATACTTAGGAAGATCATGATGGAGATTCGTTCATGGACCAAGATAGCATTCTGGTTATAGCCACCAGAATCTGTTTGTCTGAGCATTTCATAAGGGGATAATCATGAAGCACTTGATGAGGCTGGGGCTGGAAAAAGGTTTGAAATGGCAAGACTCACAAAAGCCAAACTCACAACCAAAATGCTTGAACAACCTTCCCAATCACCCACTCAAAAACAGCCTACCCCTCAAATCTCCAAACCAATCTCAAAACCCAAATCCAAACATCCTCAACCTTCAAAAACATTCCTTTACCACAAAAACCAACCAACCATCATCCAGTGATGCACCTAGAAGAAGGAGAAGGGTGCTGAGGATAGAAGAAGATGAAGAAGAGAGGATGAAGATGATAGTTTGCCCACTCTCTGCTGTTCTAAGGCTACCAGAACCCAGGAGTCAACTCATGATCACACCTGAATCTCAAAGGGAAACGGTTAGAGTCAAATAGAAGATGAAGAACAGCAAGAGCAGCACGATAAGCAACTACTGAAGATGGTTGACAAGGAATTTCCTCAGTCATCATCTATACAAGCCATGAAAGGGCATGCTCAGAGGCTGTACACTCTCAGACACACATTTCAGTATCAGAAAGAGAGAGTGAGAGTATGGCCAGACCCCAAGGTGAGTTCTAGAATCCACAAAAGATCCATTCCTCATAGATACAATGGCCAGGTTAGAAAAACAATAGACTCTACAATCATGTTGGCCATTGTAGTCTCACCATGGGAAATAATCGATGAATTCAAGAAGGCTCATCAATCAAAAATGACTCCTCAAGCCTTACTGGAAAACAAGATGATCAAAAGGGGTTATTATATAAGAAGCTTGAAGACATTAAGAAGAATGAGCTCCAGTTACTCCTTGAGGGCACTCATCCTGATGAATTTGTCTATAGGGAGGTAACTACTATGGAGTTGAAGAATGGCAGGACTGTAAAGTACTTATCTGAGTACTATGGTCCAGAGTTCTTCTTTGAAGGAGGAGTAGAAGAACTCTCCAAGGAGGAACAGGTTGTTCTCCTTGAGGCCTATGTTCGAGAGTCCTACAGACTCATTATGGGGAAGTAGATCTCATGAATGGGATAACAACTCTGTGTCCAGTTCCCCAAAACAAAGTTCCCATTCATACCTTGCCAAACAGATCTCTTAGATTTCTTCCCAGGCCAGTGCTTATATGGGTCATCTTCTTAACTGATCAACAAGGAAGAAGACCAACCATTCTGCCAACAATAAGTGGGAAAATAAATCAATTAGAGGTTTTGGCTGCATTGGTTCAGGGGGAGTTTGTTGGACCAAAAGAACCAATGAGCCAAGATCAGAAAACCTCTAAGTCCCACATGATATCACAACAACTGCTGAAGGCTTCATCAGCTGAAGATCAAGTACTGAAGACTTCAACAGCTAAAGACTAAAGTGCTGAAGCTCAACAGCTGAAGAACACAAGTGCTGAAGCTGAACAGCTGAGAACACAAGTGCTGAAGCTGAACAGCTGAAGAACACAAGTGCTGAAGCTGAAGACCAAGTACTGAAGTACAACAGCTGAAGAGTCTACAAGTGCTGAAGATCAACAACTGGTGTACAAAGTCTGAAGACAAAGACTGAAGACATCAGCTGATGATATCTACTGAAGTCATCAGCTGATGAAACGTCTGAAGTTCAAGTCTGAAGACCAAGTACTGAAGTTTCAGTAGTTTCTCAAAACAGCTGAAGAGTACTTCTTTAGTAGTTGTGATATCAGTAGTTTTATGTTTTTACTTTCAGTAGTTTTGTAAAACGACTGAAGAGCTTGTTCTTCAGTCATTGTAGTGTCAGTAGTTTTATGTTTTTCAGTAGTTGTAGTAACTGATAACACTTAGTATTTTTTGTAAGAAGATGTCAGCTGTTCTGACATCTTCAGTAGTTGTGTTTCAGTTGGAATAATTCTGTTAGATGTCACTATCAAGTGACATCAGCAGACGTCACATCTCTTATATAAGAGGTGTTGACATAATTGTAAGTGTGACATTCCGTTACCACGAAAGCGAATATTGAATGAAATATATCTGCAGAATTTTCTCTATCTATAACCGTTTTTGTTCTTCATTTAATATCTTTTCGTTCTTGTGAATTGGCTAATTCATTGTTAGAATTCCGCTGCTATACTCTTTAGTCAATCAAACGTAGATCACTGATCCTAGCACTTGTGGGAGCAAGTGTGAGGGTAAGATTATATGAACTTGGGTTGGTTGATAGTCATAAGGATGATATAGAGCAATGGGTTGCTACCAAGGTTCATGGATATTTGTGCGATGCAAATATTGGACTAACCCGCAACTCAAACTTTACTACATGGAATCTTATTGATTGATCATAAGTAATTTTGAGTAAAGGCGAATATCATTTGGTATCCTTTGACCTGAGATACATATTGGGTTTTGATATTCACTAAGTATTATGCCTTGAGCTGATTCTTCACTGCCCTGAAATAATGGACAGTACATAAGGGTATGTTCAGGTATGATACGAGGTGTTTGTGAGAAACGTATGTAGTCAAGATGTAATTTGTTCCTCTTATTCGTTGAGAGTTAGATGTCTAAGGCCTGATTAAGTTAAATCAACAAGGAATGATCATTCTGTGTCCTTGGATTTAACATGACATCTGAAACAAAAGGATAGATGATTGATTAACCTAAATCTTTTCAAGTAGGGTACTTGAAGGGATGATGTTATTGAATGGCTATAAGTCATGCGTATTAAGTGTACTAACCGTTGTTAGGCGGTATTTACTGCTTGCATCAATCTTCTATGAATCTTGGGCAAGTGGGAGATTGTTGGATCCTATGTGCCCAAGACACATAGATTATTGATGTGGTTCGTACGTTATGATCCAAGTCGGGTTATACCCAATAACAAGCTTAGCAAACACCAACTAATATTTAATTAATGATAGGATCATGCAATTAAATATTTACACCAATTTAGAAAATGGGTTTTTTAAATAAGTTGCATATGAAATGGAACAAATTATGAGGATAATTTGTTGATGGGTTTATTGTTATTTTGTTATTTAAAGGGTTTAAATAACACAAATAACATGAGAGTATACTATAATTAAATTGTTTAATTAGAAAAGACATGTCACATTTAAATATGTTTAGTAGATGACTTATTTAATACGTGACAAAAAGGCTTATTAGCAAGAGTGTGTATGTATGTTTAAAGAGGAGGGAGAACCCATTTTGGGGGCAATTTTCGGCTGCCCCATTTGGCTTTCATTGGCCCCTTTTCTTTAAAAACCAAAGACACACTCTACTAGCTTGACACACTACTCAAAATCTGATCCATCACATATGCAAGCAACACACATAACCCTCTCTCTCTCTCTACACCTCTCGAAAGGCAGCAGGCTGTAGGAGCAAAATTTTCGGGTTTTTTGAGTTGTTTTGGTGTGCTCTCCCTAGCAAGAGTGGTGTTTACTTCAAGGGCTTGGGGTATACAAGTTTAGTGCTTCTTCCTTGAAGTCTTGGCCGATTCACAAGCATTTTCAACCTTTTCTTGGTCGATAACTTTGGCTGGAACAAGGTAGTAATCACAGCTTATTGAAGCTGTGATTTTATGTTGCTTAACTTGTGTTTATAGCTTGTTCATTCACATATTTAAGATCCTTTGTTTTGGGTTTGCTTTATACATTCAAATGGTCACCTAAAGAACATATTTTTCAACTTATAAGTAAGTCAATAATATGTTGATATTCCGCTGCGTTTTCAGTAAGCTTAATGGGTTAAACGTAGTTTTATGTTCTTGCAAACCCAACATACTATTGGTTTTGGAGTAAAATCTGTTGGAGGTGCAATATGGTTATAACCAGTTCCAAACTTCACATTCGAAGTAGATTGCTTACTGAGCAGCATTTCAAATCCCTTGCAGGATGACACATAGCGGTCACACTCAACTTGGGTAACTGCAAGTTTTTCTTTGAGTTCCTTATGGTTCTCAAGAATGACCTCTAGCTTAGCCTTTTCATCATTTAATTGGCATTTAAGCTTATAAATCTCATCATCTTTGTCCTTAAGGACAGACTCGTATTCAGCTTTTCTTTTGGAAATAATTTGCTCAAGCTCTAGATTTTGATTAATTACAGCTACATTTGCTTCTCTAACAGTGACAAATGCATCCATGCAAGATTCAGAACAAAACTTGGCCTTAGCCTCAGAAGATACCTGGGTTACGTGTGAAGAAGATGCATTGGAGCAAGAACCCTCAGTAGATTCCAGGGCCATGAGAGCTAGATTCCCAAAAGGATGTTCACCACCATGTTGACCATCACCAGTAAATAATTGCTCAGTACTAGAGAGATCATCTGGTAAACTGCTCCAGTCAACATTACCAGGGGTGAAGAACCTGTGATGAGGTTGTGAATGAGATGGTAGAGGGTCAGGTAATGCTTGTGGTTGTTGTGCAGTAGGAACTTGAACTGGATTTGGCTGAGGGATGTAATAGCAGGGATACGGATATGACATTGGACCCTGAGGGACAAGATATGCAGGTGAAATAGGTTGTGAATGATGACTAGAACTAGCAGGTTCTTGCCCCCTGTTTTGTGGACTAGTGCTTGGAAAAGTCACAAAGGGTGCAGAGGAGTTAGATCCAGATGATCTACACTCTCTTGCAAAGTGTCCAAGCCTTTGCCATTTGTGACACCTCAACTTACTCTTGTCAAAACCAACTTTGTTTTTGCCAGAGAGTCCTGGAAATTTCTGCCAGTCCTCTTGTAGAACTTCTGAGATCTGATATTAATTAAGGCCATTTGGCTCAGAATATCCATCTCTTCTAGATCATTATCAACTATTCCTTTCAAATCATCCATGATAAAACATAAATTGTCACTATTACAGCCTGAGTGACTATCAACACCAACAAATGCATGATCTGAACTGTTTGAAGAGAAATCTATATGCTTATCATAATTACTTTCAGATGTAGCATATTCTGACTCATGACCAACCAAGGCAGTGTTCCCTGGTACAAAGTCATCAGTGAGCTTTCCTGATGATGCCAGTTTCCTTTTCTGCTCTATCTCTCTTTCAAATGTAAGCAGTTTCCCATGAAGTTGGGTGAGAGATAGTTTATCCAGATTTTGCACTGGAGCGTAGGACAATAGTGTATTTGTCCCATCTCTCAGGCAGTGATCTAAGGAATCTGTTGTTCATCTGGCTATTGGTATATTCATGTTTGACCATTTTTAGCTTAGAGATCAAACAGCAAAAATGCTCAAAGTGTTGAGTCAGTGTCTCACCCTTCCTATGAGAGAAGGTTTCATATTGTTGGGCAAGGATTTCTCTGTTGTTTGCTAAGACCTCATCAGTTCCACCGAATTGTTCCTTCAGTGCATTCCAGAGGTCATGAGCAGTTTCATGATGCATAAGCCCTGAATAGATTTCATTCGGCAGTGCCATGGCCAGAATTCCATAGGCTTTAGCATCAATCTCAAACAGTTTCCGATCTTCATCTGAGTATTGTTCCTTCTTCTTCAGAACCATTTGATTGGTTTCCGGATTGTTCACCATATGCTTATGTGGACCATGTACCACTGATGTCCAACAACCTGAACTGTTAACAAACAGGTGATGAAGCATTCTTCGTTGCCATATGTTATACTCAGTCCTAACCAGCATCGGAGGCTTGGTTGAGGAGCCGGTATTGTGAGGGTCATTAGAAGGAGTAGTCATTCTCAGCTTCAACCAAAATCAATTAAGTTTTAATAGATTTAGAACAGAACACAACAGACCAAATTGAACCAAGAGAAAACAGAAAGCAATAAAATGAAACTAGCAGAAATTTAATTTAACTATAACCAATTCTTGCAAATATGCCAATTCAATCAAATGCAGATATCGATTAGCAGTTTCAATGATCAATTGTTAGATCGATCAATGATGAACCTGGCTCTGATACCAATTGTTAGGATCAGTGATCTATGTTTGATTGATTAGGGAGTATTGCAGCGGAAATCGAACAATGAATTTAGACAATTCACAAGAATACAGTTGATATTCAAAGTAAGAACAAATGAATATAGAAAGAATTCTGCACATCAAAGATTTCATTCAATACGCGCTTCGTGGTGGCAAAATGTCACTCTTACAATCAAGTCAATCATCCCTTATATAGGAATGTCATGGTGGAGCATTCCTTATATAGGAGATGTGACGTCTGCTGATGTCACTTGAGAGTGACATCAAACAGAATTATTCAAACTACTGAAAGTTAACACAACTAGTGAAGATGTCAAAACAGCTCACATCTTCTTACAAGAATACTAAGTGTTAACTGTCACTACAACTACCGAAAAGAAACTACTGAAACTACAACGACTGAAGAACATGCTTGACAGGATCAGCGATCACAAGTTTGATGTATTAGGATTCAAAGCAGCGGAATACAAACAGGAATTAGACAAATTGTAGCAAGCAATCGATACTTGTATGCATTAAGAGCGCATACGGTTATAGGGAGAGAATATATATTTCTGATTTCCAGGAATGTTTATAGATGTAGAATATTTCTAATCAAATCATTCATTCATTCCATTCATTCATATCATTACAATAGGTTGTCACTCCTTATATAGAGTGCAACAATCACTGCTGTTATCACGGAAAGTGACAACTGGCAGATCTAATACAAAAATAACTAACTCTTAACAAACTACTGAAATGTTCATAACTACTGAGAACATATCAAAGTGTTAAGTACAAAATATAAAACTACTGAAACTACAACGACTGAAGAACAAGCTCTTCAGTCGTTTTACACAATACTACTGAAACATAAAACTACTGAAACAAGAAATATAAAACTACTGATATCACAACTACTGAAGTACTCTTCATCAGTTGTGACAAACTACTGAGGCTTCAGTACTTGATCTTCAGACTTTGACCTTCAGTGTTTCATCAGCTGATGACTTCAGTAGATATCATCAGCTGATGTCTTCAGTCTTTGTCTTCAGACTTTGTACATCAGTTGTTGATCTTCAGCACTTGTAAACTCTTCAGCTGTTGTACTTCAGTACTTGGTCGTTCAGCTTCAGCACTTGTGTTCTTCAGCTGTTGAAGTCTTCAACACTTGATCTTCAGCTGTTGAAGTCTTCAGCACTTGTCAAACTGCTGATGAGGCTTTCAGCAGTTGTTGTGATACCATGTGGGACTTAGAGGTTTTCTAATCTTGGATCATTGGTTCTTTTGGTCCAACAAACTCCCCCTGAACCACCCTGCAGCCAAAACCTCTAAATTATTCATTGTCCCACTTATTGTTGGCAGTGTTGGTCTTTTTCCTTCTTGATCAGTAGAGAAGATGACCCATGTAAGCTCCGGCCTAGGAAGAACCTCAAATATTTGTTTGGCAGAGTATGAATGGGAACTCTGTTTTGGGGAACAGGACACAGAGTTGTTATCCCATTCATGAGATTTACTTCCCCATAATGAGTCTGTATGACTCTCGAACATAGGCCTCAAGGAGAACAACTTGTTCCTCCTGAGAGAGTTCTTCTACTCCTCCTTCGAAGAAGAACTCTGGACCATAGTACTCTGATAAGTACTTCATGGTCCTGCCATTTTTCAGCTCCACCGTAGTTACCTCCCTATATACAAATCATCAGGATGGTTGCCTTCAAGGAGTAACTGGAGTTCATTCTTCTGGATGTCTTCAAGCTTCTTATATAGCAACCCCTTCTTTATCATCTTGTTTTCTAGTAAAGCTTGAGGGGTATTCTTTGCTTGGTGAGCTTTCTTGAATTCATCAATGATTTCCCAAGGTGAGACTACAACGGCCAACATGATGGTAGACTCTATTGTTCTTCGTACCTGGCCGTTGTATCTGTGTGGAATAGTTCTTTTATGGATTCTAGAACTCACCCTGGGGTCTGGCCATACTCTCACTCTCTCCTTCTGATACTGAAAGGTGTGCCTGAGAGTGTACAGCCTTTGAGCATGCCCTTTCATGTCTTGAATAGATGATGACTGAGGAAATTACTTGTCAACCATCATCAACAGTTGCTCATCATGCTGTTTCTTCTGCTGTTCTTCTTCTATCTTGACTCTGACCATTTCCCTTTGAGAGTCAGGTGTGATCATGGGTTGACTTCGGGGCTTTGGTAGCTTCAGAACAGCAGAGAGGGCAGACTATCATCTTCATCCTCTCTTCTTCTTCTTCTTCCATCCTCAGCACCCTTCTCCTCCTTCTGGGTACATCACTGGATGATGGTTGGGTTGGTGAAGGAATTGGTTTTGAAGAATGAGGATGTTTGGATTTTGGCTTAGAGATTGGTTGGGAGATTTGAGGGATAGGATCTGTTTGAGTGGGTGGAAGGGAAGGTTGATCCAGCATCTTTGTAGTTAGTTTCGCCTTTGTGAGTTTAGCCATCTCTAACCTTTTACCAGCCCCAGCCTCATCAAGGGCTTCCACAATAATCCCTTTGTTGAACTGCTCAGACAGACAGATTCTGGTGGCTATAGCCAGAATGTTGTCCCTGGTCCATGCGCGAATCTCCACTAACGATCTTCCTAAGTATTTTGCAATGAAGCGGATCATTATTTCCAATCTCTCTTTCTCAAGAGCATCATACCCTGCCCATCGGGTTTGTATCTCTTGCACTTCCAACCTTCTGATCTCACTATCCAGTGTGGCTGTGTCAAACCCCTGCCTGAAGAGTTGTTCAATTATTTATCCATGGATCGGCTGTGTGTAGTGTCAGCTTCTTTGACCAGCTCCTCCAAGGATTTGTCTTCAGCAGTGTGATCATCAGCACTTCTTTTTCGCTTGTAAGTGCAGAGGTTGCTTTTCTTTCTCCTCCTCTTGGGCTTGCTTATCTTCCTTCTTCCCCTCTGTTCTTTTCCTCTTCTTTTCTTTCACTGCAGTACTCCCCCCTTTTGGTTGCATTGGAGGAAGGGGTTTGTACCGCAGAAAGAGTCTCTTGTACAGCAGCATCAACCAAGGCTGTAAAGTTGAGGAAAGCCTCTCATCAGGCTTTAGTCACAATATCAGTGATTATGGGTGTGATGAGTGCAGTTGAGTCAGCACTTGTGCAACTATTAAAGTTGGGCTGTGAGGGGCGGTTGTTTGGGGTGAAGCGATAGAAGTAGTGTGCACCTGGGGAGGTTGGTGCTCTTCAATGGCAATCTCCTCAAGTGAGGAAGATCCCAGATATGTAGGTACCCCTTGTGTGGTTGCTGCAGGCTCCTGTTGAGAGGAAGCCTGAGCGGCTATGGCTGGAAGAGTCAGTGTATCCACTAGGGGGTTTGGACTAGTGGATATATCCTGCATTTGTGTTGCAGGGGCATCCTCAGGGGACTCAATTCCCTGAGTAGGCGTTTTGGGTTTATTTTTGGTGGGTTTTTGGGGGGAATTTGGATTTGGAGGTGGTGGCTGTGGGTTCCAGCTGCGTGGGTTTCGCAGCTTGGCAGCCATTTTGAGTGTCTGGTCAGAGTTGTGCCGGGAGTATACATCCGGCAGAACAGCCGTAGCAGGGACTCCCAAGCCAATAAGTCCCTCAGCATTAAGCTGGTTTGTAATGATGGCCATTATGAAACGTGAATATAGTATCCAACGGTTGGCAGTTAGTTTTTTGAGCCATATCCTTGAGCTCTAAAAATATTATTTTGAAAAATTTAGTGGTTGTTGCTCAAGAATAGAATACATTACCTGCTGCCATTTTGTCGACATTTGATCCACGACGACGTCTTAGGGGCCAAACACACATTCACCATGTGAAAAATTAGGCGCTCAGCGTCATTAAGTGTTTCTTCACGATAGTGGAGGCACTGAGATCGCCTTGATATCCATGTTGAGCAAAGGATAGATCTATGGTGCCCTTCGGATATCCAGCAGGAGAACTAGCATCATTCAGTTGAAGAATTTGGCGAATTATTCCAGGAGTGATGACTACTTCTTTGTTGTTCACGACCGAATGGAGGGATGGTGTGTTGTTCTCCCCAGTGGTAACAGTAACGTTCATCCAAAATTGTTGAAGGGATTCGGCATGTAGTATGGGATTCAGAGAATGCCGTATGGTATTGGGACTGAACCATAAGATCGATAGTAGTATCGAACTTAGTCCAGGTAGGCGATTTAGTGAGGTAGGCAACACAGTTGTGTCGCGGTTTAATTTGCATGGACGCCATGGAGAAGAGGGAAGTTTTGGAGAGATGAACGTTAGGTTTGAAGAAGATGAAGCATTGAGAGCTAAGGTTAGGGATATTTATAGGGTACGGGTAAGAAAACGACTGAAGGATGGGGTGGTAGTCATCAGTAGTTTTAAACGACTGTGACATGGTATTATCCTTTCAGACGTTGAAACAGCTGAAGTCGTGGTGTTAGGCATCAGTAGTTTAGAAAACTACTGAAGACCGTGGTTTTGACTTCAGATGATTGAAACAACTAAGGACTTGGTGTTTGTCATCAGTAGTTATGAAACTACTGAAGACAGTGGTTTTGTCATCAGCTGTTGTAAACAACTGAAGACTTGGTATTAGTCATCAGTAGTTATAAAACTACTGAAGACGTGGTTTTGCTTCAGTGTTGTTTAGAATGAAACAGCAGTTGTACAAACGACTGAAGAGAAAGTTCTCTTCAGCTGTTTTCGTCAATTCTTAGCTTTTCAGCTGTTTCATACTGTCCTCAACACATTCATCAGTCTTTTTCGCTGATTTCAGTTGTTTCATAGGACATCAGTACTTATCTGTTTTTACTGATTTCAGTAGTTGTAACTGCATCAGTAGTTGTAACTACATCAGTAGTTTAGAACAGATGAAGTACTTCAGTACTTGTGAGACATTTAGCCTTCAGTAGTTATAAAAACTACTGAGGGTAAAAGAACTCATCAGTACTTATATGTGACATAGGTACTAATGATCATCAGTACTTATTACTAAGATCATCAGTAGTTGTCACTTATTCTAGCTGCAGCATACCAAGCCTTAACACCAGGTTTTGGAAAGTTGAACTATCCAAAGGCTTAGTAAAAATGTCTGCAAGCTCATCAGCACTAGGCACAAACTTAGGATCAATCAGACCTTTTTCAAAACAATCCCTTATAAAATGATGTCTGATCTCTATATGTTTGGTCCTAGAGTGTTGGACTGGATTTTTGACAATGCAAAGAGCTGAAGCACTATCCATTAACAATGGAGTCTTAGTCTCTGAAATGCCATAATCCAAAAGTTGGTTTTGAAGCCAGAGTACCTGAGATGTACAACTTGCAGCCGCAATGTACTCTGCTTCAGCAGTTGATGTAGCAACTGAGGTCTGTTTCTTGCTCTGCCAAGAAATCAAGCAGTTGCCTAGGAATTGACATCCACCAGAAGTTGGTTTCCTGGTCAACTTACACCCTGCATAGTCACTGTCAGAAAAAGCAACTAATTTACCAGAATGTCCAGTAGAATACCATAAACCTAGAGATGGAGTGCCTTGCAGATATCTAAAGATCCTCTTGACTGCAATCAGATGAGACTCTTTAGGTGCAACCTGAAATATAGCACAAACACATGTAGCAAACATAATATCTGGTCTAGAAGCTGTTAAATACATCAAGGACCCAATCATACATCTGTAAAGTGTTTCATCAACCACTTTACCTTTCTGATCTGTATCCAGTTGTGTGGTGCTGCTCATAGGAGTAGAACAAGGCTTACAGTTTTGTAAATCAAACTTTTGCAAAAGATCTTTGTATATTTGGACTGATGAATGAAAATTCCATCAGCCTTTTGTTTGATTTGAAACCCTAGAAAGAACTGTAATTCTCCCATGGCACTCATTTCAAACTTCTGTTGCATCAACTTGGTAAAGGCATCACACAACTTTGGATCAGAGGATGCAAAAATGATATCATCTACATAAATTTGAACAAGTAGATTATGCTGCCCAGCTTTCTTAATGAATAAAGTCTTATCTATGGAGCCTCTAGTGAAATTGTTTTCCAGAAGAAAGTTTGATATATCCATACCAGGCTCTGGGAGCTTGTTTTAACCCATAAAGAGCTTATCAAGCTTATACACCCATAATTGGATGTTTATTGTCCTCAAAGCCTGGAGGTTTGACATACATAAACCTCTCTTTAATTTTTCCATACAAAAATGCACTTTTGACATCCATTTGATAAACTTAAGGTTTTGATAAGCAGCATAGCTAAAAACAATCGAATTGCTTCCAGTCTGGCTACAGGGGCAAAGGTTTCATCATAATCAATACCTTCTTCTTGTGCAAACCCCTGAACAACCAGTCTGGCTTGTTCTTAACAATAAGCCAATTTTCATCAGTTTTGTTCCTAAACACCCATTTAGTGCCTATTGCACACTTACCTGGAGGTAGAGGAACCAGTTCCACACTTGCTGTTTCTTGAACTGAAGAAGCTCAAGCTGCATGGCATCAACCCATCCATTGTCCTTTAAAGCAATGTGATAATTCTTTGGCTCTTGCTGACTGATGAAGAGAGCATAGAAGCAGAGAAATTTGACAATTGACTTCTTGTTGATACACCAGTAGTGATATCACCAATGATTTGAGACATAGGGTGATTCTTCAGATCTTGATACATAATGAGATCTGTGCAAGTGTTTGTAGCAGGCTCAGCAGTAACAGATGGTGATGGTGAATCATTTCCTTGAAACCAATCAGTGGATGGTAATTCAAAGGAAGTTGAATTCGAAGAGATCTCATCAGCATTTGTTGTGGATGGTGCTACTGGAGCTACAGGAACATCAGTCTAGCTGAATCAGGCAGCTGATCACTAAACCTGAAGAGGTGAGTACTGCAATCATCATCATCATCAGCAGTACCACCAGGTGGTGAACTGTTGACAGGAGCAACAGCAGGAGTTTGATAAGGAACATATTGCAGTATGTCCAAATCAAATACTCCACAGGGCTTTATGGAATCTTGTCCTTTGGAGATTCATTGAATTAACATGTAGAGTTTCTTCAACCATCTTTGTTCAGCAGTGAAGACTCTGTATGCCTTGCAAGTAGATGAATAACCAACAAAGTACCCTGCATCCACCTTAGGATCAAATTTATGGAGTTGATCCTTTGTGTTGAGAATAAAACAGGGACACCCAAATGCTTTGAAAAAGAAATCAGAGGAGCCAAATGATAGAGAACTTCATATGGAGTCTTCATCAACCTCTGATTTACTAAAACTCTATTTTGCACATAGCAAGCTGTGTTGACAGCTTCAGCCCAAAAGGTCAGTGGCAAACCTGAGTCAGCCAGCATGGACCTTGCAGCTTCAATGAGGGTCCTGTTCTTTCTCTCCACTACTCATTTTGTTCTGGAATCCTGAATGCTAAACTGCCTTTTGATTCCCTTTGAAAGATAGAAGTCATCAAGCATATGATTTCTGAACTCAGTCCATTGTCACTCCCAATACACTTGACTGGAAGGGAATACTGCTTCTCAATATACAGCACAAAGTGAATAATCTTCTGAGCAGCCTCATCCTTTGAATGTAGAAAGGAAGTCCATACAAATCTGGAGTAATCATCCACAATTACCAGACAGTATTTCTTCTTGCCATGCTCATTACT
Organism: Flaveria trinervia; assembly: GCA_025506515.1. Taxonomy (NCBI): domain Eukaryota; kingdom Viridiplantae; phylum Streptophyta; class Magnoliopsida; order Asterales; family Asteraceae; genus Flaveria; species Flaveria trinervia. The sequence continues at coordinate 39,907,998 of CM046457.1, forward strand.
CTCACAGGACCAAATAGATCCATATGCAGTAATTGCAAGCAGGCAGTGGACTTAGGCACTTCAATAGGAGGGAATGAGACTTTGTGCTGTTTTCCTTTTAAACAAGCAGTGCAGGTTTCATCACAATGAAACTCCTTTATTGGTAAGCCTCTAACAAACTATTGTGGGTAAGCTGATTCATGTTTTTGAGATTAACATGACCAAGCCTTCTGTGCCACAATTTAGATTCTTGAGAAGAGGCTTGGAAAATAGGCAAGGATTGCCTTTGAGATCTATCTTTTAGAAAGATCTAAGGCATACACTCTTCCTGTCCTGTTGGCTTTCAGGAGAGTGTGATCATCCAACACCTTGTCAATCAAGTGCAAAACTTAGGATGACAGAATCCTACAGTTTTGACTGGTGAAAAGGCAACATGGCCTTTATCACACATTTGACTGACACTCAAGAGATTGTATTTGAGATTTTCCACATGATTAACATCATCAAATTTGATTTCTCCATTGGAGACAAAGCCCTTACCAATGATGTAACCCCTAGCATCATTGCCAAAAAGAGACAAATCCCTTCTTTCCTTGAGAGTAGTCATGAAGAAGAGAGCTTGTCCCAGTCATGTGCATAGATCCCCCACTGTCTACATACCAGATGCTACTTTGGCATGTTGAAGAACCCTGCAATAATAAACCATCAGTTAGTTTTAGAGACCCAAACCTTTTGGTTTTGGGCCTGGTCTCATCAATAGATGGTAAACTACAGGTTTATTTGAAACAACAGCCTGAGAGGAAGAAGATGGTTGTAGAAGAGGAGTCCTTTGGCTTGGACCTCCTTTTCTGTGGTTTGAACATAGGAGTGTCTAGTTGGTTAACTCTACCCAACAGATGTTGAAACATCATTACCAGCTGTGTCTGATTTTGTGATAAAGCTTTCAGCTCATCAGACACATTGCTGGTGGAGTTTGATAAGTTCCTATGTTGCACCTTCTTCTTCTGGCACCCTCAGCTTGTCACCTGTTTAACCCCTTCCTTTCTGGATTTCTTTGAGGACTTAAGGGTTACAAGATTTGATGTTGCTGATACAAATGTGGTCTCAAACTCAGTTTTCATTTTTACCATTTTCTCATTAATTTCTTCTTTTAGTTTGAGTTTGGAACCTCTTTTGTACCAACAATCATCTGTAAGATGATTAAACAAACCACATACTTCACATGGTTTCTTCTTCATCTTAGGTTGATCATCAACTAAAAAGGGTGAAGCAACAGAAGACTTGTTCTTCAATGCTTGGAAGCATTGTTTGCTTCTTGACAGCCTCTTTAGTAGTCTTCAAACTCTTTCTACTGCTAGTTTTCTTCTCTTCAGTACTGACAGCAGTTGAAGTTTGAACATCAGGTGTTAGATCCTTCTCTCTAGTCCTTTCAGGACCTTCAGAATTAACTCCTGAGTTGATCAACTCATGAATCATGTGAATGTCAGCATTTGAACCATCAACATCAGTTGATAGGTTCAAAGAGGGCTTGATGCTGACTGCTACTTCTGATTGTGCTGTATCAGAAGGTAGATCACATGATGTGATGGATTGGTTATCACTCTCACCATCAGATTCTACCTTGCTCTTGGGGTAAAATCTGTAGGTGGAGCAGTGTGATTGTAACCAATTCCAAACTTCACATTTGAAGCAGATTGCTTACTAAGAAGCATTTCAAAACCTTTGCATGATTGTACCCATCTATCACACTCTACCTGGGTAACTACAAGGGTTTCTTTGAGATCTTTGTACTTCTCTAGAAGTACTTCTTCTCTAGTCTTATCATCAATTATTTGGCAATTCAGTTATAAATCTCATCATTTTTATCTTTGAGCACAAACTCAAACTCAGCTTATTTTTGGAAATTATTGTTCTAGCTCAATGTTCTTATTAATTAGAGCTACATTTACTTCTCTAATGGAAGCAAATGCTGCTATGCATGGTTCAGAACATAATTTGGCTTTTGCCTCAGAGGATACCTGTGATACCTAAGGTGTAGAGGCATTAGGAAATGAAGTATCAGCAGACTCCAAAGCAATAAGAGCTAGATTCCCAAAAGGACTGTCACCACCATGTTGACCAGCACCTGAGAACAGTTGGTCATGACCAGACATGTAATCTGGTAAACTAATCCAGTCAACAACTCCTGGGGTGAAGAAGCTGTGTTGTTGAGGTTGAGGTTGTTGATGAGATTGGGATGGCTGAGGTTCTGGTAGTGCATGAGGTTGTGGTGCCATAGGAACTTGAACTTGATTTGACTATGGCATGTAATAACAAGGGTACGGATATGGCATTTGACCCTGAGGAACAAAAAATGCCGGAGATTGTTGTTGAGGATGATGAATAGAGGTGACAGGATGTTGCCCCTGTGTTGTTGACTATTGCCAGGAAAAGTCACAAGGGTGCAGTGGAGTAACATCCAGTTGATCTACACTCTCTTGCAAAGTGTCCAAGCCTTTGGCATTTGTGACACCTCAACTTGCTCTGTCAAACCAACTTTGGTTTTGCCAGAGAGTCCTGGGAACTTTCTTCCAGTTCTTTTATAGAACTTCTGAGATCTGATATTTAACAGGGCCATTTGGCTCATAATATCCATCTCCTCTAAATCATCATCAGCAATCCCCTTGAGATCATCCATAATGAAGCATAGATTGTCATTATTACACCCAGTAAAGTGACCATCAATACTCACAAATGCAGAGTCAGAAGTGCTTGAAGAGAAATTAATATGCTCATCATACTGGCATTCAGATGAAGCATATTCTGACTCATGACCCACCAAGGCAGTGTTGCCTGGTACAAAGTCTTCAGTGAGCTTTCCAGATGAAGACAGCTTTCTCTTCTGTTCTATCTCTCTCTCAAAAGTGAGCAGTTTCCCATGGAGTTGGGTGAGAGATAGTTTGTCCAAACTTGCACTGGAGCGTAGGACAATAGTATATGTGTCCCATCTCTCAGGCAGTGATCTGAGAAATCTGTTATTCATCTGAATATTTGTGTACTCAAGTTTGACCATTTTTAGTTCAGAGATCAAACAAAGAAACCGCTCATATTGTTGAGTCAGTGTCTCACCCTTTCTATGAGAGAATGTCTCATATTGTTGGGCAAGAATTTCTCTATTATTTGCCAAGACCTCATCTGTTCCTCCAAATTGTTCTTTCAAGGCATTCCAGTGGTCATGGGCAGTTTCATGATGCATTAGCCCAGAATAGATTTCATTTGGCAGTGCCATGGCCAGAATTCCATGGGCTTTTGCATCAATTTCAAGCAACTTCTTATCCTCATCTGAGTATTGCTCCCTCCTCTTCGGAACCATTTGATTGGTTTCCGGGTTATTCACCATAGGCTTGTGTGGACCATGTACCACTGATGTCCAACACCCTGCGCTGTTAACAGACAGGTGATGGAGCATACGTCTTTGCCATATGTTATACTCATTCTAACCAACATTGGTGGCTTGGTTGAGGAACCAGTATTGTGAGGATCATTGGAGGGAGTGGTCATTTTCAGTTCAAAAACAATTAATTCAAGCTTTTAAAAGTTTTAAACAGACCACAACAAACTCAATGAAGACCAAGAGAAGATCTCAGGGTGAATGACCAGAAATACAGAAAATTCAATCTCTATAACCGTTCTTGCAAAAACAAAAGCTAATTCAATCAAACTTAGATCTTGAATAGCAGTTTCAATGATCAATTATTAGATCGATCAATGATGAACTGCTCTGATACCATTTGACAGGATCAGCGATCACAAGTTTGATGTATTAGGATTCAAAGCAGCAATACAAACAGGAATTAGACAAATTGTAGCAAGCAATCGATACTTGTATGCATTAAGAGCGCATACGGTTATAGGGAGAGAATATATATTTCTGATTTCCAGGAATGTTTATAGATGTAGAATATTTCTAATCAAATCATTCATTCATTCCATTAACATATCATTACAATAGGTTGTCACTCCTTATATAGATTGCAACAATCACTGCTGTTATCACGGAAAGTGACAACTGGCAGATCTAATACAAAATAACTAACTCTTAACAAACTACTGAAATGTTCACAACTACTGAGAACATATCAAAGTGTTAAGTACAAAATATAAAACTACTGAAACTACAACGACTGAAGAACAAGCTCTTCAGTCGTTTTACAAAACTACTGAAACATAAAAACTACTGAAACTAGAAATATAAAACTACTGATATCACAACTACTGAAGTACTCTTCAGCAGTTGTGACAAACTACTGAGGCTTCAGTACTTGATCTTCAGACTTTGACCTTCAGGTGTTTCATCAGCTGATGACTTCAGTAGATATCATCAGCTGATGTCTTCAGTCTTTGTCTTCAGACTTTGTACATCAGTTGTTGATCTTCAGCACTTGTAAACTCTTCAGCTGTTGTACTTCAGTACTTTGGTCTTTCAGGTTCAGCACTTGTGTTCTTCAGCTGTTGTACATCAGCACTTTAGTTCTTCAGCTGTTGAAGTCTCAGCACTTGATCTTCAGCTGTTGAAGTCTTCAGCACTTGTCAAACTGCTGATGAGGGCTTTTCAGCAGTTGTTGTGATACCATGTGGGACTTAGAGGTTTTCTGATCTTGGCTATTGGTTCTTTTGGTCCAACATGCTCTTCAGTCGTTTTACAAATACTGAAACAAAAAGAAAACTACTGAAAGGAAACCATCACAACAACTGAAGAATGCTTCTTCAGCTGTTGTAATAAGTCTCTAAGGCTTCAGTACTTGTACTTGAACTTCAGTGTTGTCATCAGCTGATGTCTCAGTCTTTGTACTTCAGCTGTTGATCTTCAGTACTTTGTTCTTCAACTATTGATCTTCAGACTTGGTCTTCAGCTGTTGAAGTCTCAATACTTTAGTCTTTAGCTGTTGAGTCTTCAGTACTTAGTCTTCAGCTGTTGATCTTCAGACTTTGCTCTTCAGCTGTTGAAGTCTTCAGTACTTTAGTCTTCAGCTGTTGAAGTCTTCAGACTTTGTCAAAATAGCTGATCAAGTCTTTAGAGTTGTTGTGATGTCTGTAGGACTTAGGGTTTTTCTAATCAGGCTCATTGGTTCTTTTGGTCCAACAATACGCAGTGAAGAGAGAGAAAGGTATTGAGTACTTTAGTTCCCTCATAATCTAAAGTCTCTACTGGTTTTGAACTCAACCCGCTGGCTAAACAGAAGTTGTTATACGCTGACCCGAGAAAGATGTCAGGCTGGTTTGAGGTTGATTTGAAGAAAGAGTACCACACCAGGTGGTCAACTTCAAACCTCAACAACCTACGAGGTATATCAGACGGTCTGAAGTTGATCCCATAACTGGAAAGCCAAAGATAGTGCTGAAGTGGAGTCCTACATGCACAAAGTCAAGAAGCCCTCTCAGGGAATGCCACAGGACTTCACTCCACACTTTAAGTGGTGGTATTATGATTGGAGACTAGGGGAAGCGATCATTTTTCTGAACAAAGAGGGCCCTAATGGATACTATGAGGGTATTCGACCCGATGTGGCTTACCAACTTGTCAGCTGATGACGCCTACACTTTATACAAGTGGCCACTGTTCTATGACATGCAGGATATTGTGCAAGCACTCCAATTCCAAAATGTGATATCACTCTGCTTTGCATTTGAAATACATGCAGGAGTCACAAGAGAGGAGAAGTACAAGAAGAATAAGGAGGTTATGTAGAAGGTAAGACGATAAATAGATTTAGGTCCAAGGGGGAGTTTGTTGATACATATCCTATATTCGGATCTAATGTAATAGGTCTTGAATGTCTTACACTTATGTAATGCTTGGGTACTTAATAAAATGAGAATGTTTGGTTCTGATTTATAATGTTTAATATTTCATTAATGAGTTGTGTAACGCATATTGACTAGATTATGTAGGTTTGTGATTGTTTGAAGTGATATACATAATGTTATAATAATGAATACATTCAAACTTGGTTATGTGAAGTTGTCATGCGTCCGATTGGACCATGCGCCCCAACAGTGGTCATGCATCCGAATGGCCATAAGACTGAGTGTCTATGTGCCTAAATAGTCCATACGCCTGAACAAATTCATGTGACTGACTCAGTCGCACGACTGCACACTCAGTCATGCGAATGGATCAATCGCACGAATGAACCATCCAATTGGTTCAGTCGCACGAATGAGTAACCCTAACCTATAAATACCACCTAATTCATGGAAAAACGTAAGCATCATAGACACTTCGACTCCAGATGTACCATAGCCATCCAAAGACCTATAAGATCATACTTCAAATTCATAGATCGCATTAGATCGATTCCTAATCGATTCTTAACGTTAGATTCAATACATAATTGTTTCTATGTGCGTTCTCACTGATTGGATGACCAATCAAATAGGATTCCGCACTATTTGGTTCAGTATACACGTTAATCAGTTAGTACATCGTCCAGTACACTATCCCTAACATTCTTCCTTAGAACTAAGTATGAGACTCCTAAGATTCTGAAGAATTTCATCTTAAAGATTGAGAATCAATCTGATCACAAGGTCAAGATCATATGATGTGATCAAGGAACTGAATTTATGAACCAAATCCTTGATACATTTTGTGATGAAAAGGGTATTACAAGACAATACAGAACAGAAACAGGACATTGATTGAAGCTGCAAGAACCATGTTGTCTGACTCTAAGCTGGCCATCACCTTTTGGGCAGAGCCAGTCAACACTGCCTGCAATGTGCATAACAGAGTTTTAGTGGTCAAGACTCATGGCAAGACTCCTTATGAACTTTGGCACAAGATGAAACCTTTCATTGGTTTTCTCAGGTCATTTGGATGTCCTTGCACCATCTTGAATACTAAAGATCAAATTGCCAAGTTTGCTGAGAAATCAGATGATGGACACTTTATTGGATACTCTTCTCAAGCTAAGGCTTATAGAGTATACAATCTCAGAACTAAAATTGTTGAGGAGTCAGCCAATGTGACTTTCAGTGAACACACACCCTGTGTGGTTGGTTCTGGTCCTGATTGGCTATTTGATCTTGATCTAGTTACCAACTGTTTTAACAAATGTTGTGAGAATGTTTCAGGATCTGTAGAAATCTAAATACAGGTGATCTTGATCCAAGATTTGAGCTGAGAACATCTTCAAGTCACACATCTTCAGCTCCAGCTGGACCTACTTTTGCAAATGAGGTTTCTATGAGCACTACAATGACAAACTCAGCTGATACATCTAGGGTGCCTTCAAATTCCAGCTCAGAGGCTCCAGAACCAGATAAGGATACCTCAATTGTGGAAGACAACAGTGGTGGTGGTAATAGTGATCAATAATTTCTTAATGCTACTAAGCACACCATAGATGAAAACATCAGTGACGTCATACACTGCTTGGATCAAGTTTCTCTTGATAAGTGTGCTGATGTGGTGTGAGAAACAACTATGCCAGATCTAAATTCTCTAATTTAGATCTTCTCAGCAACTTGCTATGATCCCTCAGCTTAGGATCCACAAGTCTCACCCCACCACAAACATCATTGGAGATGTTGTCACAGGGGTAAGAACAAGAGGACAAACCCATGAAGCAAATGTTTGTATTCACTCTTGTTTCCTATCCCAGATTGTTAGGATCAGTGATCTATTTGATTGATTAGAGAGTATAGCAGCGGAATTCTAACAATGAAATAGCCGATTCACTAGAACGAAACGATATTCAATGAAGAACAAAGACAGTTATAGAAAGAGAGAATTCTGCAAATATTTCATTCAATATTTGCTTTCGTGGTAACGGAATGTCACACTTACAATTAGGTCGACACCTCTTACATAAGAGATGTGACGTGTGCTGATGTCACTTGATAGTGACATCTAACAGAATTATTACAACTGAAACACAACTACTGAAGATGTCAAAACAGCTGACATCTCCTACAAAAAATGCTAAGTGTTATCAGTTGTTATAACTACTGAAAAACATAAAACTACTGAAACTACAACGACTGAAGAACAAGCTCTTCAGTCATTTTACAAAACTACTGAAAGTAAAAACATAAAACTATTGATATCACAACTACTGAAGAAGTACTCTTCAGCTGTTGTGACAAACTACTGAAACTTCAGTACTTGATCTTCAGACTTGAACTTCAGACGTTTCATCAGCTGATGACTTCAATAGATATCATCAGCTGATGTCTTCAGTCTTTGTCTTCAGACTTTGTACATCAGTTGTTGATCTTCAGCACTTGTAAACTCTTCAGATGTTGTACTTCAGTACTTTGAACTTCAGCTTCAGCACTTGTTTTCTTCACCTGTTCAGCTTCAGCACTTGTGTTCTTCAGCTGTTCAACTTCAGCACTTGTGTTCTTCAGCTGTTCAGCTTCAGCACTTGTGTTCTTCAGCTGTTGAGCTTCAGCACTTTAGTCTTTAGCTGTTGAAGTCTTCAGTACATGATCTTCAGCTGTTGAAGTCTTCAGCACTTGTCGAACTGCTGATGAAGCCTTCAGCAGTTGTTGTGATATCATGTGGGACTTAGAGGTTTCTGATCTTGGCTCATTGGTTTTTGGTCCAACAAACTCTCCCTGAACCAATGCAGCCAAAACCTCTAACTGATTTATTTTCCCACTTATTGTTGGCAGAATGGTTGGGCTGTAGGATTCTCTGGTGTAGGCTCTGAGAAACATAATTTGTTCTTCCATGGTCAAGTTCTCGGCTTCACCATCAAACAATCCTTCTCGCCCATACAGCTCTGAGATGTACTTGGCCTGTTTGCCATTTTTGAGCTCAACTGTTGTAATCTGTCTGTATGCGAACTCATCAGGATGATTCCCTTCGAGTAACAGACTGAGCTCATTTTGTTTGAAGTTCTCAAGCCTCTTGTAGACTAACCCCTTTTTAATAATTCTGTTCTCTAGCATCTTCTGGGGTGGTTGTTAGTCTCGTAGGCCTTCTTGAAATCTTCGACAATCTCCCAGGGTGATACTACAAGGGCCACTGTGATCTCTTCATCTACGATCCTCTTGACTTGACCCTTGTATCTCGAAGGAATGTCTTTCTTTACAATCCTGTGAGCCACCCTAGGATCAGGCCATACTCTCACCCTTTCCTTCTGATATTGAAATGTGTTGGCGAGAGTGTACAACTTCAGAGCTTCTTCCTTCATACTAATAATTGATGACGAAGCAGCATAAGTTTGTCAATGCTTTTCAGCATTTCATCATCATGAAGCTTTTACTGCTCCTCTTCTTCAATCTTTACTCTCACAGCATCCATCTGTGAGGTGGGAGTGATGGGCATAGGTTTGGCTTTCGCTAATGTTAGGACTGCAGACAGAGGCAGCCTATCTTCTTCTACATCATCCTCTACTTCTTCTTCTTCTAGCCTCAACACCCTTCTCTTCTTCTTCTTAGGTGCATCATCGGCTCTTGGTTTAGATGGTAAGGGTGTTGGTTTTGTGGGTTGAGGAAGTTTGGTTTGGGCTTTGAGATTGGTTTGGAGATTTGAGGGGTAGGCTGTTTTTGAGTGGGTGGAAGGGAAGGTTGTTCCAGCATTTTGGTTGTGAGTTTAGCCTTTGTAAGTTTGCCATTTCAAACCTTTTTCCAGCCCCAGCCTCATCAAGGGCTTCAATGATAATCCCCTTATGGAATTGCTCAGACAGACAGATTCTGGTGGCTATAGCCAGAATACTGTCTCTGGTCCATGCGCGAATCTCCATCAAAGATCTTCCTAAGTATTTGGCAATGAAACGGATCATGATCTCCAATCTCTCCTTTTCCGGTACATCATACCCAGCCCATCGGGTTGAATCTCCTCCACTTCCAACTTCCTGATCTCACTATCTAATGTGGTTGTATCAAAACCTTGCTTGAAGAGTTGCTCAATGATTTTATCCATGGATCGGCTGTTTGTGTCATCTGCATCTTTTACCAGCTCATCCAAGGATTTTTCTTTAGTAGTAGGTTGATCATCAGCACTTTTCTTTCTTTTATAGGTGATCAGTTGTTCTTGCTTTTCTTTTTCCAACTCCTGGATTTGTTCTTTTGCCTTCTCATCCTCTGTTCTTTTCCTCTTCTTTTCTTTCACTACAGTACTCTCCCCCTTTTTGGATGCATTGGTAGTAGGGGTTTGTACCACAGAAAGTGTCTTTTGCACAGCAGCATCAATCAGTGGTTGTAGAGTTGAGGAAAGCCTCTCATCAATGGCTTTAGTAACAATTTCATTGATAATGGGAGTGATGAGAGGTATGGATTGTTGGAATATAACAACCATCTGCTCTGGGGGATTCTGTCCCGGAGAGATAGTGCCAAAAGCAAGCAGCTGGAGGCTCATTGGAGTGAGAGGGTAAAGTGTTTGGGGAACCTTCAACTGAAGGTGCCATCTGTGGGTTGGTGGAGGCAGATGGTCTTTGGTCCTTAGAAGTTTTGGCAAGCAGCTCTTTGAGTCTGCTCACCTCCTCCTCCAGGATGGTGTTTGGGCGATTACATCATAAAAGAAGCCCAGGTCATCATCAGTAGATACTAATCACCTGACCTCCTGATAGGATCAGGATGAACATGCACTGAGTGTAGCTCTAGCATGTGCCCCTTTGTCTTGGTACTGGGGACTTCCTGCCTCAGGACTGTGTCCGTCATCAGCAGTTGCCTCTGGTAAGGACTTAGAAATGGTACCAACTATAACCTGATCATATGCTGACGCGAGAAGTGGCAGCTCACAGAAGGTCCAATCTCCATTGCTACACTAGGAGAAGGAACATTGTAACCTATGCTGTGGGTTCTCAGCTACACTTTGGTCCTCCCCCTCAATGGTAGAGGTGTTCCCAGTAGTAATTGGTATCTGGGGAGGGGGTGAGGAGTGCAACTGAGTCAGCACTTGTGCAACAAGCAATGTAGGACTTTGGGGGGTGGCTGCATGGGGTGAAGGGATAGAAGCAGTGTGCACCTGGGGAGGATGGTGCTCTTCAATGGCAATCTCCTCAAGTGAGGAAGATCCCAGATGTGTGGGTACCCCTTGTGTGGTTGCTGCAGGCTCCTGTTGAGAGGAAGCCTGAGCGGCTATGGCTGGAAGAGTCCTTATATCCACTAGGGGGTTATAACAGTGGATATATCCTGCGTTTGTGTTGCAGGGGCATCCTCAGGGGACTCATTTCCCTGAGTAGCCGTTTTGGGTTTCTTTTTGGTGGGTTTGGTGGGGACTTTGGATTTGGAGGTGGTGGCTGTGGGTTCCAGCTGCGTGGGTTTGCGCAGCTTGGCAGCCATTTTGAGTGAGTGGTCAGAGTTGTGCGGGGAGTATACTTCAGGAAAAACAGCCATAGCAGGGACTCCCAGGCCAACAAGTCCCTCAGCTTGAAGCTGGTTGTAATTATGGCCATTAGACCGTGCATATAATATCCAAGGTTAGCAGTTAGTTTTTGAGCCATATCCTTGAGCTCTGAATATTATTTCTGAAAAATTAAAGGCTGTTGCTCAAGAATAGAATACATTACCTGCTGCCACTTTGTAGACATTTGATCCAAGACGAAGTCTTAGGAGCCAAACCAACATTTACCATGTGAAAGATTAGACGTTCATCGTCATGGAAATGTTTCTTAAGTATAGTGGAGGCCAAGGTTGCCCTGATATCCATGGTGGGCAAATGATAAATCAGTGTGCCCTTTGGATATCCAGCAGGAGATGTAGCATCATCAGGTGTAAAGTTTGACGAGGATATCGGGAGTGATGACCACTTCGTGGTTGTTGACGACCGACCGGCGAGAGTCGTGTGTTGTTCTCCCAGTGGTGAGGGTGACGTTCATCCAAAACTGTTTGAGGGATTCGGCATGAAGGATTGGATTGAGAAGAAATGCCGTTTTGTATTGTGACTGGACCATAAGATCGATAGCAGTATCGAACTTAGCCCAGAATGGCGATTTGGTGAGGTAAGCTACACAGTTGTGTCGCGGTTGATGCATGGACGCCATTTTGAAGAGAGAGTTTAGAGAGAAGTTTTGGAGAGATGAACGTTAGGTTTGAAGAAGATGAGGCTTGAAGGATTAGGTCAGGGATATTTATAGGGTACGGGTTAGAAAACGATGAAGGATGTGGTGTTAGTCATCAGTAGTTTTAAACGACTGTTGACATGGTATTACCCTTTCAGACGTTGAAACAGCTGAAGTCGTGGTTTTAGGCATAGTAGTTAGAAAACTACTGAGACCATGGTTTTGACTTCAGATGATGAAACAATAAGGACTTGGTGTTTGTCATCAGTAGATGTGAAACTACTGAAGACAGTGGTTTTGTCATCAGTTGTTGTAAACAGCTGAAGACTTGGTATTAGTCATCAGTAGTTATAAAAACTACTGAAGACATGGTTTTGCTTTAGTTGTTTAGAATGAAACAACAGTTGTAGAAACAAATGAAGAGAAAGTTCTCTTCAGTAGTTTTCGTCAATTCATAGCCTTTCAGCTTTTCAAACTGTCCTCAACACTTACTCATCAGACTTTGCATCTGCTTTTCAGGTGTTTCATAGGACATCAGTACTTATCTGTTTGTATGATTTCAGTAGTTGTAACTACACCAGTAGTTGTAACTACATCAGTAGTTGTAACTACATCAGTAGTTGGAACAGATCAAGTACGTCAGTACTTGTGAGGCATTTAGCCGTCAGTAGTTATAAAAACTACTGAAGGGGAAAGGACTCATCAGACGTATATGTGACATTACCAATGATCACCAGTAATTATTACTGAAATCATCTTAGTAGTGTCACTTATTCTAGCTGCAGCATACCAACCTTAACACAAGGTTTGGAAAGTAGAACTATCCAAGGCTTAGTAAAAATATCTGCAAGCTCATCAGCACTAGGCACAAACTTAGGATCAATCAGACCTTTTCAAAGCATCCCGAATAAAATGATGTCTGATCTCTATATGTTTGGTCCTAGAGTGCTGGACTGGATTTTTGACAATAAACAGAGCTGAAGCACTATCCATTAATAATGGAGTCTTAGTCTCTGTAATGCCATAATCCAGAAGTTGGTTCTGAAGCCAGAGTACCTGAGAGGTGCAACTTGCAGCAGCAATGTACTCGGCTCAGCAGTTGATGTAGCAACAGATGTTTGTTTCTTACTCTGCCAAGAAATCAAACAGTTGCCTAGGAATTGACAACCACCAGAAGTTGACTTTCTAGTTAACTTGCACCCTGCATAGTCACTATCTGAAAAAGCAACTAATTTGAAGAGTGTCCAGTGGAATACCATAAACCAGAGATTGTGTACCTTGCAAAATCTAAAGATTCTCTTGACTGCAATCAAATGAGACTTTAGGAGCAGCCTGAAATCTAGCACAAACACATGTAGCAAACATAATATCTGGTCTAGAAGCTGTTAAATACATCAGGACCCAATCATACATCTGTAAAGTGTTTCATCAACAGCTTTACCTTTCTGATCAGCATCCAGTTGTGTGGTGTTGCACATGGGAGTAGAACAGGGCTTACAGTTTTGTAAATCAAACTTATTCAAAAGATCTTTTGTATATTTTGACTGATGAATAAAGGTTCCATCAGCCTTTTGTTTATTTGCAAGCCTAGAAAGAACTGTAATTCTCCCATTGCACTCATTTCAAACCTCTTTTTCATTAATGTTGTAAAATCATCACACAATGGGGATCAGAGGATGCAAAAATGATATCATCAATATAAATCTGAACAAGTAGCTTATCCTGATCCACCTTCTTAATAAACAAAGTTTTATCAATGGAGCCTCTAGTGAAATTATTCTTAAGAAGAAAAGTAGAGAGTGTCTCATACCAGGCTCTAGGAGCTTGTTTCAACCCATAAAGAGCCTTATCAAGTTTATACACCCATTCAGGATGTTTATTATCCTCAAAGCTGGTGGTTGACACACATAAACTTCTTCCTTTATTTTACCATATAAAAAGCACTTTTGACATCGATTTGAAAAACTTTAAGATTGTGGATGCAAGCATAGGCTAAAAAACAATCTGATTGCCTCTAGTCTGGCTACAGGGGCAAAGGTTCATCATAGTCAAACCTTCTTCTTGTGAAAACCCCTGTACAACCAGTCTAGCCTTGTTCTTAACAATAAGCCATTTCATCAGTTTATTCCTAAACACCCATTTGTGCCTATTGCACACACTTACCTGGGGGAAGAGGAACCAGTTCCCACACTTGCTGTTTCTTGAACTGAAGTAGCTCAAGCTGCATAGCTTCAACCCATCCATGTCTCTCAAAGCAACATGGTAGTTCTTTGGCTCTAGCTGATGATGAAGAGAGATAGAAGCAGAAGTTAGACAATTGACTTCTTGTTGAAACACCAGCATTGATATCACCAATAATCTGAGACATGGGGTGATTCTTCAGTTCTTGATAAACAATGAGATCTGTGCAAGTGTTTGTAGAACCTTCAGCAGCAGCAGATGTTGATGTAGACTCTTGAAACCAAGAATTAGATGGTAACTCAAAAGATGTAGAGGAAACAGAGATCTCATCAGCATTTTTTGTGGATGGAACTGCTGAAGCTATAGGAACATCAAATTAGCAGACACAGGCAGTTGGTCACTAAACTTGAATAGGTGAGTATTGATATTATCATCATCATCATCAATACCACCAGGTGGAAGACATGCTGCAACAGCTGGAGGTGATAAGGAACATATTGCAGTATGTCCAAATCAAACAACTCCACAGGTTTTGTGGAATCTTGTCCAAAGGAGATTCATTAAACTTCACATGCAAAGTCTCTTCAACTATCTTTGTTCTGCAGTTGAAGACTCTGTATGCCTTGCAAGTAGATGAATAACCAACAAAATACCCTGCATCCACCTTAGGATCAAATTT